>CM035841.1:411290815-411735815 GCA_020510985.1 Pholidichthys leucotaenia | reverse complement strand
GGGTCCGTGCTTTCTGGCTGCAGCGTGCCATTGCTAAAGCCCATGAGTAGGGAGAGCTCTAGTCCATGAAGCTCCTGTTTCCAGTGTGCAAGAAGACCACCGATGAAACGATTTGGTCTAACACCAAGATGAGCTGCTAAAGCTGAGGCGTTGTTGAGGCCAGGACCAGCCAGCTCCACCACTTGCTTCAGAGTGAGAACATTCCTGGAACACAGCTTATCAAGGAAGGTCCTTCCAACTCCCGGCAGGACACCAAGGCGACCACCAAAAACCAGCGGCTCCTTCAACAACCAGTGGAGGGAAACGCATGGCCCTCTTTGTTTTTTAAAAAGAGTCCATACTGAAAAAAGACTGCAGTAAAAACTGGGCAAAGACAGTGCACTAGAGTTCTTAAAATCCATTAAAAACACAGGGAGGTCTAGCCCAAACCCAAGGACTCTGTAAAATAACACAGGCCAAAGGCCTCCATACCAGGTCCTGGGGGCCCGTCAGCAGTCTCTGTATGAAAGTCAGTCTAAAAGCAGCACCTCTACTAGCTAAATGAACCACTCCTTGCCCCCCTTCCTCTTTGGGAAGAAATAACAGGGCTTGGGGGACCCAGTGGAGTCCACCCCCCCCCCCCAAAAAAAGTCCACCATAACAGACTGGATTTTTGACAACAAACCAGCAGGGGGGTCCATGCACATGAGGCGGTGCCACAGGGATGAGGAAACAAGATTATTTAAAATGAGCACTCTTCCCCTAAAAGATATTTTTGGCATTAGCCACTTCCACTTATTTAGTCTCCCATTGATTTTCTCTATGACCCCATCCCAATTTTTTTGCTCAAATTGTTGATTTCCAATAAAGACACCAAGATACTTGAACCCTCCTTTTTTCCAAATCATCCCACCAGGCAGCGTAAGCTGATTTTCTAGTTTCTCCCCCACCATCAGAGCCTCGCTTTTCCCCCAGTTTATTTTTGCAGAAGAAAATTGGCCAAACAGATTAACATTCCTAACCAAAATGTCAATGTCACTCTGCTTGTTCAGCAGAATGACTACATCATCTGCATAGGCCAACAGCTTGAACGTGGTGTCACAGCCAGGAAACGTGACTCCTGATGGTTTCCTTCTCAAGCAGTGAAGCAAAGGCTCTATGGCGAGGGAGTACAGCATCCCTGAGAGAGGGCAGCCCTGCCGAACCCCCCTCTGGACTTTTAAAGGGGCAGACAGGCCCCCATTTATCTTCAGAACACTCTCAATGTCACTGTACAAGGCCCGTATCCTGGCTATGAAGCCTGGGCTGAACCCAAACGCTGCTAAAACTGTCCATAAATATTGGTGTTCAACCCAGTCAAACGCCTTTTCCTGGTCAATTGAAATCAAACCAGTTTCCACCGCCAATGAACCAGAGACCTCCAAAACATCCCGAATTAAAGTGACGTTGTCACTAATCAGCCTGCCAGGCACACAGTAAGTCTGGTCTACACGAATAAGCTCGCTCATCACCTTTCTCAGTCTTCGGGCCAGAGCTTTTGAAAGAATCTTATAGTCCGTGCAGAGCAGAGAGACTGGCCTCCAGTTCTTAAGGCTCTGTAGGTCCCCTTTTTTTGGCAACAGTGTGATGATGGCTCTCCTGCAGGTCGTGGGTAGGGTCAACCTTTTCAAGCTATCTTGGAGAACCTCCAGCAGGTCTGGACCAAGCAGGGGCCAGAATTCCTTAAAAAAGTCCACAGAGAGACCATCTATGCCTGGTGATTTTCCATTCTGGAGGCTCATCAGCGCCGTATGCAGCTCAGACAGAGACAGTGGAGCATCCAAGCCGGCAACAAGGTCCTCTGAGAGCACTGGAAGACCATCAAGGAAAACCTGGATCAGTGACGTGTCCTCCCTCCACTCTGCTTTAAACAATTCACTGTAGAAACTAGCAGCATATTTCCTGATCTCTGCTACTGTGGAGATTGTTCTCCCGTCATTGTCCAACAAGGAGTGAATGAGTTTTCTCTGTCCATTTTTCCCCTCCAGTCCAAAAAAGTACTGGGAGGGCAAGTCCATCAGAGCTGCATCCATGTAGCGCGAGCGGACCAGAGCACCTTGTGCAGTGACTCCTAGCAGGCTAGCCAAGGCTGACCTTTTTGACTTAAGAGCCTCTAAGTGCTCTTGTTTTCCTGTAGAACTGAGCAACTCCTCTAGCTCTACCACCTCAGTCTCCAGAACTTTCAAGGATTGGGTCAAGGTACGAGTGACATTTTGAGTGTACTGTTGGCAGAGTTGTTTTATCTGTGCCTTACCAAAATCCCACCACATTTGGAGAGAACTAAAAGAGGGTTTTTGTTCCCTGTGTGACTTCCATACATCATGAAAAACTCCTTTAAAAAACACATCATTTAAAAGTGTATTATTAAAATGCCAAAAAGCACTCTTACACTTTACATTTTCAATAAACACAGAGTAAAACAGCAGACAGTGATCAGTGAAACCAACAGGACAGATACAACTATTTTTAAAAACACTCATTTGATGTTTAAAACCATAGAAATGGTCTAACCTAGCCATAGATAAGAGGTTATCTTTAGCATGGCTCCAGGTGTACTGCCTCTGGTCCCCATGATGTGATCTCCACAAATCGGTCATTTTGTGTGTCTTCACCAGTTCCCTCAGCCTATTGGCAGAAGCAGGGTAAGGCTCCTGATGGTTCCTGTCTAGTCTGTGGTTTAAGGTACAGTTAAAATCACCCCCCAGAAATAAAAAACTATTTGGATTACAGGACCTAACCGTATCCGATAGCACATCAAAGACCTTGATCCTCTCTGCTCTCTGTGTTGGCACATACACGTTTATAAAAACCAAGTTCACATTTTCAAACTGTACCTTTAATAAGAGTACATGTCTTTTCGCCACCTCTTCTACCTCATAAGAGACAGGCACACAACCCCTAGAGAAAAGTACAGCCACCACCCCCACTGCTATTAGATTTGTGGCTAAAAAAAAATGCAGCCATCCCACTCTTTTCTCCACTGGCTCTCAATGTCTACAGTGCTGTGAGTCTCCTGGAGCATCAGCATGTCAAGTTTCTTTAAACTAAAAAGTTTGTATAAAGAGGCCCTTTTTACATCATCCCTGGCCCCATTTGTATTAAGAGTGCCAATTCTAAGGTGGGACATTAAAAAGGATAAAAATAAGGTACAGTAAAAAAACACACACATAGCATAAAAGGGAAGAAACCAATTAAGAGTCAACATGACTGTTAGTAATTTGTGATTTCAGTTTAAGAACCAGTTTCTTTAAACAATATATTTCCTGATGAGTGAAAGTCTCGTTCCCATCATTCAGTTTCATAAACTGATGCCACGAATAACTCCAGATCTGGAAAGTAATTTTCCACTTTCACAGCTCTGCTCCCCTTAGTCACCTGAAGAAATTTCCTAATCTTGGTAAAGCAATAGGAGCTTTGCTCCTCTTGCATCTGCATCAGTTCAGACTCAGCTCCATTTTCGTCAGAAGCGCTCTCGTCCAGTATTTCCAAATTCCCCACCCTACTAGATTTAGCAGAGCTCTGCAAGTTTTCAGCACTTTTTCTTTTTTGTGCAGCTTTAAAAGGATCCTCCTCAACAAAATTACATTCCTGCATTTCTTGGTCAACTGCAACGTTTGTCATGCAGTGTTTATTCTGTGTGTCCGCCACAGCCTCAGTCCGCTCCTCCCCCGCCTGCAAAGTCTGTTCATTCACGTTCTTTCATTTAACTGCATTTCGGCCTCAACCTCTTTACTCCGGGTGACAGGCTCGTTACAATGATTAGAGCTGCCGCCAGAAAGAAACTCCCCACCATCACTGTTTGGAGGGGCAACTACCGTGCCCACCGCGGTCGCCCCAGCGGAAGCGGACGCCGCAGCGGCATCCGCCGCACCACATATAGCGCTACCCTCTGGACCACCAGAAACACCGGCGTCACCTTTCTTACTGCCAGTGTTCTTCGTGTTCACCTTTTTAGGACATGATCTAATGAGATGGCCCTCTGCACCACACGCAAAACACTTCATGGTTTCAGATGTTGCAAAGACTAAGTAGCTAAAGCCATCAATCCTGAAGTTAAAAGACACGTTCAGTTCAGCAGAGCTGTCTTTTAACACCATGAAACACTGCCTCCTGTGACACACGACATGCTTCAGCAGGGGTGATTTACTACCCAGAGAGACCATTCTGATGGGGGAAACAACTTGGCCAAAACGGGACAACTCTCTGATCAGCTGATCATTTTTAATGAAAGGAGAAGCGTTTGAGATGGTGATCCTCCTAGAAGGGTTCACCAGCGGTAAAACAGGAGTAAAAGTGTCATTTATGACAACTCCCTGTTCCACCACCTGATCAGCCTTTTCAGTTGAATCCAGAAAAATGACAATTGCACTGTTCATCTTCGATGCTGATTTTATGCTGTCATGCCCAACCACCTGTCCTACAGCAAGGCCGGCCTCCTCCACAGAACAGGAAACTGTCGGGAGGATTCTCACACCATGCCGTCGGGTCAAGCGCTCAAACTCCACACCACCGTCAAACACCGGCATGATGCCGGCCGGGAAAAATGGGCAGCAGAAGCTACCATTCCCCGACACACTCACTCCAACACTCACACCCCAGCACACACACACTCAAACCACTATATACTAAACACACACACCTCAACACACAAGATAGAGAAAAGTTAGAAAAAACAAAGTTTAAAGTACTCACTCGACACCACTCCACACCCCTGCTCCCACAAATGCTCACGCATGCGCACGAGAGAGAGAGAGAGATTTTTTTGATTTTTCAACACACCTTTATTGTCACAAGTTCAACAGAAAAACACAACAATTAAAACAACTAAAAGAAGCAATGGAAGAGTAAAATGACTCACTGACAAGAAATCAAAGACATAAGTAACCAAACCAGGAAAACTAAAAAAAACTTGCTTCTTACATCAGGACCATACCATAGGTAATTTTCCCCTCCTTAACACAACACAGGATGTGTTTAAAGCACCACATAGCCTCAAAAGTTTCAACATTTTGCATCAGATGATAGTAATTGTAATCAATCACTATTCGAGCCTTGATCATGTCAACCAGCATGTCTTTTACATTACAATCCAGCATTTGTTCAATTTTTCTTTTCCTACTAACATAAATAGCCATTTTAGCCTGACCCAGGATGAAATTTAAGAGTTCACTCTTTTTCTTAGTCCTCTGTCTATATGGAAAGCCCAAGATAAAAATCTGCTGGGAAAAGACTTCTCCAAACAGATAAAACAGCTTCCCCAAAAAAACAAACAAGGATTGCAGTCTGTTACAGTCCAGAAAACAATGGAACACACTTTCTTTCTGAGGACAAAATGGACAAACCTCAACAACATTTGGGTTTAAAAGAGAGATAAAAGCATTTACAGCCACAGCACCATGTAAAACTCGCCATTGTAGGTCTCCAACCTTCTTAGTTAATGGTGGTTTATAGAGTGCTCTCCAGGCAGGCCTCACCTCTGGACCCAAACCCAAGTGTTTACTCCATGGTGTATCAGCTCGACCTTTTAACTTATTCACATTTAGAATTTTCACCAAAAGTCCATACATTTTTTTTACCAGGAGAGTCACAAATGTTAATGTGCTCAGAGTTTAAAAACACACCAGTGCCATCTTTAAAATCAGGAGATAAAATACTAAAAGGAAAAGGTTCATCAGCAGTTTGCACAGAGTTTTCGCAGTGTAAAACAATAGCAGAGTGTTCTTCTGCAGACAAGCAGTCTCTCCAATCTTTCAACAAGTTCATTATAACTCTGACTGAAGAGACGCCAAGAGCCGAGCACAGGGCAACAGCATTGTCCAAGTTAGGACCACATAAATTCACCAAATGTCCCAGTGTTGTAACCTTTGCAAAAATAAACTTTTTTAAAACAGAAGGTCCTAAAACATTGCCCACATCAAAACGGGTCCCGAACACAAGTGGTTCCTTTAAAAGCCAGAAAGGCGACAAGGAAGCCTGGGGAGAGTTCTTTTTAAAAAGTCCCCAGATTTTAAAAGCACTTTGGTAAAACTGGGGAAGTTCTGGGAGTTTTTGGCCCCTTAAATCCATTAAAAGCAGCGACTCCTCTAGTCCAAGCCCTCCACAGTGAGCCAGGACAGCCCTGGCAATAGGTCTCCACACAAGGTCAAGGGGGCCACTCAGCAGTCGCTGAATGAACTGCAGGCGAAAGACAGCCCCCCTGCTGGCCAGATGGATGAGCCCTTGACCACCTTCTTCCCTCGGTAAAAACAGGATACTCTGTGGAACCCAGTGAAGACGGTCCCAGAAAAAGTCCACGACTATAGATTGCACTCTGGCCAGCAAATTGGGTGGAGGGTCCAGACAAGACAGTCGATGCCACAGCATTGAAGCAATCAAGTTGTTGATAATTAAAACATGACCTCTGAAGGACAAGTTTGGCAGAATCCATTTCCATTTTTTTAGTCTTCCTTCAGTTTTTTCTATAAAACACTCCCAATTTTTCTCAGTAAAAGTCTGATTTCCTAAAAACACACCAAGATATTTAAAACCACCTTGTGTCCACAAGAGGCCACCAGGTAGGGCAATTTTTTGTGGTCTCCCCCCCACCACAACAGCTTCACTCTTACCCCAATTCACTCTCGCTGAGGAGCACTCACCAAAAAGATTGACAGTTCTTAAAAGGTAGTCTACATCATTTTGATTTCTTGTAAAAACAACAACGTCATCAGCATAGGCAGACACTTTAAAAACAGAGTCAGAGTTGGGGACTTTAAAACCAGTGAGGCCTTGCCTTAGTTTACAAAGGAGGGGCTCAATGGCAAGAGAGTACAGCATACCTGAGAGGGGGCAGCCCTGTCGGACACCCCTCTCAACTTTGAAAGGAGCACTCAAACCACCATTAATCTTAAAAATACTCTCAATGTCTCTATACAAAGCCTGGATCATGGCGATGAACCCTGAGCTGAAACCAAAGGCCTCTAATGTCTGCCAAAGGTATGGATGTTCAACTCGGTCAAACGCCTTTTCTTGGTCTATTGAAATAAGACCAAGTTCTTTGACCAATGAGCTGGAGAGGTCCAAAACTTCACGAATTAAAAAAATGTTGTCTGTAACCAACCTACCAGGTACACAGTAGGTCTGGTCTACATGTATGACCTGCTCCATCGCCTTCCTCAGTCTGGTAGCCAACACTTTGGAGAGAATTTTGTAGTCAGTACAGAGGAGGGCCACCGGACGCCAGTTTTTAATGTCTTTCAAGTCGCCTTTTTTTGGAAGGAGGATGAGGACTGCTCTCCTACAACTTAGGGGCAGGTGACCCTTCCGCAGACTGTCAGACAATACTTCCAGCAAGTCCTCACAGATCTCAGACCAGAACGCCTTGTAGAACTCCACTGGTAGGCCATCTATCCCTGGGGCTTTTCCACACTGAAGAGACTGGACAGCCACTGCCAGTTCTTGCAGAGTGATCCCGCTCTCCAGCTCCGCATTCACGCTAGCCATCACCTTTGGCAAGTCCGTCAAAAAATGACTCAGTGCATGTGGATTCTCAACAAATTCTTTCTTAAAGAGATCCTTGTAGAAAGCAACTGCAAAGCGACGGATCTCCGCAGACTCATGGATCGGCCGCCCGTCCTCGGAGCTAAGAGAGTGGATCATCCTCCTCTGACCATTCTTCCTCTCCAGACCAAAGAAAAAATGAGATGGAGCGTCCATTAGTGCGATGTTCTGGAACCTACTGCGTACCACAGCGCCCCTGGCAGCCACACCTAGTAGGTCAGTTAAAACAGACTTTTTGCCATTGAGGGTCTCAAAATGTCCTCTTTCTCCTGTGGAGCCTGCCAAAGACTGCAGCTCCACTACTTCTCTCTCCAGGTCCCTGACAGACCTGGCCAAGTCTCCAGAGACATTGCGAGTATACTGTAGGCACAGATTCTTTATTTGGCTCTTCCCTACATCCCACCACTGCTGCAAAGAACTAAAATTTGATTTTGTTAATTTAAAATTACTCCAAAAAAACATAAAAGCAGTTTTAAAACTGTTATCCGATAAAAGTGACGTGTTAAAATGCCAGTATGCACTACTGCACTTTATATTCTTGATAAAAACACAACACTGAACCAGGGAATGATCTGTGAAGCCAACAGGGACTATAAAAGCACTTTTAAAAATGCTAAAATGGTGCTTAAAACTGTAAACCCTATCCAGTCTAGCTAAGGACAAAATATTGTCCTTTCTATGGCTCCATGTGTACTGTCTAGCCTTGCCATGAAAATTTCTCCACACATCACACAGATCATGAGCTTCTATGAGACCTTTTAAAACTCTTTTGGATGCAGCATGTGGCTCTGGGTGATTCCTATCCATAAGAGGATTTTCTGTACAATTAAAATCACCTCCCACAAATAAAAAGTCATCATTACTGCAATTTTTGATCGTGTCATCTAAAATATTTAAAAAGGCCAATCTTTCTGTGCCTACGGTTGGAGCATACACATTTATAAAAACAACTTTCACATTCTCAAAAACAGCTCGAACTTTTAAAATGTGGCCTGCAATTATCTCATCAATGTCATAAGAAAGTGGAATAAAATCTCGAGAAAATAAAATACCCACTCCACCACATTTGCTGCTTTTATGACTAAGAATAATTTCACCCTGAAATTACCTCCTCCAGTCAGCAGCATTGTCCTCAGAACTATGAGTCTCCTGAACAAACAGAACATTAATTTTCTTGCATTCTGCAAGAGTAAAAACACTCGCTCGCTTGGACATTTCTCTTGCTCCATTGATGTTGAGTGCGCCAAAATTAAAACTACACATGTATATAAGAGGGCAAAGCCAATACAAAAACAGAAAAGAAAGAATGAGCGATAAAAGACTAATCATCCTGGGCAATTTGGTTCTTAACTTTTAGTACAAGCTTTTTTAGTCTGTAGATCTCCTGATCAGTGAAACTTTCCTGCTCAAGCTCTCCCCTATTTTTCATGTAGGCCCAAGCAGAGTCAACAAAACGTTTTAGATCAGGGAAGAAGCTTTCAACTTTAACCATTCTTGACCCCTTAGTGTCCTGCAAAAACTTCTGTATTTTTGAGAAGGGGTAACCGCCTCCACTGACCCCATCATCACTACTTTCACCATCACTCTCTATCTCAGACCCAGCATAAGAATCTGGCTGAGATAGAGAAACCTCAGAACTGTCTTTGACAACCCTTTTTACTTTGATCCTCTGCTGTTTGGTTTCCAAATTCTTCCACTTGATGGAGATTTTACATAACTCTTCATCTATTTCGATGTCATCCTCATCCTCCAACACTGACTCAGCCACCCTGGTAGCTGTCTCTTCCTGTCTTTCGCTCACCCTGTGCTGTGCTTTTATATTCATTTTTCTGGTCCCACCATCTACCTGGGCCTCATTTGGCTCATCTGTCTGACCCTCAGCGTGATCCCTCTCGGTAATCTCACCCTTGTCTGCAATGTTGGTCTGTGCAGCAGCCCTGCGATGTGCTTTAACTTTTGTTGCTGTTTCAGTTATGATCGACAGGCCGGCTGCGGAGGGCGGCAAAGCCGCCCCGCCGCCAGACAGCCTCGCGGCCTCGGCCGAAGCGCCGCCGCCAGACGGCCCCGCGGCTCCGGCTGAAACGACCGACGGCGCGGCAGCGCCGTCAGCCTCGGAGAACAGCAAAGCCGCTCCGTCACCAGACGGCCCCGAGGCCACACTAGCGGCCTCCCCCGAGTGATCACCCCCCACTCCCTGAGGGCATGATCGAATCAAATGTCCCTCCATTCCGCAGCCGAAACACTTCATATTATCGGAGGTGACGTGGATGGTATAATCAAAGCCGTCAATCCGGTATTTAAACACAAGGTTGAGGCTTTCCTCGCTATTCTTTAAAATCACGAGCACCTGTCGCCTAAAAGACATGACATGCTTTAAACGCGGGGACTTACAACCGAGAGGGATGTGCTTAAACGGGGACAAAAGCTGCCCGTGTCTCGACAGCTCCTTCTCCAACAGCTCGTTCTTTAAAAATGGTGGGACATTTGAGATGGTAATTCTCTTCGCGGGATTCACCAGAGACAGAACAGGAACCAGTGTGTCTTTAATCACAACCCCGCTCTCCACTACCCGGTTAACTTTTTCCACACTATCGAGGAAGATCACCACGGCACTATTCATTCTAGAAGCTGATCTAACGCTTTCATAACCGACCAGCTCCCCCACAGCCAGACTACATTCCTCCACCGAGCAGCTGACAGCCGGTGTCAGTTTGACAGCATGGCGGCGTGTCAGCTGCTCAAAACCGGAGCCTCGCTCCAAAACCATGCTGACCAGCAGAGCTGGCAGCAGAAACCCCCCTCCCAAAACGCCTACCCCACCCCAGCTACAGAAGACAACAAAAATTAAGATTATTTAACAAAAAAACACCTTAAACTCCAAAAGATAGAGAAAAGTTTGAAATAATTCACTCACGCTGTCACACGCTCTCAGCTCGCACTCACGACCACACCCACTCAGAGAGAGAGAGAGAGAGAGAGAGAGAGAGAGAGAGAGAGAGAGAGATTTTGATTTGATTTTTCAACACACCTTTATTGTCACAAATTCAACAGAAAAACACAACTAAAACAACTAAAAGAAGCAATGGAAAAGAAAAATGTCTCACTGACAAGAAATCAAAGACACAAGTAACCAAACAAGGAAAAACAAAAACAAAAAACTTGCTTCTTACATCAGGATTATACCATAGGTAATTGCCCCCTCCTTAACACAACACAGGATGTGCTTAAAGCACCACATAGCCTCAAAGGTTTCAACATTCTGCATCAGATGATAGTAATTGTAATCAATCACTATTCAAGCCTTAATCATGCCAACCAGTATGTCTTTTACATTACAATCCAGCAGTTGTTCAATTTTTCTTTTCCTACTAACATAAATAGCCATTTTAGCCTGACCCAGGATGAAATTTAAGAGTTCACTCTTTTTCTTAGTCCTCAGTCTATATGGAAAGCCCAAGATAAAAATCTGCTGGGAAAAGACTTCTCCAAACAGATAAAACAGTTTCCCCAAAAAAACAAACAAGGATTGCAGTCTGTTACAGTCCAGAAAACAATGGAACACAGTTTCTTTCTGAGGACAAAATGGACAAACCTCAACAACATTTGGGTTTAAAAGAGAGATAAAAGCATTTACAGCCACAGCACCATGTAAAACTCGCCATTGTAGGTCTCCAACCTTCTTAGTTAATGGTGGTTTATAGAGTGCTCTCCAGGCAGGCCTCACCTCTGGACCCAGACCCAAGTGTTTCCTCCATGGTGTATCAGCTCGACCTTTTAACTTATTCACATTTAGAATTTTCACCAAAAGTCCATACATTTTTTTACCAGGAGAGTCACAAATGTTAATGTGCTCAGAGTTTAAAAACACACCAGTGCCATCTTTAAAATCAGGAGATAAAATACTAAAAGGAAAAGGTTCATCAGCAGTTTGTACAGAGTTTTCGCAGTGTAAAACAATAGCAGAGTGTTCTTCTGCAGACAGGCAGTCTCTCCAATCTTTCAGCAAGTTCATTATAGTTCTGACTGAAGAAACGCCAAGAGCCGAGCACAGGGCAACAGCATTGTCCAAGTTAGGACCACATAAATTTACCAAGTGTCCCAGTGTTGTGACCTTTGCAGAAATGAACTTTTTTAAAACAGAAGGTCCTAAAGCATTGCCCACATCAAAACGGGTCCCGAACACAAGTGGTTCCTTTAAAAGCCAGAAAGGTGACAAGGAAGCCTGGGGAGAGTTCTTTTTAAAAAGTCCCCAGATTTTAAAAGCACTTTGGTAAAACTGGGGAAGTTCTGGGAGTTTTTGGCTCCTTAAGTCCATTAAAAACAGCGACTCCTCTAGTCCAAGCCCTCCACAGCGAGCCAGGACAGCCCTGGCAATAGGTCTCCACACAAGGTCGAGGGGGCCACTCAGCAGTCGCTGAATGAACTGCAGGCGGAAGACAGCCCCCCTGCTGGCCAGATGGATGAGCCCTTGACCACCTTCCTCCCTCGGTAAAAACAGGATGCTCTGTGGAACCCAGTGAAGACGGTCCCAGAAAAAGTCCACGACTATAGATTGCACTCTGGCCAGCAAATTGGGTGGAGGGTCCAGACAAGACAGTCGATGCCACAGCATCGAAGCAATCAAGTTGTTGATGATTAAAACACGACCTCTGAAGGACAAGTTTGGCAGAATCCATTTCCATTTTTTCAGTCTTCCTTCAACTTTTTCTAAAAAACACTCCCAATTTTTCCCAGTAAAAGTCTGATTTCCTAAGAACACACCAAGATATTTAAAACCACCTTGTGTCCACGAGAGGCCACCAGGTAGGGCAATTTTTTGTGGTCTCCCCCCCACCACAACAGCTTCACTCTTACCCCAATTCACTCTCGCTGAGGAGCACTCACCAAAAGGATTGACAGTTCTTAAAAGGTAGTCTACATCATTTTGATTTCTTGTAAAAACAACAACGTCATCAGCATAGGCAGACACTTTAAAAATAGAGTCAGAGTTGGGGACTTTAAAACCAGTGAGGCCTTGCCTTAGTTTACAAAGGAGGGGCTCAATGGCAAGAGAGTACAGCATACCTGAGAGGGGGCAGCCCTGTCGGACACCCCTCTCAACTTTGAAAGGAGCACTCAAACCACCATTAATCTTAAGAATACTCTCAATGTCTCTATACAAAGCCTGGATCGTGGCGATGAACCCTGAGCTGAAACCAAAGGCCTCTAATGTCTGCCAAAGGTATGAATGTTCAACTCGGTCAAACGCCTTTTCTTGGTCTATTGAAATAAGACCAAGTTCTTTGACCAATGAGCTGGAGAGGTCCATAACATCACGAATTAAAATAATGTTCCCTGGGGCTTTTCCACAATGAAGAGACTGGACAGCCACTGCTAGTTCTTGCAGAGTTGGCTGTGGGCTGCACGGTGGCGCAGTGGTTTAGCACTGTGGCAGCACAGTTTTACCCTCGGCCGGGGGATCGCAGGGATCATGAGAGCGTGGGTTCGATCCCAGCCCCCGACCAACAGTGAGCTGTGTGGAGTTTGCATGTTCTCCCCGTGTTGCGCGGGTTTACTCCGGGATTTCTCCGGTTTCCTCCCGCACACCAAAAACATGTAGGTTTAGGGCGCTCGCGCACGCAGCGACCAGCAGCCGGTGGCTTGTCACCAGACTGCAAACCAAGTCTACCTACGGGTACAAATAAGTAACAAAAAAAAAAAAAAAAAAGAGTGATCCCATTCTCCAGCTCCGCATTCATGCTAGCCATCACCTTTGGCAAGTCCGTCAAAAAATGACTCAGTGCGTGTGGCTTCTCAACAAATTCTTTCTTAAAGAGATCCTTGTAGAAAGCAGCTGCAAAGCAACGGATCTCCGCAGACTCATGGATCGGCCGCCCGTCCTCGGAGCTAAGAGAGTGGATCATCCTCCTCTGACCATTCTTCCTCTCCAGACCAAAGAAAAAATGAGATGGAGCGTCCTTTAGTGCGATGTTCTGGAACCTACTGCGTACCACAGCGCCCCTGGCAGCCACACCTAGTAGGTCAGTTAAAACAGACTTTTTGCCATTGAGGGTCTCAAAATGTCCTCTTTCTCCTGTGGAGTCTGCCAAAGACTGCAGCTCCACTACTTCTCTCTCCAGGTCCCTGACAGACCTGGCCAAGTCTCCAGAGACATTGCAAGTATACTGTAGGCACAGATTCTTTATTTGGCTCTTCCCTACATCCCACCACTGCTGCAAAGAACTAAAATTTGATTTTGTTAATTTAAAATTACTCCAAAAAAACATAAAAGCAGTTTTAAAACTGTTATCCGATAAAAGTGACATGTTAAAATGCCAGTATGCACTACTGCACTTTATATTCTTGATAAAAACACAACACTGAACCAGGGAATGATCTGTGAAGCCAACAGGGACTATAAAAGCACTTTTAAAAATGCTAAAATGGTGCTTAAAACTGTAAACCCTATCCAGTCTAGCTAAGGACAGAATATTGTCCTTTCTATGGCTCCATGTGTACTGTCTAGCCTTGCCATGAAAATTTCTCCACACATCACACAGATCATGAGCTTCTATGAGACCTTTTAAAACTCTCTTGGATGCAGCATGTGGCTCTGGGTGATTCCTATCCATAAGAGGATTTTCTGTACAATTAAAATCACCTCCCACAAATAAAAAGTCATCATTACTGCAATTTTTAATTGTGTCATCTAAAATATTTAAAAAGGCCAATCTTTCTGTGCCTACGGTTGGAGCATACACATTTATAAAAACAACTTTCACATTCTCAAAAACAGCTCGAACTTTTAAAATGTGGCCTGCAATTATCTCATCAATGTCATAAGAAAGTGGAATAAAATCTCGAGAAAATAAAATACCCACTCCACCACTACTGCTGCTTTTATGACTAAGAAAACTTTCCCCTCGAAATTCCCTCCTCCAGTCAGCAGCATTGTCCTCAGAACTATGAGTCTCCTGAACAAACAGAACATTAATTTTCTTGTATTCTGCAAGAGTAAAAACACACGCTCGCTTGGACATTTCTCTTGCCCCATTGATGTTGAGTGTGCCAAAATTAAAACTACACATGTGTATAAGAGGGCAAAGCCAATACAAAAACAGAAAAGAAAGAATGAGCGATAAAAGACTAATCATCCTGGGCAATTTGGTTCTTAACTTTTAGTACAAGCTTTTTTAGTCTGTAGATCTCCTGATCAGTGAAACTTTCCTGCTCAAGCTCTCCCCTACTTTTCATGTAGACCCGAGCAGAGTCAACAAAGCGTTTTAGATCGGGGAAGAAATGTTCAACTTTAACCATTCTGGATCCCTTAGTGTCCTGCAAAAACCTCTGTATTTTTGTGAAGGGGTAACCGCCTCCACTGGCCACATCGTCACTGCTTTCACCATCACTCTCTATCTCAGACCCAGCATAAGAATCTGGCTGAGACAGAGAAACCTCAGAACTGTCTTTGACAACCCTTTTTACTTTGCTCCTCTGCTGTTTGGTTTCCAAATTCTTTCGCTTGATTGAGATTTTACATAACTCTTCATCTATTTCAATGTCATCCTCGTCCTCCAACAGTGACTCAGCCACCATGGTAGCTGTCTCTTCCTGTTTTTCACTCACCCTGTGCTGTGGTTTTATATTCATTTTTCTAGTCCCACCATCTACCTGGGCCTCATTTGGCTCATCTGTCTGATCCTCAGCGTGATCCCTCTCAGTAATCTCACCCTTGTCCACAATGTTGGTCTGTGCAGCAGCCCTGCGATGTGCTTTAACTTTTGCTACTGTTTCATTTATGATCGACAGGCTGGCTGCGGAGGGCGGCAAAGCCGCCCCGCCGCCAGACAGCCTCGCGGCCTCGGCCGAAGCGCTGCCGCCAGACGGCCCCGCGGCCTTGGCCGAAGCGCCCGATGGTGCGGCAGCGCCGTCAGCTTCGGAAAGCAGCAAGGCCGCTCCGTCACCAGACGGCCCCGAGGCGGCCTCCCCCGAGTGATCACCCCCCACTCCCTGAGGGCATGATCGAATCAAATGTCCCTCCATTCCGCAGCCGAAACACTTCATATTATCGGAGGTGACGTGGATGGTGTAATCAAAGCTGTCAATCCGGTATTTAAATACGAGGTTGAGGCTTTCCTCGCTATTCTTTAAAATCATGAGCACCTGTCGCCTAAAGACATGACACGCTTTAAACGCGGGGACTTACAACCGAGAGGGATGTGCTTAATCGGGGACAAAAGCTGCCCGTGTCTCGACAGCTCCTTCTCCAACAGCTCATTCTTTAAAAATGGTGGGACATTTGAGATCGTAATTCTCTTCGGGGGATTCACCAGAGACAGAACAGGAACCAGTGTGTCTTTAATCACAACCCCACTCTCCACTACCTGGTTAACTTTTTGAACACTATCAAGGAAAATCACCACAGCACTATTCATTCTCGAAGCTGATCTAATGCTTTCATAACCGACCAGCTCCCCCACAGCCAGACTACACTCCTCCACTGAGCAGCTGACAGCCGGAGTCAGTTTGACAGCATGCCGGCGTGTCAGCTTCTCGAACCCAGAGCCTCGCTCCAAAACCATGCTGACCAGCAGAGCTGGCAGCAGAAACCCCCCTCCCAGAACGCCTACCCCACCCCAGCTACAGAAAACAACAAAAATTAAGATTATTTAGCAGAAAAAAACCCTTAAACACACAAAGATAGAGAAACGTTTGAGATAAATCACTCATGCTGTCACACGCTCTCAGCTCGCACTCACGACCACACCCACTCAGAGAGAGAGAGAGAGAGAGAGAGAGAGAGAGAGAGAGAGAGAGAGAGAGAGATTTTGATTTTTAAAAGATCTTTAATAAACACACTTGTCCATCAGTCAATACAATTTCTATATCATGCTATGTTACACAGAAAATTATTCCCCCAAAAAACGCCCCAAAAAAAGCTGTCCATCACGAACTGAGCAGAGGACATTCTCCAGGGACCAGAGGGTCCTGAAACCTTCCACATCCCCATTCCCCATAAAAAACTGAAAGTCCAGCCTGATTCTGGCTTTAAGTAGCCTCACAAATAAAATTTTGACATCAACATCATTCTCAACATTTTCAAGTTTTCTTCTCCGGCTTACATAGATAGCCAACTTTGCCTGCCCTAAAACAAAGTTCAGTAGTTGACACTTCTGCTTAAAACGACGATTGTACATAAAACCACAAATGAAAACCTGCTTAGAGAAAACCTCCTTAAAAATGTGAAAAAGTTCTGTGAGAAGTTCAAAGAGGCCACTCAGGCGCTGACATTCAGTAAAACAATGAAAAACTGTCTCCCTAGAGGAACAAAAAACACACTGATCACTGACACTGCTGTTAATCACAGAAACAAAAGCATTGACAGCTATAATACCATGCAGGACCCTCCACTGTAGGTCTCCATGCCTCTTAGGGAGAGGGGCTTTATAAAGAGCCCTCCAGGCAGGCCGATGCCCTTTTCCTAGTCTAAAATAGGCTCTCCAAGGAGTGTCCACACAGGTGTTCAATCTGTCTTTGTTGAGTGCCATCACCACCAGTCTGTAGAGTGCCTTACCACTGGCTCCTCCAAAGTCCACACCAGTGGGAGCACAGAAAGCCAGTAAGGAGCAAGGAGAGACGTCAAAGTCAATACAAAGCGTGAGAGAGGGAAACGGGTCCGTGCTTTCCGGCTGCAGCGTGCCATTGCTAAAGTCCAAGAGTAGGGAGTGCTCAAGTCCATGAAGCTCCTGTTTCCAGTGTGCAAGAAGACCATCGATGAAACGATTTGACCTGACACCAAGATGAGCTGCTAAAGCTGAGGCGTTGTTGAGGCCAGGACCAGCCAGTTCCACCACTTGCTTCAGAGTGAGAACGTTCCTGGAACACAGCCTATCAAGGAAGGTCCTTCCAACTCCCGGCAGGACACCAAGGCGACCACCAAAAACCAGCGGCTCCCTCAACAACCAGTAGAGGGAATCGCATGGCCCTCTTTGTTTTTTAAAAAGAGTCCACACTGAAAAGAGACTGCGGTAAAAACTGGGTAAAGACAGTGCATTAGAGTTCTTAAAATCCATTAAAAACACAGGGAGGTCTAGTCCAAGCCCAAGGACTCTCTGTAAAATAACACAGGCCAAAGGCCTCCATACCAGGTCCTGGGGGCCCGTCAGCAGTCTCTGTATGAAAGTCAGTCTAAAAGCAGCACCTCTACTAGCTAAATGAATCACTCCTTGCCCCCCCTCCTCTTTGGGAAGAAATAACAGGACTTGAGGGACCCAGTGGAGTCCACCCCTCCCAAAAAAAGTCCACCAAAACAGACTGAATTTTGGACTACAAACCAGCAGGGGGGTCCATGCACATGAGGCGGTGCCACAGGGATGAGGAAACAAGATTATTTAAAATGAGCACTCTTCCTCTAAAAGATATTCTTGGCATTAGCCACTTCCACTTGTTTAGTCTCCCGTTAATTTTCTCCATGACCCCATCCCAATTTTTTTGCTCAAACTGCTGATTTCCAATAAAGACACCAAGATACTTAAACCCTCCTTTTTTCCAAATCAGCCCACCAGGCAGCGTAAGCTGATTTCCTAGTTTCTCCCCCACCATCAGAGCCTCGCTTTTTCCCCAGTTTATTTTTGCAGAGGAAAGTTGGCCAAAAAGATTGACACTCCTAACCAAAACGTCAATATCACTCTGCTTGTTTAGCAGAATGACTACATCATCTGCATAGGCCGAAAGCTTGAACGTGGTGTCACAGCCAGGAAAAGTAACTCCTGATAGATCCCTTCTCAGGCAGTGAAGCAAAGGCTCTATGGCGAGGGAGTACAGCATCCCTGAGAGAGGGCAGCCCTGCCGAACCCCCCTCTGGACTTTTAAAGGGGCAGACAGGCCCCCATTTATCTTCAGCACACTCTCAATGTCACTGTACAAGACCCGTATCCTGGCTATGAAGCCTGGGCTGAACCCAAAAGCAGCTAAAACTGTCCATAAATATTGGTGTTCAACCCGGTCAAACGCCTTTTCCTGGTCAATTGAAATCAAACCAGTTTCTACCGCCAATGAACCAGAGACCTCCAAAACATCCCGAATTAAAGTGACGTTGTCACTAATCAGCCTGCCAGGCACACAGTAAGTCTGGTCTACATGAATGAGCTCGCTCATCACCTTTCTCAGTCTTCGGGCCAGAGCTTTTGAGAGAATCTTATAGTCTGTGCAGAGCAGAGAGACTGGCCTCCAGTTCTTTAGGCTCTGGAGGTCCCCCTTTTTCGGCAACAGTGTGATGATGGCCCTCCTGCAGGTCGTGGGTAGGGTCCCCCTTTCCAAGCTATCTTGGAGAACCTCCAGCAGGTCTGGACCAAGCAGGGGCCAGAATTCCTTAAAAAAGTCCACAGAGAGACCATCTATGCCTGGTGATTTTCCATTCCGGAGGCTCATTAGCGCCGTATGCAGCTCAGACAGAGACAGTGGAGCATCCAAGCCGGCAACAAGGTCCTCTGAGAGCACTGGAAGACCATCAAGGAAGACCTGGCCCAGTGACGTGTCTTCCCTCCACTCTGCTCTAAACAAGTCACTGTAAAAGCTAGCAGCGTATTTCCTGATGTCTGCTGCTGTGGAGATTGTTCTCCCGTCATCGCCCAACAAGGAGTGAATAAGCTTTCTCTGTCCATTTTTCCCCTCCAGTCCAAAAAAGTACTGGGAGGGCGAGTCCATCAGAGCTACATCCATGTAGCGTGAGCGGACCAGAGCACCCTGTGCGGTGACCCCTAGCAAGCTAGCCAAGGCTGACCTTTTTGACTTGAGAGCCTCTAAGTGCTCTTGTTTTCCTGTAGAATTGAGCAACTCTAGTTCTACCACCTCAGTCTCCAGAACTTTCAAGGATTGGGTCAAGCTACAAGTGACATTTTGAGTGTACTGTTGGCAGAGTTGTTTTATCTGGGCCTTACCAAAATCCCACCACAATTGGAGAGAACTAAAAGAGGGTTTTTGTTCCCTGTGTGACTTCCATACATTATGAAAAACCTCTTTAAAAAGCACATCATTTAAAAGTGTATTGTTAAAATGCCAAAAAGCACTCTTACACTATACATTTTCAATAAACACAGAACAAAACAGCATGCAGTGATCAGTGAAACCAACAGGACAGATACAACTATTTTTAAAAACACTCATTTGATGTTTAAAACCATAAAAACGGTCTAACCTAGCCATAGATAAAAGGTTATCTTTGACATGGCTCCAGGTGTACTGCTTCTGGTCCCCATGATGTGATCTCCACACATCGGCCATCTCATGTGCCTTCACTAGTTCCCTCAGCCTATTGGCAGAAGCAGGGTGAGGCTCCTGATGGTTCCTTTCCAGTCTGTGGTTTAATGTACAGTTAAAATCACCCCCCTGAAATAAAAAACTATTTGGATCACAGGACCTAACCGTATCTGAAAGCACGTCAAAGACCCTGATCCTCTCTGCTCTCTGTGTTGGCACATACACATTTATAAAAACGAAGTTCACGTTTTCAAACTGTGCCTTTAATAAGAGGAAATGACCTTTCACCACCTCTTCTACCTCATAAGAGACAGGCACACAACCCCTAGAGAAAAGTACAGCCACCCCCCCACTGCTAATGGATTTGTGGCTAAAAAAAATGCAGCCATCCCACTCTTTTCTCCAATGGCTCTCAATGTCCACAGTGCTGTGAGTCTCCTGGACCATCAGCACGTCAAGTTTCTTTAAATTAAAAAGCTTGTATAAAGAGGCCCATTTTACATCGTCCCTGGCCCCATTAATATTGAGAGTGCCAATTCTAAGGTGGGGCATTAAAAAGGATAAAAATAGGGTACAGTAAAAAAACACACACATAGCATAAAAGGGAAGAAACAAACTAAGAGTCAACATGATTGTTAGTAATTTGCGATTTCAGTTTAACAACCAGTTTCTTTAAACGATAAATTTCCTGATCAGTGAAAGTCTCATTCCCATCATTCAGTTTCATAAATTTGCGAGCTGATGCCACGAATAACTCCAGATCTGGAAAGTAATTTTCCACTTTCACAGCTCTGCTCCCCTAAGTCACCTGGAGAAACTTCCTAATCTTGGCAAAACAATAGGAGCCTTGCTCCTCCTGCGTCTGCATCAGTTCAGACTCAGCTCCACTTTCGTCAGAAGCGCTCTCATCCAGTAAATCTAAATCCCCAACCCTACTAGATTTAGCAGAGTTCTGCAAGTTTTCAGCACTTTTTCTTTTTTGTGCAGCTTTAAAAGGATCCTCTTCAACAAAACTACATTCCTGCATTTCTTCGTGAACGGCAACGTTTGTCATGCAGTTTTTGCTCTGTGTGTCCGCTACAGCCTCAAACCGCTCCTCCCCCGCCTGCAAAGTCTGTTCATCCACGTTCCTTCGTCTAACTGCACTCTTACTTACACCCTCCACCTCTTTACTCCGGGTGACAGGCTCGTCACAATGATCAGAGCTGCCGCCAGACAGAAATTCCCCACCATCACTGTTTGGGGGGGGCAACTACCGCGCCCGCCACGGCCACCCCAGCAGAGGCGGCCGCGGCCGCGGCCACCCCGGCACAAGCGGACGCGGACGCGGACACGGACGCGGACGCCCCCCAACAGCGGCGTCACCTTTCTTACCGCCAGTGCTCTTTGTGTTCGCCTTTTCAGGACATGATTTAATGAGATGGCCCTCTGCACCACACGCAAAACACCTCATGGTTTCAGATGTTGCAAACACCAAGTAGCTAAAGCCGTCAATCCTAAAGTTAAAAGACGCATTCAGTTCAGCAGAGCTGTCTTTTAACACCATGAAACACTGCCTCCTGTGACATATAACATGCTTCAGCAGGGGTGATTTACTACATGCCCAACCACCTGTCCTACAGCGAGGTCGGCCTCCTCCGCAGAACAGGGAACTGTCGGGAGGATTCTCACACCATGTCGCCGGGTTAAACGCTCAAACTCCACACCACCATCAAACACCGGCATGATGCCGGCCGGGAAAAACAGGCAGCAGACGCTACCGTTCCCCGACACACTCACCCCAACACTCACACCCCAGCACACACACACTCAACCCACTATATTAAACACACACACCTCAAACACACACGATAGAGGAAAGTTAGAAAAAACAAAGTGTAAAGTACCCACTCGACACCACTCCACACCCTTGCTCCCACAAACGCTCACGCATGCGCACGAGAGAGAGAGTTTTAGAAAATGGCTATGGGTCAAATAGAACCTGTAACGATGTGACTATGACCCTCGGATCAGGAGCATGATACAAAATTAATCACACCTGTGGATGCACACCTTATATATACCCCTTGCATCCACCCATTCTTCCTCTTTCTATCCTCCTGGTCAATAAGAGCTTATACCAGTCTGTTAAACATTGTGTTTTTGTGCTGTTTGGGCTGCCTTACCCTGGGTACTCCATCACTGTGTCATAAAATTGTTGTGTTTTCTGCTGAATGACAGAAGGTTTGCAGCAGCTGCGCAGCGTGACGTGCCCTGTCCGTGCCTGCTTAGAGATATGTAATATACACTTGCTGTCTTTTCATCCGAAACTGTTAACATTTTAGCAGCGTGAGGTATGTACTACTCTTCCCTGCTTAAGGTTTGTGATGTATTTTTGTGCCTTCTCTTAAGGTAGAAGAACTGTTTAACATCTTAACAGCATGTGATATGCTTTATCTGCTTGGGATATGATATATTTTGCCTTCGTCAAGCAGGAATTGCTTAAAATTTTAACAGCATAGTATGACTTGCCGTTAATTCTTTATTGTTTTCTTTTTCTCGACTGACAGTCATCTTCTTAAAAAAAAAAAAAAAAGGACACGTCGTCTTTGTCTGGGTACTGAGCGCTCCTGTGCTTGGTGCACTCTCGCTACCTTTTTTGGGGGAGTGGCACTGCATACAGGCGGGAACTGAAATCTGATATTGCTTTGTTGTCTTCTGACTAGCGCACTTGTACCTCATGGAACAGCCCTTTGGCCTATTTATAATAATAATAACTGTCTTGTTTTCACTCCTATTGTTCTCTTGGAGGAATAATGGCTTCTGTGGGGAGTGAAGGAGGGGGAATTAGCCCGGTCACTGGCATACCACCAGCCCAGGCCTCCATCCCTCCAGGTCCAAGTGCTCCATCTGGAACCAGGAAGGTCAGCAGGAAGCGGAAGCAGAATCAGAATCAGAATCAGAAAAAGATTTATTGCCAAGTACATTAACAGATCACTGATAACATATGAGAGAATTTGACTTGACACAGAAAATGAACCTGCATTTTCGTGCCGCGGCGCATCTGAAACGCGCCTGTCAGCAGGAGGGTACAGGTAGCATAAGAAATAATACAATAGGAAGGAGTAAAAAAATCATTGATTCAGAATACTGGTCACATGATCAATATTATGATTACAAGGGAAAAAAAAGCCCTCAATGCACATCAGCGGACCAAGATTTCACAGGACACAAAGAGAGCAGTGAGTGGATCTTATTTGTCAGTTTGTGGATCAATATGAGTGCACTGTTGAAGCAAGTGTTGTATCAGTAAGAACAACAAGGACACTTTGGCAGGAGATGTTTTGTCTGGCTACTAGCAATCGTCCTTGCAATTGTCCGAGCAGCTGCTGTCCAAGGCCTTGTGCTCAATGTTTTGAAAAAACAGACTGCAGACAATCAGGAGGAATTTTTGTAGGGAAATTGAGCCAAATAGAACTGATCACAGAGAAGGAACTTTATTTTCTTCTGTAGATTCAGTACTTAATCCTTCATTGCGGGGTGTTGAGTCCGTCGTGGATAGACCTAAGCGTAATCATGATGTAATCCACCTTCCGAGACAGTTCTCCATTTGTCGCTATCAGGGTCTTCTCCAATTTTTCAATTTGATGGATGCACCTCGCCTGGCCAGCATTTTTATAGGTTGTATCCATCTTCAGCAATTTGCGGTACACCAGGACAATCCCAGTTCCAATCAGAACGATCCCAATCACCATTATTACGAAGACATACAAATCTTCAATATCTTCGATAGAGAGATTAGTCAGGCACAAGATCCTCCAATTACTTGTGTCCCGTAAATAGCCCGCTGGAGCCGTCCCTGCGGGGCAAACAGCTTCCCCCGGAGCACTTTTCCTTGTTGAAAAAATAGTGTCAATTGCGTTCAAAGCCCAGCTTATTAATTCCATAATTTCTTTCGACGGTCAGCAGTTAGACGCAGACAGACAACAGCAAGCTGGGATCCAGTTAGTTGGGGGGGGAAGGAAAAAAAGTCAGAAGCAAGAGAGAAGCAAAAAGGCGTCTGCTCTCTTTGGAGGCGGAAGTGAGATGACTGAAGGAAAGACTGAAGGAAACCAGCTACGTGACCCCCGGGGGGACTTCATGCAGAAGCAATTAGAGGAGATGCGTAAGACCACTGAATATATGGTGGCAAATTCAATTCAATTCAACTTTATTTATATAGCGCCATTTCACAACAACAGTCATCTCATAGCACTATCAACTGTAGGGGGAACCCCCACAGTTGCAGAAAGACCCCAGCAATCAGGCGATCCCCTGTGAGCAAGCACTTGGTGACGGTGGAGAGGAAAAACTCCCTTTTAACAGGAAGAAACCTCCAGCAGAACCAGGCTCAGGGAGGGGCAGTCATCTGCTGCGACTGGCTGGGGGGTGAGGGGATAGAGAAGATGAAAAGAACAGACATGTGGAGAGCAAACAGCACGATGGGGACTCAATCTATGGGAGAGAACAAACAAATGTTAATGACCAGCAAAAAAAATATTTCATTGAGAGTGAGGAAAGGAGTGAGGCCCAGTGCATTACTGGAGGTCCCCCGGCTGACTAAACCTATTAGCAGCATAACTAAGGGAGGGTTCAGAAACACATGATCCCTCCCGAATTGTAGGTTATATCAAAAAGGTAGGTTTTAGCCCTATTCTTAAAAACAGAGATCGAGTCTGACTCCCGAATCCAGATTGGCAGCTGGTTCCACAGGAACCACAAATCAACATCGCCTTTTGGGTATT
The DNA here is from genome assembly GCA_020510985.1 of Pholidichthys leucotaenia. NCBI lineage: Eukaryota > Metazoa > Chordata > Actinopteri > Cichliformes > Pholidichthyidae > Pholidichthys > Pholidichthys leucotaenia. Next base: position 411,711,261 of record CM035841.1, on the reverse strand, counting down.
CCACAACAGGCTCCCATATGTGTCCCGGGACCGCATCCTGATGCAGTGTCCCTCACGGACTCTGATAACTTGGGTAAGATCATCAGCTCTGGCTGGGGCTCCAGTGGGCAAGTGGATGTCTCTGAGGATGATGATGAGGTCGACAGTGACCCTCTGGTCGAGAAAGACCTTCCTGAGCCCTATGATATTTCTCTCAGAGCACTGCTCTCTAGAGTATCATGTTTTAATGTTGCAGCATTGCACTGAGACAAATTCCTAGTCCGTGTACTACATGAACAATGGCAATAAATCTGATTCTGATTCTGATTCTGAGTAGTATCAGCTGCTGGACTTCCTCCTCCATCTTCTCCACCTAGGGCTTCGACTTTGGACAGGGGTCCTTCATCCCGCAGGCAGGTTTCCTTACCAGTTTATCCTGACTTTGTGGGTCGTCTGCAGATGTCATGGGCTTGTCCAAGGGAGGCTGCTGCTCCTCACTCTAGGCTCAGTGTTCTGAATGGTGTTGCAGAGCAAGGCTTGGATGGTTCGTGAAGGTGGACCCTACCTTTGCTGGCTGAAGCTCCCACCACAGGCAGCAAGTCTATTCGCCACAATAACAGGAAGTGTTGCACCAATGATGGGTTAGTGGCTAGTGCATACCAGTCGGTGGCTATGGCCTCTAGGCTGGCAAATACTAATACACTTTTTTTAGTGTACTTAGAAGGCCTGATAAGAGACCAGGGGCCTCATGTACAAAGGGTACTTGTGCACAAAAACATGGCGTACATCCTTTTCCATGGAAAATTTCAGATGTATCAAGAATGATTTGACCATGGAAATATGCACAGCCCCATGCCAACGTCATGGCTGGCGTACGTACATTTCTACTGTTATTGGTCCATTGGTGACATTTAGAGGTAATGTTTGAAGACTGATAATGACATGAAAATTATTGTACACACCAGAGACACATGATGAACAAACATCCAAGTGTGCACAATTAGATGAGTTGATATAAAAGCAAGCACAAAGAAGTGCAGAAAATGCCTCCAACAACCATGGCGTTAGCATTATTAGAGGATATTGCAAATTGCACAGTGAGAAGAGAAAGGGTATTTAGAGACAGAAGATTTTCTGGCTCAGGATGATGACTGGCTTGTCAGCCAGTTTAGTTTTCCACGGGCAGTCCCTGTGGAACTGTGCTCAGAGCTATGGCTGTTCTTGGAGCGTGACACGGTGAGAAGCCGTGCACTGCCCGTCCCTGTGCAGGTGCTGCTAACAACACTGGGGTTTCTGGAAATGGGCATTCCAGAGGGAGCTGGCAGACCAATCAGGAATTTTCCAGTCAAACCTGAGCTGAGCTATGCCAGCTGTGGGATGGCATTATCTGCCTATCATCCAGGTACATCATATTCCCATACAATGTAGTTGAACAGGCCAACATCAAAGTGCAATTTGCAGTGAAAGCCAGTTTTCCTAATGATTCTAATGAACAGCATTGTTGGGAACAAACTACAAGCTGGCATTGTGCAGATGGGTGGCTTCTTGGTGAGTAAATTCATGTAATTGTCCACCTCAGCTGGTGTCTTGGTGCAGCCACAACAACCTGCAGCTGAACGCTCTGAAGACAGCGGAGATGATTGTGGACTTCAGGAAAGTCACAACCCCCCTGCCCCCCCTCACCATCACAGGCTCTCCCATCACCATTGTAGATTCCTTCCGCTTCTTGGGCACCACCATCACCCGGGACCTCAAATGGGAGCCAACCATCAGCTCCCTCATCAAAAAGGCCCAGCAGAGGATGTTCTTTCTGCGGCAGCTGAGGAAGCTCAAGCTACCCACCAAGATGTTAGTGCAGTTCTACACGGCCATCATCGAGTCCATCCTCACCTCCTCCATAACTGTGTGGTATGCAGGAGCCACTGCCAGGGACAGACTAAGGCTGCAGCGCGTCGTGCGCACTGCTGAGAAGGTGATTGGCTGCAAGCTCCCATCTCTCCAGGACCTGTACATCTCCAGGACCCGGAGACGTGCTGGCCGGATCATAGCCGATCCTTCACACCCTGGTCATGTACTGTTTGCCCCCCTCCCCTCAGGTAGAAGACTTCGGTCCATTCGGACTAAAACCTCCCGGCACATGAACAGCTTTTTCCCCTCTGCCATCAGACTGCTGAACATTAAGTGACTTATTGACTCTCGTGCACTATGTACAGCAGCTCAACCAGACTCATGACATTCATCACTGTTTTTCTGTTGCATTATCAACTGCACTGTGGTACCCCATATTATCTGCTACTTGCTAATTTATTTAAAACTGCCTTGACTAGTATTACTCATTATTACTATTATTATTATTATTATTATTATTATTATTATTATTATTATTATTACTTATTTTTCTACACTTATTGCACGTTTTTAGTCCTTTAGTTTTTTAGTTTATCTCTTTATCTCATCATGTTTTTAATGTTGCAGCATGGCACCGAGACAAATTCCTAGTTTGTGTACTACATGAACAATGGCAATAAATCTGATTCTGATTCTGATTCTGATTCTGATTCTCATGCGCAACATGCCTGTGCGCTCCACAAATATCACCCTGTCTTCAAGGCTTCATTACAACTCTGTGGTTTGAGTAAGTGGCTTTTTTTGCTGATTAAACTACAGTTTCACAGCATTCTACCAAGCCCCCAATTGTCTCTGTGTGTACAGTAGTTATGTCTATAAACACATGCATAAAGTTTGAAATGCAACAGTCCCACCCTTTCCCCGGTGCACTTCATTCATTTTGTAGTGTGTGCAATCCATGTAAGTTGTATATAACTATAAAGGATGAGATTTACATTTTGGTCATAGTACTTGTCGAGTCTAATATGATCTGCTTTCAACTGACAGGTGACCTTGGCTACCCACTGAACAGGTTCATAATGTCTTCTTTTTTGTGACTGTTTTCCTTCAGTTCAACCAGCTGATCCACCCAGCTGGTCACAGATTGATTGATTGATTGATTTACCATTTAAAATAGCATTGTATAAAATATACAACATATATTTAAAAACAATGGGATAACACAAGTGTGCACAATTATTTACATTGTGGTCCCTAAAAGAGATTGCAGCTGGTCTCGTAACTGAAACCTTCTGTGTTGAAATCTAGCAGTTTAACCACTAAGCTATACATGGCACAAATTACAGCGATCAGTTGACGCTTCTGAGGACAACTGCAGACGTCGGTCTAAACATGTCACAGTTAAAAACATCTCCTTCTTATCCCTGTCTGAATAAAGGAAACAATAAACTAATCTTCCACGACTGTGAGCAGGCTTTTAAATTACCTGTATCTGGCACTAATGCCGGAGGACAGCGTGCCAAACAAAATGTTATGTGCCTCTACCTCATTCAGGAGCACCTCCAACTCACAGTCCATGAAACTCCATTAAATCCATTATTTCTGATTGTGGACACAGGAGAATCAGAGGTATGGATGGTTTCATATATCTGGATTTTTTTTTTATTTTTTTTTTGCTTACGGCGTTTTCTTGATTTAAACGCACGTCATCTTTCAGTAGGAAATCAATGCAAGTCTTTGTACATGAGGCCCCTGGACTCAAAAAGCGGAACTGACCTTCTACCGGAGTTGGTAAATGTAGTGGACATTGTGATTCAAGGAGCTATCTCACAGGCTACAGCACTTGGGAACTTTTTGGCCCGGCTGACCATGGACCGGTGGCATGTGTGGCTGAGCCAGTCTGAATTGGCGGATACAGACAAGACTGCTGTTTTGGAGGCCACGATAGTGCCTGGTGAGGTATTTGGGCCTTCAGCAGAACCGGTGTTGGACAAGGTGCAGAAGGTGAGACTGTGCACGCAGTCCTTTCATTGGCCAGGACCATCAAGGGGAAATGTCCGGAGACCTCTTGAGGGGTGTGAGAACCCACAACAGCTTTGTTTCGCAGAGCCAGGTTCCTTTCAGAGCTCAGGTCACCCGAGGCAGAGGGCCTCTCGGCAGCAGGCAAAGGTTCAACATCACTCGCTCCCGGGAGCGTGTAGGCCGTGGTCCTGCCAAGCCCTGACAGCGTTCTTGACGGTACGCTTCCCCTGATATCAACTTTCTCCGCAGCACACCTCAGGAGTTGGCGTCAGTGCATCTCATGTCCATGGGTGATCGATACACTGGAATATGGATACCACCTACAATTCAAATCTCATCGCCCCCAATTTCAGGAGGTTTGGAGACAAAAGTAAAGGGGGACACTCTTTCCACAGTTCTGGGTGGCGAGGTCTCTGCCCTACTGGGAAAAAACGCAATACGGTCTCTGCCTCCAGGGGAAGAAAGGCAAGGCTTTTATTCAACCTATTTTCTTGTTCCCAAGCGAACCGGGGGGTTTCTGCCCGATTCTAGATCTGAGGCGGCTGAAGGGTATCTCAAGGTGCTCCCCTTCAGGATGCTCAGGCTGAGGACATTGTTGCAGGCTAAAAGGCTAGGCAAATGGTTCTCAACAGTGGACATTTGCAATGCCTATTTCCATATTCCCATAAATCCTGCCCAAAGGAAGTTCCTCAGGTTTTCCTTTCAGGGCAAAGCCTTCGAATACAACATCCTGCCTTCAGTCTGTCCCTGTCGCCTTGGACCACAGGTGTAATTTATGGGGGGGATGTGGGGTTCCAACCCCCCCAAAAATCAAAATCCATCCATATACCCCCCCCAATAATCATATAATTATAATTCATAAAAAATATCTACAAGTGAGTGAAGAAGTTATTGTTTATTCATTTGCAAGCAATGAAAAGTAACATTTCTAACTAGAAAAGCACTCGGAGAGCGCAGACCTCCGCCAAGCGCCACAGTTCCCCCCATACAGTGTTTGTGTGTACGTTTTCAGATTCCTTGACCATGAAAACACAGGACTAGCAATGGGATTGACAATGATAGGATTAGTGGTTCAGTAGTTATTCACGAAAATCGCATTTTCCGTAATGGCGGTTTTCTTCTGGATGGTGATCCAGATCACCACCAAAATCTAATCATCTGTAGGATACCCCATTTCTGACAACCTCTGAAAATTTCATGAAAATCCGTCCATAACTTTTTGAGTTATGTTGCTAACAAACAAACAGACAGACAGACAGACAGACAGACAAACCAACGCTGATGAAAACATAACCTCCTTGGCGGAGGTAATAATCAAACAATGTGCACCCCCCCCCACACACCCTCGCAGACTTGGTGTTGCCAGACCGGTCCATGCCTTCTTTGTTCAGTGCTCAGTCATTTGTAGCAGCGGCAGGTGAGGACACTCGTCAATGCAGCAGGAGCAGCTCACAAGTGAGACAGAATGAAAAGAGCTCCACAAGGGCAACAAACTATTTTAAATTGATGGTTGTCAAATAAAACGACAAACCCTTCTGTCCAAAAGGAGGTAAATATATTGTTGATTTAGCTGGTGAATTGTTGTCTGACATTAGTTGGTTGCTAGTTTGCTAATATGAGTTAAAGCTATGGGAGTACACCATATGTGCTGCCTGGTAGGATTTAGCTGATCTGAAAAACGATGAGCTCTTCTCATGAAAAATGTGGGCTTTACATTCTATTAATCATTCATGAAATGTGATCAGAATGGATTTGTTTGTCTGCTGTTAGAGTGATATTTACATATGTTTCAGTGCTCATTTAAATGTTAGTAACTCCAAACATTTATCAAGGACAATCTCTCTATACCACTGGTCCTTAAATATAAATGCCTTTAAATATTGCTTATCATCCCCATAAAATTCAAGTTAACCTTAAACTGTTCTGTATTTTTAAAATGTCATGATTTTGATAATTCAATTATCCATCCATCCATCCATCCATCCATCCATCTTCTACCGCTTTTCCGGAGGTCCAGGTCGCGGAGGCAGCAGTTCAAGCAGAGAAGCCCAGACTTCCCTCTCCCCAGCCACCTGCTCCAGCTCTCCAGAGAGGATACCAAGGCGTTCCCAGACCAGCTGGGAGACATAGTCTCTCCACCGAGTCCTGGGTCTGCCCCGGGGTCTCCTCCCAGTGGGACGTGCCCGAAACACCTCAAGTGGGAGGCGTCCAGGAGGCATCCTAATCAGATGCCCATACCACCTCAACTGACTCCTTTCAATGTGGAGGAGCAGTGGTTCTACTCTGAGCCTCTCCCGGATGACTGAGCTCCTCACCCTATCTCTGAGGGTGAGTCCAGCAATCCTACGGAGAAAGCTCATTTCAGCCGCTTGCATCCACGATCTTTTTCTTTCGGTCATTACCCAAAGCTCGTGACCATAGGTGAGAGTAGGACCGTAGATTCAGGGATGGCAACAGGAAATTCTGATTTAAGCTGAAATCTAATTTGGTCGATTGACTTATGTGGGGGCCGGTGGGGCGCAGCCCCCCTGAAGCTGGGAGGTTTTCAGTAAAACAGAAGTAATTTAGACTGAAAAAAATGATTAAAAAAAATGAAATACTAGACTTAGATAAATCATTAAATTTAATGAAAAGTTAACTTACTTTTTCTTCAATGTTGTCTCACTGTCTTCAGTCCAACATATTTAACAGTTCTATAAGAGTTTATTACACTATTTACACTGGTCACCAAGTCACTTCTAATGTGAAACTTTCTTCCTTTTGGCAGCAAGCTGTGTCAGTCTCTGAACTTTGAACTTCATCTCCTGGGCTGCACGGTGGCGCAGTGGTTAGCACTGCGGCAGCACAGTTTACCCTTGGCCGGGGGATTGTGGGGATTGTGGGATCGTGGGTTCGATCCCAGCCACCGACCAACAGTGATTTGTGTGGAGTTTGCATGTTCTCCCCGTGTTGCGTGGGTTTACTCCGGGATTTCTCCGGTTTCCTCCCACATGCCAAAAACATGCATGTTAGGTTAATTGGCTGTTCTAAATTGTCCCTAGATATCTGTTTCCTATAGGCCCTTAGAATAGAGGGTTAGTATTAATGAAAGCGCTTTGAGTGGTCTTTGTGACTAGAAAAGCGCTATATAAGTGCAGGTTAGTTAGTTAGTAGTTAGTTAGTTTTCTGTTTTCTTCAGAAACTGTCCGAGTGTTTCTGTTACCTCGTCGAACTTTGAGCCAATTTTCACCTTTACCGTCACTTTTCTCTCAAGCCAATTGCATCGGAACTTATTTTTGACACTTTTGTCTATTTCTAGCACTGATGACTCCTGATCCTTCGATAAAAATCTCATAATTCTGCTGAAAACAATACTGAAAGCTCAGAATTCCATCACGAACCAGGGATGTGATTTGGGGTTGGGGAAATTATCTGAAAATTTAGCAGGGGGTCTGGGGGACGCAGTCCCCCAGCGGGGTCAGGGGGTCAGGGGCAGGGTCAGCGGGGTCAGGGGCAAGGGGGCGAAGCCCCCCGAAGCTCCTGGGTTTTTATGATTTTTAAGTACCAGAACTGTGCTTAAATGACATAAAACAAACAGCTGAATGCCACTTATTACTGTTTAATATTGACTTATGTTCCGAGAAGATAGCATTCCTAAAATATTCCAACAAGCATTATCCATCACATGCTTTAACACTTGATCAAATCAAAATCAGTTAATTTTATCTATTCCGTAATAGAAATATAATTCCAACATATCATTACTTTTTATAATTTCAGCATTCATTTCAGATCACCAGTTTCAATCTCCATTGAGTCTTGAGCAGTTCATTTTGCACAATCATATATATATACATATATATATATATATCACGGACACACAGATCGCCCCAAAGGTCTCCTGAGTCGGCGGATGGAGCCACTGTTTACAGCAGGAGACGATACAGCAGGAAAAGAGCTAGCTAGCACTCAACCGCCACCCGGTGCTAACGGAGAAACTCGACATACCGGGGAACTGAAGCAAAAATGACGCGGGTGCCGGGCTGGAGTTTAGGTGGCGTGCAAGAAATATAAGACAGAATAATAAAGAGCGATGGCAAGAACCAAGCAGACCGCCCGTAAATCTACTGGAGGAAAAGCCCCCCAGGAAGCAGCTGGCCACCAAGGCTGCTCGAAAAAGCGCTCCGGCCACCGGCGGAGTGAAGAAGCCTCACCGTTACAGGCCCGGTACCGTTGCTCTGAGAGAGAGATCCGTCGCTACCAGAAATCCACGGAGCTGCTCATCCGTAAGCTGCCCTTCCAGCGCCTGGTGAGGGAGATCGCTCAGGACTTCAAGACCGACCTGCGCTTCCAAAGCTCCGCCATCATGGCTCTGCAGGAGGCCAGCGAGGCCTACCTGGTGGGTCTCTTCGAGGACACCAACCTGTGCGCCATCCATGCCAAGAGGGTCACCATCATGCCCAAAGACATCCAGCTGGCCCGCCGCATCCGCGGAGAGAGAGCTTGGACTTTCTGCTGCACATCCACCAACCACAATGCTCCGCACTGTGTGTCTATATATACGTATATATATATATATATATATATATATATATATATATATATATATATATATATATATATATATATATATATACATAGTAATATGTACATATGTATACTAGCTGCTCTTGCTTTTTCTTGCCTTCTGATTGTTGCTCTGAGTGTTGCTATCCCTGTGCTGTTGCAATCCTGGAATTTCCCCATTGTGGGACTAATAAAGGCTTATCTTATCTTATCTTATCTTATCTTATCTTATCACTGATGCAGCCAAGTCTAAGAAATATTCAAAAGTTATGAGTCAATATCCACTGTTGCACTGTCAATTTCAAACTGTTTGGAATCATAAAAGTGATCTAACTAAATTGTTTTGCTATTTTCTTCTCCTCAACATCAATGTCAGGGCGCTGCAGGAGTTTTGGGGGATGGTTAACTTTTATAACCGTTTCCTCCCCCGTGCAGCCCAGCTCATACAGCCGTTGTACGCCGCACTCAAGAAACGGAAACCGACGGACAGAGTCGACTGGACTTCTGAACGGCAGCAGGCGTTCTGAGGTTAAAACAGCTCTGGCAAACACTGGCGCACCCAGACCTGGCGGCTCAGATAGCACTCACTACCGACGCCTCGGACATGGGCATAGCGGCCGTCGTGGAGCAATGCGTTGCCGGTTCTTGGCAGCCGCTCACCTTTTTTTTTAGCAGGTCTTTGCACGACAGTGAGCGTAAATACAGCGTTTTTGGCAGAGAGTTAATGGCTCTCCACCTGGCCATACGCCACTTCCAGTTCTGCCTGAAAGGGCGCACCTTCACTGCGTTCGTGGACCACAAGCCGCTAACGTACTTAACGTACTTTATTTTCCTGGAAGATAAAATAAAGCGGAATTTGGCAAATTACCGGAAAAATCACATCCCTGAGAACAAGCCACCATGAATTTTTTGTCAAAAATTCATGAATTTTTGACAAAAAATTCATTTTTGACAAAGCATACAACGAGCCATTTGATTGGTCCAATCGTTTGCAACTATCCAATCGCAGGGCTGTTTACAATACAGCAGTAGCTTGAGTACATAACATCCGGGTTATCGCAGGAGACTTGACCCGGGGAAGCGCCGAGCGCTTATGTAATGGTGTTGATTTTCACTAAAATCGGTAACAATAAGGTACCTTACCCTCCCTAAAATTTTCTCAACGGATTTAGATTTTTTATTTATTTAGCGAATGCAAAGTCCTTAAGCCAAGCAGTTGCCTCCTGGTTTGCTGTATGGAGGGTGTGTAATCCTCCTTCCAGTCTTTGGAGCGGGCAAGCCTCTATGATGTGTTCCATAGTTTGCTCCTCTCCACATGCGCACAGTGGGCTAGGGCTACTGCCCCATCTGTGAAGGCTGGCCAAGCAGGGGCCATGTCCAGTCCTGAAGCGATTGAGTGTAGACCACTGTCTCCTTGGGAGGTTGGTGCCCGGGACCTGTTGGTTGGGGTTTATCACCAGCTGTTTGTTTGGGACCTCCTTGGTTTCCCATTCCTCTTGCCAAGCTGTCTGGATGGTAAAGTCAGCTGGGGGAGGGTTTTTCCAAATCGGCCGTCTGGATGAAAGTCGGGCAGTGGGTGGGGTGTAGATATCTGCATGGATTGGTAAGTGAGGAAAATCTTTAACTTTTTGGAGCATCCTTTGAGTTAATGCTGCTCGCCGGATGTGTGGAGGGGCTATGTTTGACAGTACAGAGAGCCAGGGGAGTGGTGTTGAGCGGATTGTTCCAGTTATAGTTCTCATGGTTGAGTTGAGCCATGGTGTCTACATGGTGTGTGTAAGATGACCTGGACCAGACAGGGGCACAATATTCTGCTACAGAGTATGAAAGGGCCAGTGCTGAGGTGCGCAGGGTGGAGACTGCCGCCCCCCATTTTGCACCAGCGAGCTTGCAGAGCAGGTTGTTTCGTACTTTCACCTTAGCAGCCGTCCCCTTTAGATGTTTCTTGAAGGATAAGGTCCTATCAAGGGTCACTCCAAGATAAGTTGGATTTGGGGCATGCTTAAGCTTGAGTCCGCTCAGGTGGATGTTTAGTTCTCTGGCAGCTTTTGCATTGTGGAGATGAAATACACTGGAGACGGTTTTTGCTGGGTTTGGTTTTAGGCGCCAGATTTTGCAGAACTGGTCCAGTTTAGCAAGATCTTCCGTGAGCACCCGTTCCAGTGGTTCAAAGTCTGGTGCTTGGAATGCCAAACAGATGTCGTCTGCATAGATGAATTTGCGGGATTTTGTAGTAGGCAGGTCGTTTATGTAGAGGTTGAACAGAGTTGGAGCTAGAACTGAGCCTTGTGGGAGTCCGTTTTTCTGCATTCTCCATGCACTTGTGTTCTGACTGAGGTGGACTCTGAACCTTCGGTTGGTCAGCAGGGTTTTTATAATTGCTGTTGCCCAAGCAGGGATCGCCTTTATAAGTTTCAGGAGGAGGCCTTTGTGCCAGACCGTATCATAGGCGGCTGTAAGATCGAGAAACACAGCCCCTGTCTGTGGATTTAGATGATTCACAGAAATGATCAATTTGAAAATAAATCGGTGGAAATCCGCGGATCGGCGGAAAATTGCCATCTCTGTAGATTGACTGGTAAATCGACAGCTTTGCTTTAGAACTAAGCTCCCTCTTCACCACAACAGACCGGTACAACGTCCGCATCACTGCAGATGCTGCTCCGATCCGTCTCTCAATCTCTCGCTCCATTTTTCCCTCACTCGTGAACAAGACCCCAAGATACTAAAACTCCTCCACTTGGGGCAGGAGCCTGGAGGAGTTTTTTATAATTCAATTAGAATGCAAGTTTTACCACTTTCAATTTTAGACTAAGTCACTCTGAAGACTATTCTTAAACATCCACGTTAAAAGAAATTGATTATTTTCCATGCAGATCATTTTCAGACCTTCTATCTTCTGTTAAAATACCACAGCTGCATAAAAATCTAAATGAATATATAAGGAATATGTCACAACCCGCTCTTGCCTGTCTCCTGCTCCAGCTGCGTGCACACCTGCGCCTCATCAAGCCCGGGCTATTTAGCCCGCTCCGCCTGGAGCCTCGGTCTGGAGCCGTCTGCTCTCCAAAGATTGTGCTACCTGCACTCGTCTACTCTACCTCTACGTCCCTGGACCAACCAACCTTCACCATTCACGTAAGCCATCATTCGTCTCACCTTCTCTCCAGTCTTTCTCGTCTGTGCACAGGTGGATTCCCTGGCGGCAGATTCTCTCCTCGTCATCATCTTCTCCTCACCCGCAGCGCTGAGCGCGCATTAGAGCGCTGTCTACCAGGCAGGAGACCTGCGGCTCGCCGACGCCAGCCACCAAGACCACCTGCAAGTAAGCCACAGCCCTAATATTATTCCGCTGGGTGAATCTCAGCAGCTAACCTCTTATCTGCTCTGCCCTAGGGTTGCCTGGCTGCACGGGGCGCTGCTTCGCCCTCGGTGCATCCTGTCCTCCAGTATCACATCCACACTCACTCTCACGCATCCACACACTCTTTGCACTTAATAAATCATTGTTGAAATTGACTCGAGCCTGTGTGCGTGTTCCCTGGGCCAGAACTCATGTCAGTACGGCTCCAGCAGCGCGGCCCGGCTGACAGCGGGTTCGCACACCGGCTGAACAACTTGGAGGCTCGAGTCGATCAGATCATGCATCAGCAACAGGTGATATTAAATCAGCTCACCTTGATCACCCACCGGCTGGACCGTATGCACCCCCCGCAGGTGTTTTCTCCGGCTTCCCGCGGCGGGCTAGCTCCCGCCGCTCCTCCGGCTAGCCAGACCAGCCCGGGGCAACCAACCCGGCTCACTCCCATTCCCACACCCACGCGCTTCAGCGGCAAGCTCGGTGAAGCGCGCGGGTTCCTTCTCCAGTGTGAGTCGGTGTTCCAGCGTGTCCCCGGGGACTTCCCGAAGGATCACAGCCGAATTGATTATATCGCCAACCTCTTGGAAGGGCGAGCGTTAGCCTGGGCCTATGCCATCATGGCGAGACCCAGCTACGCTAACCTGACCTATGCCCAATTCGTCCGAGATTTCAATGAGGTTTTTGACCATTCGGACCGTGATAACATGCTAACAACCCGGTTGCTAAACCTTCGCCAGGGTAGCCGGTTGGCTGCCGACTACGCTGTCGACTTCTGGGTTGTTGCGACGGAAGTTGGATGGGGAGATGCTGCCCTCTGTAGCATTTTCATCCGCAGCCTGAACTCAAGCCTTCAGGACGAACTGGCCTGTAGGGATCCGCCGGAGCAGCTCTCCGAGTTGATTTCCCTCACCATAAGCCTTGATAACAGGTTGAGAGAATGGGCGGCCGAGCGGAAGTCCTCCAGCCACTCAAGTGGTGCTCTCCCCCGCACCTCTCAACCTCGCCCCCTGGCGTTACCCGCGCCAGAGTCCGCCGACGAGCCGGAGGCGATGCTGATTGGCTGGGTTAAGCTTCCGCAGGTGGAGAAACAGCGCCGCAGGGAGCTGGGTCTCTGCATGTGCTGCAGAGACGACCAGCATGCCTTGGAATCTTGCACGGTAAGGCCAAAAGGGGGAGTCTGCGAGTCACTATAGGGGGCCTCGCGGACGCATCCCAACCTAACGCCCTATCGAAGTGCATGCTACCAATTAGGTTCTGTTATAACGCCATAGAACACCTCACTCACACACTGGTGGACTCGGGGGCGGAGCAGAGCTTTATTTATAAGGGCCTAGCAACCCACCTGGGCATCCCTTGCCAACCGCTGCCGGCTCCTCTGAATCTCGTCTCCCTCTCTGCCACTCCCCTGGAGAGGGTTACACACCGGACAGTCCCAATCCCCGTCATTATTTCCGGTAATCACCGAGAGGACCTCAGCTTCTTCGTGCTGCCCACCTCAGCTGCCTCCGTCATCTTGGGCTATCCCTGGCTCTGCCTGCACAGCCCAACTTTTGATTGGCAGTCGGGTAGTGTCCTCTCCTGGAGCACCTTCTGCTTGGGCGCCTGCCTCCAGTCCACCGCCTGTGCCCCGTCACTTCCTCTTTCCCCCTCCAACGTGCCTCCTCCAGACCTCTCCCTAGTGCCTCCGGAGTTCCACGACCTAGGAATAGTCTTCAGCAAGTCCAAAGCGCTGTCCCTCTCCCCCCCAACTGCCCTTATGACTGCGCCATCAACCTCCGCCCGGGGGCGCCCTTACCCTCCAGTCGACTGTACAACCTGTCAGCGCCGGAGCACGAAGCCATGGATTCTTACGTCAAGGAGTCACTCAGCTCCGGAATTATCCGCCCCTCTTCGTGTCCAGTCGGAGCAGGTTTCTTCTTTGTTGCTATGAAGGATGGGTCCCTTTGGCCATGTATCGACCTCCGGGCGCTGAATGACATAACAGTCAAGGACAGGTATACGCTGCTATTAATGGACTCGGCTTTCGATTCTCTGCAGGGGGCCACCTGGTTAACGAAGCTGGACCTCCGCAGCGCATATCATCTCGTTCGGATCCGGGAGGGCGACGAGTGGAAGATGGGGTTCTGGACGCCCAGCGGTCATTTTGAATATCTTGTCATGCCATTTGGGCTCACCAACACGCTGGCTGTCTTCCAGCGCCTAATTAATGACGTCGTCCGCGACTTCCTGGGGGTGTTCATTTTTGTACGACATCTTGATCTTCTCCCGGTCGCGGGAGCAGCACCAGGTTCACGTGAGGCGGGTCCTCCAACACCTCCTGGAGAACCGACTCTACGTAAAAGCGGAGAAGTGTGAATCCTATGCTGACAAGACCTCTTTCCTGGGCTTTATTATTGCACACAACCAGATCATCCCCGACCCTGCCACGGTCAAGGCAGTCATCGAGTGGCCTACCCCCTCGTCTAGGAAGCAAGTTCAGCAGTTCCTCGACTTCGCCAATTTTTACCGGCGTTTTGTCCCTAAATATAGCGCCATCGCTTCTCCCTTGACCCACCTCACCTCCCCCAAGGTGCCATTTCAGTGGACCGAGGATGCCGCGGCTGCCTTCGCTGCGCTGAAGATGGAGTTCTCCTCCTCCCGGGTCCTGACCCAGGTGGACCCCTCACTGCAGTGTCTCATGGAAGTGGATGCCTCTGATATTGGGGTGGGGGCGGTGTTGTCTCAGCGCTCTCTGGTGGATGGGGTGGTTCGCCCCTGCGCCTTTTTCTCCCGGCGCTTGTCTGCAGCGGAGAGGAATTACGACGTCGGTGACAGAAAGCTCCTGGCAGTTAAGCTTGCGCTGCAGGAGTGGCATCACTGGCTCGAGGGGGCAGCTCAGCCTTTCGTGGTTTGGACAGACCACAAGAACCTGGAGTACCTGAGGATGGCCAAGCACCTGAATGCCCGCCAGGTGCGCTGGTCTCTGTTCTTTGGCCGCTTCAGGTTCACCATCACCTACCGTCCCGGCTCCAAGAACAGTAAACCGGATGCTCTGTCCAGGCAGTTCGCCCCAGAAGCCCCCGAAGATTGGGACAACACCATCCTGCCGGCCTCGTGTGTCATGGGTGCCGTCTCTTGGTCCATCAGAGACAAGGTCCGGAAGGCACAGGAAACCGAACCCGATCCTGGCGGCGGTCCGGCGGGGAGGCTGTTCGTTCCATCATTGGTCCGGGGTGACGTCATCCATTGGGCTCACACCTCCAAGCTCGCCTGTCATCCTGGGATCTCCCGACTGATTGAGCTCCTCCAGAAGTCCTTTTGGTGGCCAGGCCTCTGGGGCGACGTCACTAATTACGTCCGCGCCTGCCCCCAGTGTGTGACTGGCAAGACACCATCCTCTCCTCCAGCTGGTCTCCTCCACCCTCTGCCGGTCCCCAGTAGACCCTGGTCCCATGTAGCCCTAGATTTCATCACCGGTCTCCCGACATCCAAATCTTTTACCACCATCCTGACCATCGTGGACCGGTTCTCTAAGCCGCCCACTTCGTGCCGCTCCACGGTCTTTCTACGGTGCGGGAGAAGGCGGACTTGTTGACCCAACATGTTGTGAGGCTGCATGGGATCTAACTAACTAACTAACTAACCTGCACTTATATAGCGCTTTTCTAGTCACAAAGACCACTCAAAGCGCTTTGGGATCCTGGTGGATATCGTCTCTGACCGGGGGCCCCAGTTCGTGTCTCGGGTCTGGACGTGTTTCTGCAACGCCCTGGGGGCCACGGTGAGTCTGTCGTCCGGTCACCACCCCCAGTCCAACGGGCAGTGCGAGCAGACTAATCAGGAGCAGGAAGCTGCACTGCGCTGCATCACCTCCTCTAATCCTTCCTCCTGGAGTGCCCATCTCCCCTGGATAGAGTATGCACATAACTCCACTTTGTCATCAGCCATCGGGATGTCTCCCTTCCGGGCATCGCTAGGATATGACCCCTCGTTCTTCCCTGAGGAAGAGGGGGAGGTGGCGGTGCCATCTATCCAGGCCCATCTTAGGCGCTGTCGGTGCATTTGGACCACTGTGCGCCGTGCGCTTTTACGCACGGCTGAGCGCAACACCAGGACAGCTAACCGCCACAGGAGTGCCGCACCACGCTATTAGGTGGGTCAGCAGGTCTGGCTGTCTATGCGGGACATCAACCTGAAGGCCAAGAGGAGGAAGCTGGGCCAACTTTTCATTGGCCCGTTCCCCATCGTGAAGGTCATCAATCCGGTGGCTGTGCATCTGGCTCTCTTCCCCCCCCCTCCGCGTCTGTCCGACATTTCATGTCTCCCGCATTAAACCTGTGGTATCTAATCCTCTCTGTCCTCCTCCTAGGGCTCCACCCCCTCCCGTGATGATCGACGGCGACCCGGCGTGGAGGGTCTCCTCCATCCTGGACTCCCGCCGCCGAGGTCACGGACTGCAATACCTGATAGATTGGGAGGGGTATGGCCCCGAGTCGAGGTCCTGGGTGCACCCATTTTTCATGCTGGACGAGCGCCTTGTTACGGAGTTCCACCTGGCGCACCCAGGTAAGCCAGCGCCGGGAGGCACTGCTCGGGGGGGAGTACTGTCACAACCCACTCTCGCCTGTCTCCTGCTCCAGCTGCGCTCACACCTGCGCCTCATCAAGCCTGGGCTATTTAGTCCGCTCCGCCTGGAGCCTCGGTCTGGAGCCGTCTGCTCTCCAACAATCATGCTACCCGCACTCGCCTACTCTACCTCTACGTCCCTGGACCAACCAACCTTCACCTTTCACGTAAGCCATCATTCGTCTCACCTTCTCTCCAGTCTTTCTCCCCTGTGCACAGGTGGATTCCCTGGCGGCGGATTCTCCCCTCGTCGTCATCTTCTCCTCACCCGCAGCACCGAGCGCGCATTAGACCGCTGTCTACCAGGCAGGAGACCTGCGGCTCGCTGACGCCAGCCACCAAGACCACCTGCAAGTAAGCCCTAATAATATTCCACTGGGTGAATCTCAGCAGCTAACCTCTTATCTGCTCTGCCCTAGGGTTGCCTGGCTGCACGGCGCGCTGCTTCGCCCTCGGCCCATCCTGTCCTCCAGTATCACATCCACACTCACTCTCACGCATCCACACACGCTTTGCACTTAATAAATCATTGCTGAAATTGACTCGAGCCTGTGTGCATGTTCCCTGGGCCAGAACTCATGTCAAAATAAACACCAAATAGATGAATGGAAGAACAGATGCATTTCATCAGCCTAAACTTTTTAAAATATCTCATTAAGGAAAATACAGCACTCTAAATTGTATCCATATGCATAATGTGTTAAAATGAGTTCAAAAGTACTGCAAATACAGCATCACTGATTTATTTGAAATTTTTAATTATTGAGCTTAAATAAATAAAACTAAAGCTTAAGTTTAAGCTTAAAATCACACTTCTAGTTTTCCGTTCCCATTTTATTTAATCACGAGACAGCATTAGGCAGTGATCAAACACTGGGATATTGATGCCTTATTATCATCACTGTATAGTGATTTAGCTCATAGTATAACAAGATTCATCACCTTAACACCATACCTTTTGAGTTTGTTGGTGTTTAAGCATCCATTTGCAATAAAAGGTGTGCTAAAAAAGTAAATAATTTGATAAATGAAAAGTTGCAATGCTTCTTCCAGCATTTTTTTTTTCTTGCAGCATTTGTCATCTCCTTCAGCCTGTTGCTTTTCCTCTGTGGTCACTTCAGTACTGAATATACGTGTGTATGTACTGTATCTGGCATCCTCGTCTCGAAGAGGCGATGGTTAGCGCGTCAAGGGTTGGAGCAGCACCTGGAATGACTATACAGCCCAATCCTTGAGTGGCAGTCTTTGGAGCAGTTGGCGCAGATGAAGATTGAGGGTGCACGTACTGATGATGCGCGTTCTTTCCTCGCCGCACGCTTCATCGCCATCTGGACTCTCGTGTTCACTTCCATCTTGAGAACACCCTCTTTGACACTGTGGTGCCAGGTGGCTCGATCTTTGGCAATAACTTCCCAGTTACTGGCGTTGATCTACACACATCGCATGTCGCGTTTGCAGACATCTTTAAAATGCAACAGCGGTCGGCCCACACGGCGGATGCCCACCTGCAGTTCTCTGTAAAGGATCTCTCTCGGCAGACGGTCAGACTCCATGCGATGCAAGTGGCCGAGCCACCGGAGTCGTCTCTGGCTGAGAAATGCAGGGATGCTTGGCAAGTCAGCGTGCTCAAGGACCTTGGTGTTGGGGACTCTCTCCTGCCACTTGATGTGTATAAGGCGCCAAAGACAGCGGAGGTGGAACCTGTTTAACCGCTTCTCCTGCCTGGCATAGGCTGTCCAGGACTCACTGCCGTACAGGAGAATGGACAGGACGCAAGCTTGGTATACGAGTAGCTTGGTCTTCAAACTCAGCAGACTGTTATTCCACACACGCTTGTTGAGTTTGGCCATGACAGCAGCTGCTTTGGCAATTCTGGAGCTGATCTCGGTGTCCAGCGAGAGCGTGTTTGAAACAGTGGACCCTAGGTAGGTGAAGGTGTCCACAACCTCCAGCTGTGTGTCATCAATGGTAATGACAGGAGAGAAGACAGCATCTTGGGCAATGATGTTGGTTTTCATAAGGCTGATCATGAGCCCAAACTCCTTGCAGGCGTGGGACAGTTTGTTGACCAGGTGCTGCAGGCCCTCCTCGCTGTGCGATGCTAGAGCAGCGTCGTCTGCAAACAGCAGCTCACGTATGAGGACCTCGTAGACTTTAGTTTTAGCACGAAGTCTTGCGATGTTGAGGAGTTTTTCATCTGATCAGAATCAGAATCAGAATCAGAATGAGCTTTATTGCCAAGCACGTTTACAAGTAAACATACGAGAAATTTGATTTGACATTGGGCGCGCACGATAGGCGCATCCCAATGACGTGGCAGCCATGACGCGGCGCCTGTCATACAGTGGAGGGTAAAGAGGGGGAGGGGGAGGGGGAGAACACAATAGGCAAAGAGAAAAAACATAGTTATCAAAATAACGCTCGTATAAGCTCATATAAAGCTCAAATGAGCCAAATTGTGATTACACAGAAAAAAACCCTCTATGCACAATTAGCAGACAATGGATCACACATTAACAACAGCAAGTTGAGAGAGGCAGTATAAGTATATGATAGTCAGTGTATGTGTATCAGTCATGTGGTGTTGTGAGCAGTGTGTGTATCAGACTGGTGAACAGCAAAAATCCTCTGTCAGCAGATGTTATGACAGTGTCTGAAACTTAGAGCATGTCCTCTAGAGATCAACTCTCAGTGTATGTCTGATGGAATATCTAAGCCAGTCACATGGCGCTGTCCTTGAGAGTTCAGATTACTGTACGCCAGGTTGTTTATGTTAGAGAGAAGTCAAGCCAAAACTTTCTACTGCCTTATCTTCATCCAGGAGGAGTGAGAGCTGCAGGGAGCCGAAACAAGGTCAAATAAGCACAGTTCACTCAGAGTAGGAATTTTCATCTCTCATGCGATTCAGTGCTTCATAATTTCCATGTACATTTCCAGGCTTTAAAATCATTTCCTGGAGAGCTCCTAGCGACATCGAGATGTTACCAATCTTCCTGTTCAGTTCGCCATTAGCCGCTATTAGAACCCTCCTCAACTGGTCAAATTGATGAAAGAGCTTCGCTAGGTCAGCATTTTGATTAGCTCTGTCGATCTTCTTTAATTTTCGATACACCAGGACCACACCAAAGCCGATCAGTAGTAGTCCTGAGATCATGATGCCAAACAGGTAGATGTCTTCCACATCTTCAATCGAAAGGTCACACAGACACATAAGTTTCCAATTGTATGTGTCCCTCACATAACCCGCAGCAGCAGTACCTGCAGGACAGTTGGGCTCCCCCCGGGCCCGATTTCCTAGTTGAAAATACGGTGTCAATTGTATTCAAAGCCCAGCTTAGCAAATCCATAATTTTCCATTTGGATCAAGAATCAGCCAGTAGAAGAGCAACACAGACACAGACAATACAGCAAGCTGGGATTCAGTCAGTCAGGGAGGGAGAAGGAGGAGAGGAGAGAAAAAGCATCTGCTCTCTCTGAAAGCCGGAAGAGAAAAGATCTCGTGTGGACATAAACACCTTCAGGACAGTCGGCGAAGGTGTAGTGGAGGAGCATTGAGAAAAAAATCCCAAAGAGAGCCGGTGCTAGAACGCAATCCTGCTTCACTCCACTGCTGACTGGGAAGGCATCTGAGGTGGTTCCATCATACATGATCATGTATGTTAACAACAACTGGTGCAGACCGGGACATATCACTGTTAAACAACGACACTGCAGCAAAGACATTGAGTTGCTAGCTGTTAGCATGAGGCCTACATATCTCCCGAGAGAACACTCACACGTGATCTGCATTGTTGTTTATGCAAATCCGACGGCGAACGCTGGGACAGCACGTGACGTCATCCATTCAGTAACCAGCAGGCTGCAGACAGAACACCCAGATGCTCTTCTCCTCATCTCAGGCGATTTCAACCATGTTTCACTGTCTCCCATTCTACCCACGTTCACCCAGTATGTCACATGCCACACTAGAGACAATAAAACACTGGATTTATTCTACGCAAACACTAAGGAGGCGTACACCTCATCACAACTACCCCCACTCGGGAGATCGGATCACAACTTGGTTCATCTCCGGCCGGTGTACAAACCCCTAGTGCACAGACAACCTCCGGCCATGCACACTGTGGAGTTATGGTCTGAGGAGACAATGGACACCCTAAAGGGCTGTTTTGAAGCCACCGCCTGGAAGCAGCTCTGCGATCCACATGGTGAGGACATCGATGGCCTCATTCACACCTTCACGGGCTACCTCAGCTTCTGTGTGGACAAATCCGTTCCCACCAAGACCATACGGCGTCACTCAAACAACAAACCCTGGATCAACCCTGAGATAAAAACACTTCTGAGAGAGAAGAAGAGGATCTTCAGGTCGGGGAACAGGGAGATGCTGAAGTCCGTACAGAGGGAGCTGAGGAGAAAGATCAGAGAAGGCAAGGACAGCTTCAGGAAGAAGATGGAGGACAAGCTGCAACAGAGCGACATCAGCGGGGTCTGGAGAAACCTCAAAACCATCTCGGGGCTCCAGAATACCTCCCCCCAGGCCACAGGGGGCAGGGAGTGGGCGAACAACCTGAATCTGTTTTTCAATAGATTTGACCAACCGCCCTCCCCCCTGACTGCACAACAACCACTGCTGCCTCTAAAGAAATCAAGTCCTGCTGCCCACTCCCCACTCTACCAACACCCCCCCCACTCCCAACACACAGCCCCCCATCCTGACCCTGACCAGGACCCAGGTGAGGACGGAGCTGAGGAAGATCAAGGCGAGGAAGGCGCCGGGACCGGACGGCATCAGCGCAAAGCTCCTCAAGTCCTGTGCAGACCAGCTGTGTGGGATTGTGACGTATATCTTCAACATGAGCCTGAAACTGGGGAGGGTACCACAGCTGTGGAAAACATCTTGTGTGGTACCTGTACCAAAAACTTCCCACCCCAAAGACCTGAACAGCTACAGACCGGTGGCCTTGACGTCCCACTTGATGAAGACCCTGGAGAGACTGCTCCTTGCTCACCTCCGCCCCCTGGTGGAACCAGCGATGGATCCACTCCAGTTCGCCTACCAGCATGGCATTGGGGTGGAGGATGCGGTGATCTTCCTCCTTCACCGTTCTCTGTCCCACCTGGAGAAGCCCGGGAATATGGTGAGGATCATGTTCTTTGACTTCTCCAGTGCTTTCAACACCATCCAACCGATGATCCTGAAGGACAAGCTGCTGCGCGCAGGGGTGGACCAGCACCTGTCATCATGGATCCTGGACTACCTCACGAACCGGCCTCAGTTTGTGAGAACCCGGGACTGTGTGTCCGACACGATCATCAGTAGCACGGGGGCCCCCCAGGGAACGGTGCTGGCTCCCTCCCTGTTCACTCTTTATACTGCGGACTTCTCACACAACACAACACACTGCCATCTACAGAAGTTCTCTGATGACTCTGCGATCGTTGGCCTCATCTCCAATGGAGATGAAGCTGAGTACAGAGGGCTTATCCAGGACTTCGTGGACTGGTGCCATCGGAACTGCCTCCAGATCAACGCGAGGAAAACTAAGGAGCTGGTGGTGGACTGCCGCAGGCATGGGCAGCCCCTCACAGTACCAGTAAATATACAGGGAACAGACATCGAGATGGTGACATCCTATAAGTACCTGGGTATTCATCTGAACAATAAACTAGACTGGTCACACAATACTGATGCACTCTACAAGAAGGGACAGCGCAGGCTGTTCCTGCTGAGGAGACTCAGGTCTTTTGGTGTACAAGGGGCGCTGCTGAAGTCATTCTATGACACGGTGGTGGCATCAGCCATCACTTTTGGAGTGGTCTGCTGGGGCAGTGGCATTACTGCAGCCGATAGGAAGAGACTGAACAAACTGATTAAGAAAGCTAGCTCTGTCCTGGGGCAGCGCCTTGATCCGATGGAGGAGATAGGAGAGAGAAGGACGGTGGCTAAACTGTCATCTCTGCTGGAGTCCGAGTTCCACCCTATGCAGGACATACTGAATGCACTGAGGAGCTCATTTAGCAGCAGACTACATCATCCCAGGTGCACAACCGAGAGGTTTCGTAGGTCCTTCCTACCAACGGCTGTCAGACTGTACAACCTAAGCAGGGCTGCTCGCAGAGATAGCAAAAAGATGTAACAAACTAATAGTTTTTTGAATGCAAAAGATGCAATAGACTTACACAATGGTCCTCTCCGGCATACAACTAGGAACATACCGGTCGCTATGGAGGGTGAGAATATGTATGGGCACATAATCATACCATGTAGGATAACTAAGTAGACGGTTATGCTGTTTCATTCCATCTAGCAACAATGCTCTGCACTGTGTGTGTTTATATATTTGCATATTTATTCCATCTAGCTACAATGCTCCGTACTGTGGGTGTTTATATATTTATATATCTACATATTATTCCATCTAGCTACATTGCTCCGCACTGTGTGTGTTTATATACTTGCATATTTATTCCACCTAGCTGCAATGCTCCGTACTGTGGGTGTTTATATATTTACATATTTATTCCATCTAGCTACAATGCTCTGCACTGTGTGTTCATATATTCATATATTTATTCCATCCAGCTACAATGCTCTGCACTGTGTGTCTGTGTGTGTGTGTATATATATATATTTTATAGTAATACGTACATATGTTTATTAGCTGCTCTTGCTTGCTTGTTTTTTTTTTTTTTTTTTCTTGCCTTCTGATTGTTGCTCTGAGTGTTGCTATCCCTGTGCTGTTGCAATCCTGGAATTTCCCCGTTGTGGGACTAATAAAGGCTTATCTTATCTTATCTTATCTTATCTTATCTTATCAAAGCAAACAGTACTATGCATGTCCATGTGGAAGGAGGAGATGATTGCAAAGAGCTTTGGGGGACAACCGATGTTTCGCAGGATCTGGAAGAGCCCGCTTTGACTAATTAAGTCAAAGGCTTTGGTTAGGTCCACGAACGCAAGGAACAATGGTTGCTGCTGCTCTCAACACTTCTCTTGCAGCTGACGGAGGGAGAAAATCATATCCACTGTGGACCTTCCGGCTCTGAAGCCACACTGGGACTCAGGATAGACTCGCAAAGCGAGGCTTTGCAGGTGGAACAGGGTGACCCGGGCGAAGACTTTGCCAACTATGCTCAGAAGAGAGATGCCGCGGCTTTTTTCCTCACTTCCAGTTCCTGTCAACCTGCTGTCAACCTGTTGTCAGATCCTGTCAGTTGGTGGATTTCTGTGTTTTGGTGCTTGGTTTTTGACTACTTTTTTGGCTTTTATGAACTGAATTTGGATTACGGACTGGACATTTTAGTTTCGACCCCTATCTGATTTAAGATGCCAATTCCGGCATCTATGGACTGGGAAACGGGAGCGGAGTGGAGCAGCCCGCCATTCAGCTAGCTAAACAGCTGTTCATTAGCTGTTTAGTCAACGTACATCAGCCGGGATCATTGGTCCCAAGAAAGCTCAGCAGACTGAGGAGGTGGACGACATTAAAAGATCTCTCAACTTCTTGGCTGAAGAGATTTCTGCTGTTAAGCTGCAGCAAAAAAAAACATCCTGGGCCTGCTCGAGGAGGTGAAAATGCTGCGGATCCAGAACGCTGATAAGGACAAGAGGCTGGCATATCTGGAGAGCAGAGTGTCAGACCTGGAGCAGTACACCCGGGTGAACGACGTGATCATCACGGGGCTCCACATTAAACCCCTATCATATGCTCGGGCGGTGGCCGCGGACAGCGGAGGGAGGCTCGACATGCTGGAAGATGAATCCACGGAACAAGTGGCGGCCTTCCTGCAGTCCAAAGGAATCCAGCTGGACTGTAACACCATAGAGGCCTGCCACCCTCTGCCCAGGAAAAACAGCGACAAACCGGCTGTGATCATGAGGTTTGTGAATAGAAAACACAAGACTGCTAAAACAAGGTAGGAAACTGAAAGGAACGAACATCTATATAAACGAGCACCTTACGAAAGAAAATGCAGAAATAGCCAGAAAGCAAGATACCTGAGAAAGCAGAAAAAGATTCAAAACACCTGGACATCAAACTGTAAAATATACATAAAATTAAATGGATCACCTGAAGAAGCCCAGGTCATTAACATCTGAAATATTATGGAACTGGACAAATATCAATGAATATTATGAATTGGAGTCGACAGCAACAAGAGACAACTGTAGGACAGTGAAGGATCACACTCATCTGCAACACGACATTTGACAACATGAAACAAAAGATCAACAAACAGGAACAACAGGAACTGAAAGTTTTTGAATATACGGATCACAACCCACAGGACGTAGAATATAACATAGACCCTGATAATAATTTATTTAGCTCCAGCAATAATAACTGTAGTTACTACATGGATGAACAGTTTAACACAATGGTCACATCTGATTTCAATACTTCTGTGATCCACTTCAACAGCAGAAGTCTCTATGCCAACTTTAATAACATTAAAGATTATTTACATCAGTTTAAAGAGCCATTCAATATTGTGGCAATGTCAGAGACGTGGCTCAGTGAAGAGAAAGGAGTGGATTTTACCATGGATGGCTATGAATTAAATTATATAAATAGAAAAGTGAAAAAAGGAGGAGGAGTTGCAATTTATGTTGACAAGAACTTGCAATACAAGGTTGTTGAAAATCTGTCAGTAACTGTGGATGATTTATTTGAATGTATTACAATAGAAATCTGTCTGGACAATTCAATTCAATTCAATTCAATTCAACTTTATTTATATAGCGCCATTTCACAACAACAGTCATCTCATAGCACTATCAACTGTAGGGAGGACCCCCACAGTTGCAGAAAGACCCCAGCAATCAGGCGATCCCCTGTGAGCAAGCACTTGGCGACGGTGGAGAGGAAAAACTCCCTTTTAACAGGAAGAAACCTCCAGCAGAACCAGGCTCAGGGAGGGGCAGTCATCTGCTGCGACTGGCTGGGGGGTGAGGGGACAGAGAAGGGGACAATGTGAAGAATATAGTAGTGAGCTGTGTATATACAACACCTGGATCAAAGATTGACTTATTTAAGGACTGGATGGAAAAAATGTATGCAAAACTAACTCATAAAGTTATGTTCATCTGTGGGGATTTCAATATAGATCTTATGAATTCAAAACAACATAATTTGACAGAAGAATTTATCAACACAATGTACAGTATGGGCTTACATCCAACAATTACCGGACCTAGCAGAATCACGTCACACAGTGCCACACTAATAGATAACATATTCACAAACATTATGGAAAATAATATCAGGAGTGGGCTTTTATTGAATGATATCAGTGACCACCTGCCAATTTTTGTTGTCTATCAATATGATTGTAGGAAGAAAAAGCATACCAAAAATATTAAATATAAAAGAATAAAAACTGAAGAATCTATGTATTTACTGGCAAAGGAATTATTAATACAAGACTGGAAGACAGTCTATGATGAAAATGATATAAATAAAGCATATGATAAATTTTTACAAATATTTCAATCATTGTACAATAAAAACTGTCCTATAAAACAATAGAGTGACAGACAACAAAACAAAAATATTCCTTGGGTCACCAAGGGGTTATTAAATGCATGTAAAAGAAGAATACATTATATAAACAATTCATTAAGTGCAGAAAGGTGGAGGCTGAGATCAAATATAAAAGATATAAAAATAAGCTTACTAATATAATGAGGACTTGTAAGAAAGAATACTACAACAGAATATTAGAGGATAATAAAAATAACTTTAGAGGAATATGGCAAGTACTCAATGGGATTATTAGTAATTGACCTAAGAATGCTTATTATCCGGAAAATTTTATTGAAAATGAGAATTTGATAAGTAATATGGAGGATGTGGTCAGTGGTTTCAATAAATTTTTTGTAAACATTGGTCCTGAATTAGCAAAATCAATAGTGACAGCAGAAACAAACTACAGTGGTTCTGTAAATGAAATAGAAGATAGAAATTCAAACAATCTTTTTGGGTGCAGTTACTGAAAAGGAAATTATCGAGACTGTGAGTAAATTTAAGAACAAAAAATCAACAGACTGGAATGAAATTGACATGACAATAGTGAAAAAAGTAATTGTAGGAATTGTTAAGCCACTCATCCACATCTGTAACCTGTCATTTCAAACTGGTAAATTTCCAAACAAAATGAAAATAGTAAAAGTAATACCACTATACAAAACAGGAGACAGTCATTATTTCACAAATTACAGGCCAGTCGCTTTATTCTCACAATTCTCCAAAATACTTGAAAAAATCTTCAATAAGAGACTGGATGATTTCACTGAAAAACACAACCTCCTTACAGACAGCCAGTTTGGTTTTAGGGCAGATAAATCTACAAATTTGGCACTGATCAAACTTATACTGAACAAATTACTAGTTGCATAGGTTAAAAAAAAGTTTGCTGTCGGAGTATTTATAGATTTAAAGAAAGCTTTTGACACCATTGACCACAGAATTCTACTAAGGAAACTGGAAAGGTATGGGATAAGAGGGGTCGGACTGAGTTGGGTGGAAAGTTATTTAAGTAACAGACAACAATTTGTACAAATTGGTGAGCACAAATCACCCTTCATGGACATCACTTGTTGTGTGCCCCAGGGGTCAGTTTTGGGACCCAAACTCTTTATTTTGTATATAAATAACATATGCCAAGTACCAAAAATTCTGAAATTTATTTTGTTTGCAGATGACACAAATATCCTTTGCACTGGTGAGAATTTGCAGCAGGTTTTAGAGGTGGTCACAACTGAAATGAAAAGGTTAACGCAGTGGTTCAACAAAATAAATTATCTCTAAATCTGAAAAAAAAACCCACAAAGATTATGTTGTTTGGAAATTATAAAATAAATCATGAAATAATGGTAACGATAGATGATACCAGAATAGAAAGAGTACAGGAAAATAAGTTTCTGGGGGTGACGCTAGACAATAAAATCTGCTGGAAACCTCACATCAGTCACATCCGGGCCAAGTTGGCAAAATGTATAGGGATACTGGGTAAGACAAGACACATCTTGGACTATAAATCATTGTTCTTACTGTACAATTCACTGTTTCTACCTTATCTTAACTACTGTGTAGAAGTCTGGGGAAACACCTACAAGACCAACCTACAGTCAATTTGCACATTACAAAAAAGAGCTATAAGGATAATAAATAATGTAGGATATACAGTAGAAACCATACCAGTTTGTTGTTTTTAAAGTCACATGTCATAAAGTTAATCGATTTAGTTAAATTTAAGACAGCACAAGTCATGTACAGGGCAATTAATAATCAACTCCCAACTAATATACAAAAAATATTTAAAAAAAGAGACAATGATTATAATTTGAGAGGAGACTTAAACTTTACAAAACCCAAGATACGAACAACTAAGAAAAGTATGTGCATATCTGTCTGTGGGGTGGATTTGTGCAACAGTCTGGAGCCGGAACTGAAACTATGTACAAACATAAATCAATTGAAAAAGAGGTATAAACATTATTTGTTGAAAGAATATATGTTAGAAGGGTAGTATTTATATGTACGATTCACTATGCTCACTCTGGGACACTATGGAATGGTGAGTGGGACAGCACTGTGTATATCTGTGTTGTTTGGGGCTGGTTTTGATGTATGGACTGTATGTATGTTGGGATGGATGGGTGTTAATGTTGATATGTACAAAATATAGTTAATTGTTTACTTGGGGTCTTAAATGTGGTAATTTGTATATATTTCACATGGGTTGTATTTATGGAAAAAAGGAGTTGGAATTAATAAGTGTTCACTTCTTCCTTCTCCCTTTCGAACACTGTATACTGTTACTTTATTGCACTTGTCATTTGTTTTGTTTTTGTTTTACTTTTTTGTTCGAAATAAAGTATCTATCTATCTATCTATCTATCTATCTATCTATCTATCTATCTATCTATCTATCTATCTAATTGTTGCAGTCACTGCGGTCCCCTTTATTCTTATACAGCATGACTATGTTGGCATCTCTCATACTGTATCTTGGGGAA
Organism: Pholidichthys leucotaenia; assembly: GCA_020510985.1. Classification (NCBI taxonomy): domain Eukaryota; kingdom Metazoa; phylum Chordata; class Actinopteri; order Cichliformes; family Pholidichthyidae; genus Pholidichthys; species Pholidichthys leucotaenia. Next base: position 411,682,876 of record CM035841.1, on the reverse strand, counting down.
TGTGACCTTGCTCCCAGCAAAGGCAGAGGAGATCGTATAGTGGTTGTAAGATGGCTGTTTTCCCGTGTTTCAGAACTTCTGGGGGGATACTGTCTTTCCCTGGAGCCTTGCCACAGGCGAGGCAGTCTATCGCATTGTTGAGCTCTTCCAGCGTGGGCATTTCATCAAGTTCCTCCATGACTGGTAGGCCAGGCAAGGCATCGAGGGCCATGTCTGTCATGATATTCGGGGTCGAGTACAATTCAAGATAATGCTCGACCCAACACTGGAGTTGCTTGCTCTTCTCGGTGATGGCTTCGCCTGTCTTAGCTTTGAGCGGTGCTGTTTTGATACTTGTGGGGCCGATAGCTGTTTTGATGCCCTCATACATTCCTTTGGCGTATCTGCAGTCGGCAGCTACCTGGATGTTGGTGCACAGGTTCGGCCAGCACTCAATGGTGCAACGGCGGACAATCTGCTGGGCCTTGCTCCTTGCTGCTCGAAGGGCGTTGCATGTGCCAGGGCAAGGGTTTTGCTTGTGAGCCAGCAGTGCTTCTCTTTTGGCCTCTGTGATTGGCTGCATTTCGTCCCAGTGAGCCTCAAACTAGTCAGCATTCTTGCGTTCTTTCTTTCCGAATGTGGTCATGGCTGAGTCGTAGATGGCGTCACAAAGGTGGTTCCATTTGGCGTCCACGTCGCCTGGAATATCAGACTGGAAGTGAGCTTCAAGTTTCCTCTGAAAGCTGTCAGTGAAGGTCTGAGCCTTCATCGGATCGGAAATTCCACAAGTGTTGATGCGGGGGCGACCCTTAGTATTGGCATGGTGGATCTTCCTTGGCTTCAGTCTGACCTTACTGGCGACAAGGGAATGATCTGTATCACAATCAGCACTGTGATAGCTTTTCGTGTGAAGAACACTGCTGAGGTCCACTCTTCTGGTGATGACAAGATCTAGCTGGTGCCAGTGACGGGACCTGGGGTGTCTCCAAGACACTTTCCTCAGCTCTTTACACTTGAAGTAGGAGTTTGTAATGCAGAGGCCGTGATGACAGCATAATTCCAACAGCCTCTTTCCACTCTCGTTTATCCTGCCTATGCCAAAGTAATAATAATAATAATAATAATAATAATAAGTTTATTTATAGAGCACCTTTCACAGACAGAGTCACAAAGTGCTTAACATGGTAAAAAACAAAATAAAAACACAGGCACATAAAACAGTAAAACAAAGTAGACAATAAAAGCACATAAAAATACAATTGGCACATAGTTAAAAAGCCAGGCTAAAAAGGTGGGTCTTTAGTTGCTTCTTAAAAACACCAATGGAAGGTGCAGATCTAAGTTCAAAAGGCAAGGAGTTCCACAGTCTGGGAGCAACAGCAGCAAAGGCTCTATCGCCTTTGGTTTTGAGTCTAGCAGTAGGAACTACCAATAGATTCTGATGAGAAGACCTGAGAGACCTGCTGGGCTGGTGTAGAGAGAGCAGGTCACTAATATAAAAAGGTGCCTCTTCATGAATGGCTTTGTAAGTAAGAACAAGAACTTTAAAATCAATTCTATAATTTACAGGAAGCCAATGCAAGGAGGCCAAAAGTGGCCAAGACAGGATGGCCACACTTGCCAGTCTGCTCCAACTCAAGCGTTGAAGTCGCCTGGCAAAAATAAGCATTCAGAGCAGGGGATTCTAGATAGCTCTTCCTCTAGAGCCTCGTAGAACTGATCTTTGGCTTCTGGAGTGGACATGAGGGTTGGAGCATACACAGAAAGGATTTCACAAAGCCTGACGATGTCTTCATGCGGAGGGCGAGGATTCTTTCGGACCCTCCTGTAGAGGTTTCTGTGGTGGCGATCAGCGAGTTCCTCACTGCAAAACCTACACCATGCTGCTTGGACTTGTCCTGGGATAGGCCCTGCCAATTAAAGGTGTAGTCTGATTCTCTAAGAGAGCCGCTGTCGGCCAAGCGGGTTTCCTGAAGGGAGGCAACATCAGTGTTAAGTTGTGCCAGTTCCTTATTGATGATGGCAGTCTTGTGAGAGTCATCCATTTGTTGGAGATCAGTGGTAAGTCCGGGGCACATGGTGCTAACGTTCCAGCTTGCAAATCGAAGAGCTGGAGTCTTTGTTTGTTTCTCCTTTTGACTGCCTTGTGCAGATTGACACTTGCTTGTCGGGAGAGACCCCTAAGCTCTTTGCACCCAGCAGAGTAGGCAAGCCATGATGGGGCAGCATCTTACTGGCTGGGGGATGCCCAGCTTGAGGCGGGCGGTAGCTGCCCAATGAAGCTCCGAAGGCTTCTCCCACCGTCGGACGAGACCCCTGGTGCTCCTCCCTATGCCAGTCGGTTGGAGCTTATAACCGGTAACTGCCTCATCCTGTGTTGTGCCAGAATCTTGCGATGCCGCTGGAGTGGCCTCTCCAGTTTGCGCTAAAAGGCATGGGCGGGGTAGTATGGAGACACTGGGCTGCCCATACGTCAGTGTCCCCCTCTCGGTGTCACTGGCTGAGTCCAAAGGAAAGGATGATCCAATACAGTTTGGGACCACTTCCACTGTAGGAGTTGCCGGAAGTAGTGCGAAGCATCTGCCAACCACCTTAGGGCTCCACTCCAGATTTATCCTCGAGGTTTACTCCCAAAGCCTTTCCTCTAATCAGGTATAGCCGCAAGGCAGCGGAGGTTTGGAATCAGAGTTTACCTTTTCCTAGGTAGTTTGCCGGCCAAGGCTAACGGACACCACCTGCCCAAATTTGAAATCACAGTGGTCCTTCTCCTAGGTGGATTGACACCCAAGTCTGACGAGCCCCACCTACCTGGAGCAACCTGGTAAAAGCGCCAGAGACTCACTGACACCCTCTGTCATTTAGTGAAAACAGGGTCGGCTCAAGAAACCAGACAGTAGGATTTGGTTAGGAGAGGCTATTGGAGAGACGCTGTGCTATGAGTGGGGTATTTCAGTGGAAATGTAGGTGCTCATTTCTGCATTCCACCCCAGCATGTCCTAACTCATTTAGACCCCACCTCATTTAGTGTGTATGTATATATATATTATATATCAATCAAAAGCATATTAAAAACCCATTTAAAGTTAGAGCTGTCCTCACTACCTGCCCTGGAGTGTTTGTGGACTATATGGCGAAGAGCTCCCTGGTATCTACAACATGGATTTCCTCCCCTTTCTTGCACTGCTGCTATCTGTCCTCTGGCTCTTTGTCTCTGAAGTAAACACGTTCGGCTCCATGGCGGGCAGAATGGCGGGCAGAATATATTATTCCAGGGACATGTTGCTGCATTTAAACACGGTTGATGCAGCGGCTGTGATTGAGCCTAAGCCGCAACTGCCGGACTTTATTTTGAGAGATGAATATAGCGGTGAAAAGAGAGATGGGCGAGACGGCAGAAGGAAGCGCGGAAGGCGTGGAGGTGTGAAATTGCGCCTTAGGAGACGGCAGTTTGGTAACATTCCTCTTCCTTCAATAATTTTTGGGAATGTACAGTCTCTGAGAAACAAGGTGGATGAAATTCAAGGGAATGTACGCTACCAGAAGGACTTTAAGAACTGCTGCGTCATGGCCTTCACCGAATCTTGGCTTAATGCGCATGACCGAGATGCAGACCTGTGGATTGACGGCTTTGGAGCCCCGCTGTGCTCGGATTGGCAGGAAGAGGTAACGGGGAAACGTCAGGGGGGCGGCGTATGTTTATATATTAATAAGCAGTACTGCACATCTGTCACGGTCAGAGAGCGCATCTGTACACCCGATGTGGAGCTGCTGTCTGTGTCACTATGCCCCTTTTATTTGCCTCGCGAGTTCCCCCAACTTTTCATCACAAATGCAATATCAAATTAAACCTGATCCATTATGCGCCATTTTTGGTGTGGCTCCAGAACTTGTCTTGCCAAGTTCCAAATTAAAAGTATTCAAATTTTCATTACTATTGGCCAGACGTGCTGTATTACTGAAGTGGAAAGATTCTTCGCCCCCTTCACATTTACAGTGGATAAAAGATATAATGTCCTGTTTGGATTTAGAAAAAATCAGATATACAGTCTGTGGCTCTGAAAACAAATTCTATAAATTATGGCGCCCGTTTCTTGATTTCTTGAAAGACCCACGATTATAGTTTCTGAGTAGCTCATACCCCCCTTTACCCCAACCTCACTTCACACACATAATTTTTCTTTGTATTTTTTTTTTTTTTTTTTTATTGTTTATTTAAAGGTTTTTGTGCTTTGAAGCATTTACATTTGTTGGCTTTAAGTTCTAGTTTTTTACTGTTTGGTTGAAACAAAAATGAAAATTTCTAATACTTTGTATTGTATTGATACTTCAATTAATAATAATAAAAAGACCTTTGAAAGAAAGAGAGGTAACGGGGAAACGTCAGGGGGGCGGCGTATGTTTATATATTAATAAGCAGTACTGCACATCTGTCACGGTCAGAGAGCGCATCTGTACACCCGATGTGGAGCTGCTGTCTGTGTCACTATGCCCCTTTTATTTGCCTCGCGAGTTCCCCCAACTTTTCATCACAACCGTGTACATTCATCCGAGGGCAGACGCTGACTCCGCCTCCAGCACAATCTTTGATGTGATCCAGCAGCTGCAATCAATTTCTCCAGAGGCGCCAAACTTCATTCTTGGGGATTTTAACCATGTTTCTTTAAAGAAGACACTTAAAAACTTTTATCAGTATGTCTCCTGCCCAACCAGGCGAAAAAAGACATTGGACCTGTGCTATGGATCCATAGAGAGGGCCTATAAATCACTCCCCCTTCCTCCTGTAGGATCCTCAGATCACAACTGTGTACATTTGCTGCCCACATATAAAACTGCTCTCAGAAGAGGCAAGGTGGAGACCAGAGACATTGATGTGTGGACAGAAGATTCAGTGCACAGCCTCCAGGAATGCTTTGACTGTACAGACTGGGAGATGTTCACACTGGCCTGCGGGGATGATTTGGACTCTCTGGCTGACGTCACATGCTCATACATGTCTTTTTGTAAAAATAAGATTGTTCCACGTAAACATGTCAAAATATATCCCAACAACAAACCATGGGTTACAAAATCAGTTAAATCCTGCTTAAAGTGGAAAGCACTTGCCTTTAAACAGGGGTCTGTTTCTGAGCTACAGGTTGCCACAAAGGAGCTGAAGGCCGAAATTTTAAGAGCAAAACAGAATTATAAATCAGAATTGGAAGCAAGATGGCAACAAAGAAACTTGGTTCAGCCTGGGCCTGTATGAAAACTATTGCAGGCCTTCAGAGCACAGAGTGCAGTAATCGTGTGTTTTAGATGGTTTTAATTAAGACACAGAGCTGGCTAATGTCCTTAATTGTTTTTATGGTCGTTTTGACTCCTTTGATTTCAGCACAGAAATCCAAAATTTGAAACAGAAACTCAAAGACAATCAGCACTTTAATATTGAGGTGCAGGATGTTAAAAGGGAGTTCTGCACTGTAAAAGTGAACAAAAGTCAGGGCCCTGATAATATATGTGGGCGCTTGGTAAGGTCCTGTGCACATGAACTGAGTCCTATATTCATTACATTTTCAATAAGTCCTTACAGACACAACATGTGCCTAAGATCTGGAAAGAGCCGTGGTTGTTCCCGTTCCAAAATCCAGCTGTCCTAAAACGGTAAACGACTTTAGACCAATTGCTTTGACTTCAATTTTAATGAAAATTTTTGAAAAACTGGTCAGATGTGAGGTCCTAAAGGCAGACTGAGCAGGCATTGGATCCTCTGCAGTTTGCCTATAGGCCACACAAAGGAGTGGAGGATGCCACTGTCACTCTGTTTAACATGCTTTTTTAAACATTCTGGATTTTAATGGGACACATGCCAGGCTTTTATTTGTGGACTTTTCTTCCGCCTTTAATACAATCCAACCTCATTCTTAGTTTGAAAGGCTCTGCAACAATTTGACTTGAGCAATAATCTGGTGGGTGGATTCTGGATTTCTTAACCAACAGACGCAGAGAGTAAGGGTCAAGGGTACATTGTCTGAACCTAAAGTGCTCTTCTACTGGCTCTCCTCAGGGTGTGTGTTGTCACCACTACTCTTCATCCTGTACACAAACATGTGTCGGAGCAGACATGACAACAGACACATTAATAAAGTATGCTGATGACTCAGTTATTGTCAGTCTCCTCCAGGATGGGAGAGTGGCCACGGCCAGTAGTTGATGATTTTGTTCACTGGTGTGAGGATTCCTACCTGCAGCTGAATACAACAAAAACTAAGATATGATTATTGACTTTAGGAGGAATATCCCAGGCACAAAGTCACATACTAAAAGGCCAGACCACCGAATGTGTCAATCCTACAAATATCTTGGGACGATTATTGATAGTAATTTAAACTTTGAAGTGAACTGTGAAAGGGTGTGCAAAAAGGGTCAGCAACATTTGCATTGCTTGAGAAAACTTGCATGCTTCCAAGTTGAACTGAACCATAATGATAATGTTTTATTGGGCTTTTATTGTAATCTGTTTATCCTTTTCTTTAGTGTCATGGTTTGGTCAGATAAAACTGAAACAGAGGAAATCCTTGGATCAGGTAGTTAGATGGTCCAGTCGTTTGCTTGGTGAGTCACAGCTGAGCTGACATCCCTGTACACCAGACAAGTACAGAGGATGGCTTCCTCCATTTTAAATGATGACTCCCACCCTTTGCACTGCCACTTTCAGCTTCTTCCTCAAGACGGAGAATTTGCTGTCCAAAAAGTAGAACCCAGCACTACAAAAACAGCTTTGTCCCTGCTGCTGTCAAAGAGTTGAACAAGCTGTAAAATATATTGTACATAATTTAGGTACCTATTTATTAATTATTTTATATTTACTTATTTTTTGTAGGGATGTCACTTGGGTTCTAAATATTTTATTGGGTTTTAGACCTTTGAGTTTTTTAACCTCTTTGACTAGTTTTTAACTTTTAATATGACCCTTCTGTCTTACCTCTGGTTTCTCCCCTCATCTCTTTGTCTTTTTATACCCTGATTGATGGAGCCTTGAGTATTTTTATCATGTTTATAGTCAGCTTCATGTGTGCCTGTGTTTGTGTCTATGTTGAATGTATTTAGTGGCTTGTAAATATGGATGTCACCAGACTGCAAAACAAATCTACCTACGGGTACAAATAAAGTAACCTGAACCTGAACCTACCAACTTTTGGGGTTGCAAATATTCTGTCCAATCTTTTTTTCTCCCTTAATAAACTTCAGTGTTTTCTGTAGCACTGTAACATTTCTAATGTCACTTTTTTGTGTGTGCAACTTTTCTGTCATAGTTTTACAGATTTTATTGTAAATCAGAAACATTTTTTTCTTGTAAATTTGCCTACTTTTTTATGTAAAAATGCAATATTTCCCCCATGTTGTTTTCCACCTAAATTCACAAGTTTGTCAAAAATGTAGCATTTTTCTCAAATTTGCATTTTCTGTCATGGAAAATATGCCTTTTCCCTTACATATTTGCAAAATCATTGAAATTTCTGAATTTAAAAAAAATGACTATCATCAAGTTCCTACTTTCTTCTTGTGAATTTATACCATTTTCTCTTAAATTTGCATGCTTTTTTCTGGTAAATTTGGTCAAGGTAAATTTGTTATCGACAATTTTTTTTTGGGGGGGGGGGGGGGGAAATACCTGAATCTTAATTATGAAAACTGAATGTAGTTGTAAAAAAATAAACCCTTGCACTCTGGTCAATTTCCCTAAAACGCCTAAAAGTAACGTACCCAAAGTAAATCAAAAGCTGTTCTTCAACCCTTTGCAGCATCTTCATGGGGTTGGTCTCATTTAAAAGAAAACACTTTGAATTTTTTGGTAAAACAGTCATAATCTCTCTAAGTGCTCCTGACACTGAGTAACAGTCATCTAAACATACTGAACTTGAAGAAAATAAATTTCGCCTGGGTGTTTTTTTGGATACAAATGCTTGCAAATAACACACAGCTGTCAGATCCGGACTGGAAAATGCAACAGAAATGTAGAACCAAGTGTTATCCAGCTGAGGTCAAAATTTTGGAACAATACCACAAAAAATGAATATATTACACAGCTTTATACTCAGGTTGTTCCCAGGCGTTTTTGAACTGTGCCAAATTGTGCCAAATGGCACAGTTTGGAAAAACATCTGTAACTTTTGAATGATTCAATATAGAAGCTTCATCTTGGGCTCTAATGAAAGGTGACACTCAGGGCTGTGTGTGTGTGTGTGTGGGGGGGGGGGGTGTTTATTCATTCATGAATGAATGAATGAACAAACAAGCCCCCACACACAAAGAAGCATGCCACGTAAAAAATGTGTGGCTTTTTTTTTTTTACAAGAAAAAATAACCTACAGTGCACTAAAAATTATACTAAAATATCTGTAATGTACAGGATAACAACTCTCACCCCCCACCCCCCCCCGCTACAGAGGACGGATATCATCCATCGCTATATGACGGACAGCAGGGACGGTGCGCCGCGGTCTACTACGCACAGTTGTACTAAAATATCTGCAATATATCTGCAATCCGCTACAGAAGAGTAGCGGTGTGGGGGTGGGTGGGGGGTCATGGTCTGGACGTGGCGCACGGACCGGTCCATCATGTGGCGATGACGCACAGTTGTAATTTACTGATCGGTCAAAAGTCATTTTGATTACAATTTTCAGGGATAAAGAATAATTTAGCTTATAACACTTACCTGTCCACAACAGCAGTGTCGCTGGCGAACTTCTCTTCCTCATTGTCAGACGAACATGACGCTGGTCCGCTTGTTACGACTTGTGGTTCTGGTCATGCGACCCAGTCAAACCATGATTCCATTATTGCGGTTTTGCGCTTCCATGATTGCGGTTTTAGCGAACGATTTTTCAAAACAAATAAGAATAGTAGTAAGAAAAAAAGACTGGCGAACGCGTGTGTGTCACCCAGCGGCTTACACAAAACAGATTTTACGCACGGGACGCACGCTTTCGAACTTCTCTGCTTCAATTGGCTCGCTGTATTCGCAGCCGTTGGTAGGCGGGTCCTTCTTGCTAGGTTTTCAGTCATTGGTTCTTCAAGGTTTCAGAAACCCAATTCAAGGCTCTTATTAGTCGAATGAGAGGTCAATCAAATCTAAACCAATCAAAGCACTCCTTTGGCTTTCTGTTCACGGCTGTGTCTGTAGTGGAAGAACGGGAATGCAGCTTTTTGTTTTTCAGTGCGCCCTAGGACACACAGTGTGTGTCCTAGGGCGCACGAGGGCGCGCTAGGATGCAGAGACGTGACCGCACGCGGTATCCCGGAGTGCAAGAGGTTAAATGTCTAGAAAATGAATCCAGAGTAAGGTTGTTGTTTTTTTTTTATACCAGGATAATTTATGTCACAAATCTACTCACAGATTTGTTATTATTTCATGAATAAACCAGAACACCTAAGGTGTGTTGTGCTGTGCTCATAATGTCTCTACAGGCAGGATAACTGTTACTTCTGTCATAGTCTAGCAGACTAAATCACAGTAGTGTCCTTAGTTCATCTGCTTGGTAAGAAATAGCCACATGGTGGCAAGTGGTGACATCATAAATTAATGAAAAAACATTAGTCCTGTCAGAATAAATGTGTTAATCACCACAGCAGATTAATAATAAATGATGAGTTAAGAATAATGGTGATTAAGCCTCATTCAGCAGCTACTGTAGGTTAACCTCAGTTAATACTGATTGCAGTGTTAAGATGCTATTAAAAGGGAAGAAGGGCAAAAATGTAGCATGAATTACATCCTCCAAAATTGTCCATGAAGTACCTCTTTTAAACCATTTGAACATAAACTGAGCTTTTTTTATATATATATCAGGAGCAAGAATGTGGCAGCAGCAGGGTGAATCAAGAAGGAGAGGAGGTAAAGGTAACCAGAGAGGCACAGCAGGCACACATAACCAGGTAACAATAGTCAAAACGTGATTTCTGCCAGTTCTGAAATACTTAACACTTCATGGTATTAAGTAGGCCTGTTGCTTCATAGTGGCAATAGGGCTGCAACTAAAGATTATTTTAGTAGTCGACTAATCTAAAGACTTTTTTTTTTTCAACTAGTCAACTAGTCGCATTTATTTTTCTCATGTCCACCATCTCTGCTTCCTGTTGGGGCTCTAGTCAAGTGCATATTTTACCTCAGCCGCTGTTTAATACTTCTTAACGTTCCGTCTCCTGTGGGCGGGAGGTATTTCAATGTCATTTTGTCTCAGCTGGACACAGTGTAATTAATATTCAGAATGACGGCTAATATAAACAAAGATGAAAAAGAGATAGTGACTCATGTCATTTACTGGATTCAACACATTAGCTATGACAGTTCAGCCCTCAGCAATCACAGAGCTTCTTGTCAAAAACGTAAGCTTGTGGAGATGTGAAAATGACGAGGCAGAGTTCATCTCTTGAGTCAGTTTTATTCACATCTTCCAACATCACGAAGCAGAATAAAAAGAGAACGACAAAGGGAACTCTCGTCCTTAAATACCAGGACTCTTACAGTTAACAGGTCACATGTCTCACAAAACCATTGCATTATAAAGACAGCAACAATGCATCTTCTCTGCATGATATCACACCACTATCTACAATGCATCCCCTCATTAATCCTGTCTCACAAAACCATTGCATTATAAAGACAGCAACAATGCATCCTCTCTGCATGATATCACAGCACTATCTACAATGCATCCCCTCATTATATCCCACAGTCTCAAGCTTTGCATACCAAAGCTACTTCTCCTGCAGCTTCCTGTAATAACCACAGAAGCTCTGCCCTTGCTCTGGTCTAAAATGTGAGTCCAAAAGCAGGTCACGAATGTGTGTCCCCACACAAAGCCCCCCCAGCATTTTAGAACAAACAAGGGAAAAACAACATGCATGCCGTGATAGTATCAATACACATTAGTCCACCAGCTGTCTGGGCTTCCGTCTCCTGCCGTATCTGCTGTAGCTGGGGTTGGACGTCTCCGCTGCGCTGTCTTGCTGAGGGTTTGCCGTCTGGGGGTGGAAACCTTTTGTCAGCACCTGTGGGGGTTCTGGGGAAACATTACTCTGTGAAGCCCTCCGTGGGGGTCTGCCTCGCCTCGGGGCCCTCGCCAACAGCACTTGCTTATCTGCCACCACAAAAGCGGGTTTGAGTCTGTTTATGCCAACTTTCTCTTCCCTACCCCCCAAATCTAGCAAAAACTGCTTGTCCTCTGTTTCCAGCACTCTGAATGGTCCGTCATAAGGCGGTCGCAGCAGGGTTCGGTGCGCATCGTGTCTGACAAAAACAAACTCTGCGTTCTTCAAAGTTTTAGGCACAAAAACGCGCGGAAAACTGTGGTGCGCGGGGCCGGGGAGCGTGCTTGGTTCTATGTCACTCCGCAACAGCTGAGACGGGGAGGTGTCTGGTGCAGGGTTATCTGGGAGAAACTCCCTAGGGAGCCGGAGTGGCTGCGCAAACACGAGCTCTGCTGGGGAGGCTTCTAAGTCCTCTTTAGGCGCAGAACGCAACCCCAACAACACCCACGGTAACTTGTCTACCCAATTTGCACCCGTCAGTGACGCCCTTAGAGCTGCTTTCAATGACCTATGAAAACGTTCGCATAACCCGTTAGCCTGCGGATTGTACGCGGTTGTGCGGTGAATTGTGACACCCAGGCTGCGGGCCATTGTCGACCAAAGCTCGGAAACAAATTGAGGGCCTCTGTTGGACGTGACATCCGATGGAACGCCGAAGCGCACCACCCAAGCTGTTAAAAACTTGCGCGCAACCTCCTCGGCCGTGGTTGATGCCAGCGGGACCACTTCAGGCCAGCGCGTGGTGCGGTCTACCATTGTGAGAAGGTGTGTGCACCCTTGTGACAGCGGGAGGGGGCCCACGAGGTCCACATGAACGTGGTCGAACCTCTTGGCCGGAATGTGAAACGGCTCCAAAGGAGCTCTTGTGTGCCTGTGTACTTTGGCTCGTTGACACGCCGTGCAGGCTGCTGCCCACTCTTTAACTTGTTTGCGGAGGCTCGGCCACACAAATTTTTCTCCTGCCATTTTGACCGACGCGCACACTCCCGGGTGCGCCAAAGAATGAATCGAGTCAAAAACGCGGCGGCGCCACGCAGCTGGTACTACTGGTCGCGGCCGACCCGTGGAGACATCGCAGATTGGGGGGGCATACCGTCTTGCAGCACCCTGTTCTCCAGCCTTAACCCTGTTGGTCCAGACTGGAGCGCACGCATGTCCGCGTCACCACCCTGCTCCGCGGCCATGGCTGCGTAATCTATTCCCACGCTGACTGGGGCCACTACGGCACGCGAGAGGCAGTCTGCAACTACATTGAGTTTGCCCGCCACATGCTGGATATCAGTGGTAAACTCTGATATCGCGGCCAGCTGTCTCTGCTGCCGGCCTGACCACGGTTCGGAAACCTTGGCCATCGCGAACGTGAGCGGTTTGTGGTCAACGAACGCGGTGAAAGAGCGTCCCTTCAGCCAGAACTGAAAGTGGCGAATGGCCAAATGGAGAGCGAGCAGCTCCCTGTCGAACGCGCTGTATTTACGTTCGCTATCGCGCAAGGTCCTGCTGAAAAAAGCGAGAGGCTGCCAAACCCCGGCTACATGTTGCTCCACAACCGTCCCTATGGCCACCTCTGAAGCGTCAGTGGTGAGCGCTATGCGGGCAGTTGGGTCTGGGTGTGCCAATAACGCAGCCCTTGCCAAAGCTGCTTTCACCTCCGAGAACGCTTGGTCCCGCTCCGGGGACCACTCAACCTTATTCGCGGGTTTCTTTTTTTTGAGCGCGGCATACAGCGGCTGCATGAGTTGCGCCGCGCGGGGGAGAAAACGGTTATAAAAATTCACCATTCCCAAAAACTCCTGCACTGCCCTGACCCGTCTGCGGCCGGGGAAAATCTGCCACCGCGCGCACTTTATCAGGAAGCGGAACTGCTCCTTTGGGGGAGATGCGGTGTCCTAAAAATGCGCCACCCCGAACTGACACTTCGCTGGGTTGATTATTAACCCATGATCTCCCAACCTTCTGAAAACTGTGGCCAGGTGTTTTTCGTGTTCGTCTTCGGACGCGCTGTCTACTAAAATATCGTCCAAGTAGACGAACACGAAAGGGAGATCGCGAAGCATCGCGTCCATCATGCGTTGGAACGTCTGAGCCGCCCCTTTAAGTCCAAATGGCATGCGTAAAAACTCGAAGAGGCCAAACGGAGTTATTACCGCTGTTTTGGGTATGTCCTCAGCGCGCACTGGGACTTGGTGGTAACCGCGGACCAAGTCTATTTTAGAAAAAATGCGCGCCCCTGCCAAATGAACGGAAAAATCTTGGATATGCGGGATTGGGTAGCGGTCATGAGCTGTAGTGTTGTTTAACCTGCGGAAATCCCTGCAAGGTCGCCATGATCTGTCGGCTTTCGGGACCATGTGCAGCGGGGAAGCCCATGGACTGTTTGAACGTCTGATAATGCCCAACCTCTCTAGGTTGGCGAATTCCTCGCACGCTATGGCTAGTTTAGCTGCGTCCAAGCGCCGAGCTTTTGCAAAAACGGGTGGTCGGGTAGTGGTAATAAAATGCTCCACCCCGTGCTTAGCGACTGTTGCCGAAAAAGTGGGGATCGTGAGTGCTGGGAACTGAATGAGCAGTGTGTGGAACTTACCGCTTGCAGCTGTGATGTTGGCTTGTGCTGTAGGCGGGGCCACTCGCGCTGTGCAGGGGATAGAATCAAAAGAAAGTGCATTAACCAAGCGCCTGTTAGCGAGATCAACCAACAAACCATGCGAGCACAGAAAATCAGCCCCCAACATATTGAAATTTACTGCTGCTACAACAAAAGTCCACTCAAATGTATGGCCGTGTACAGACAGAAGCAGAGTCTTCTCACCGAAGGTCTTAATCTCTGAGCCGTTCGCTGCTGACACCCGGGGACCTCCGGAACCAGCTAGTCTGTCCGCGTAGGAAGGTGTGATGAAACTCAACTGGGAGCCTGTGTCGACGAGGAACTGCCTCCCTGAGCGTGCATCCGACAAGTATAGCAGCTTGTTCTCCTCCCCGAGGGCCGCGGCTGCTACCGACCCCCTTCTTGGCGTTTTCCTGAACGCCCGAACTGGCACAGTGGTACCACATTTGCGTGGCCCTCTCTGCAAAGCGGCGATGGTAGAAACAGAGGACGTCCGAATCCGCGTTTCCCTGGCCCCTGCCGCCGCCGTCGATGAGTCTGGTACGCCCCCCTGCCCTCTGGCCTCCTGTCGTCTCCGGTCGCCGCGCTGAGTTCTGCTGCAGTGACGCGGCTGCGAGCCGCTTGGTGGCGTTGACAATCCGCTGCGCTTCTCGGCCCCAGCGCGGCAGTAGTCCCGTTGGGCAACAGTTGCGAACAGGTGGGGGTCGCTCTTGCTGCTGACAGTATAGTCCTGAGGAAGAGATGGTTGAAAATGAAGTGATCGTCGTCAGAGAGTCTTTCAACCTCAACAACTTCTCCTTCAGGTTCCGCGGGCATGTCATTTTCCTGACTCAGTCAGCCCCAGGAGCCTCTCTGCTTGTCCTCCACCGAGGGGGTGAATTGCTGGATGAGTGCAGCCTTCAGCGTGCCGTATTTGTCGTTGTCCGGCGGCTGGTCGATCAGGCTCTCCACATGCTGGACCGTGTTATTGTTCAGCTCTGCGACTACGTGGTAGAATCTTGTGGCATCTACCGATATCCCCCGGAGGTTGAACTGCGCCTCAACCGCGTTGATAACCAGGAGCCGTGGATTGTTCTGCAGAAGTCCGGTAGCTGGACGGTAGCGGCATTCCTCTTGGCTGGGGGCTCCTGACGAGGCTGGCCCGGGGGAATTCTCCTCTTCATGACTACGTCTTAGGAGTCACCAGTGTGGAGATGTGAAAATGACGAGGCAGAGTTCATCTCTTGAGTCAGTTTTATTCCCATCTTCCAACATCACGAAGCAGAATAAAAAGAGAACAACAAAGGGAACTCTCGTCCTTAAATACCAGGACTCTTACAGTTAACAGGTCACATGTCTCACAAAACCACTGCATTATAAAGACAGCAACAATGCATCTTCTCTGCATGATATCACACCACTATCTACAATGCATCCCCTTATTAATCCTGTCTCACAAAACCATTGCATTATAAAGACAGCAACAATGCATCCTCTCTGCATGATATCACACCACTATCTACAATGCATCCCCTCATTATATCCCACAGTCTCAAGCTTTGCATACCAAAGCTACTTCTCCTGCAGCTTCCTGTAATAACAACAGAAGCTCTGCCCTTGCTCTGGTCTAAAATGTGAGTCCAAAAGCAGGTCACGAATGTGTGTCCCCACAAGCTAACATAAACAGCACACAATAACAGTATTGTCATTTTTCTAAAACTTAAAACAGTTGGCCATTGGAAATAAGTGTTGCTAACTCTCTTTACTCGCTAAAACTTACCCAACAGATGTTAATTTTGTGGCTCCCGGGTGCCGTGCTCATACATCACTGTAGTGTTGCTGTGGTAAGAGAGGTATGCCTTGCAAAGTCTGCATTTTACTTTTGGTTTTTGTTTGTTTTTTTTTTTTTTTTGTTTTGTTTTGTTTTGTTTTGTTTTCTGTAAAATGTTCCCAAACAGAAAGTTTGGGTCTGCCTTTTTTATCCACTTCGACATTTGCCATACAGACTGAGCCGTATAATGTGTTCCTCTTCTTCTTCGCTGGAAATTGTTCACGCATGCCAGACAGCAGAGGCGCTACTGCCCTCAGCAGTTCCGGTTGTGCATTGCAGTTAGCTGCAGTTACAGCTGAACCACAGCATGCATATAAACTTTATAATTAAAAGATTTGTCAACAATAATAATATTTGTTGACAAATTCTTACTGTCGACATTATCCAAAACATCGACTAATGGTTTCAGCCCAAAGTGGCATAGACTATTACAAGGCTGAATATAGATTTGGTAAATTAGGGAAATAATTTTTACAACTGTTACTAATATGGGAATGCCTAAATAAAGGGGTAAATTAGCCTTGTCCTTTTAGCAAAGTTAATGATTTTGCACTCTTCCTCCACACTAGGATACATACTGTATACTGTCATTTTTTGCTTAAAAGAATCCTTTTCCTTTAAAAATGAAAAAAAAAGGACATTGGAAACAACTGCCTGTACTGATGACCTGACAGTCCTATAATGAAAATATATATATTTTTTTTTAATCCTTATATAGGCAGAGACCTCAACCACCCCAATGTTTGAAACAAAGTTGTGCCCTTGTCTTGGACATTCACCAAGTGCATGGATGCTGCACTTGCCCCACTGCAGCAGAAGGGCATTTGAGTTTTCAACCCTTTTCAACCTTGGTTGGTTCCAACCAGGGTTGTCGAGTAGTTGGGGCTCACCCTGGATTCAGTTGCCATGAGGGTATCCCTGACTCCAAAGAGAAGGCATACTATCGGGGAATGCATCAAGAGCTGCGTCTCAAAGAGGACTGTGTCAGTACAGTGGTACCAGAGGATCTTAGGTCTCTTTATTGCAGCTGCCCAGGTGGTGCCACTGGGTCTTTTACATACTCGTCCCCTTCAGCGGTGGTTCGCGCTTCGGAAGGTGTTTTTGCCCAGAGACAAAGGAGGAGGCTAGTTCTTTCCGAAAGGACCTCATGGTTCTCAGGTAGTGGAGACAATCCTCAGCAGTCTGAGATGGTGTTCCCCTGGGCCAAGAGGGCTGAAGGGTGACCATTACAACTGGTGCCTCCCTAACAGGCGGGGGTGCAGTCTGGGAGGGAAGGTTTCTTCAGGGGCACTGGACTCTGGCTCAGCAGTCTTGGCACATCTTGAGATGAAGGCAGTACGTTTGGCTCTGAGGCTTTTTTTTTTCTGGTCATTCAGGGCAGAAAAGTTCTGGTACGAATGGACAGTACAGCTGTGGTGTCGTATATCAACCGGCAGGGCAGTCTGAGGTCCCCCTCTCTCCATGCGGGGGCATGGCGTCTGTTCTTGTGGGTTCAGGCCAAAGGTATGTTCCTGAGGACTTTTCACCAACTAGGGCACCAGAACATAGTGGCAGATCTGCTGTCATAAGGGGGTCCCCATCCTGGTGAGTGGTGACCACATCCAGAGATAGTCGAGCAGATCTGGCTTCGGTTTGGTAAGGCAGAAGTAGACCTGTTTGTGACAGCAGAGAACACCCACTGCACTCTCTGGGCCTCGATGCACGGCCCCGCCAGGTCTGTAAGGTACAGATGCTTTGAGTGTCACCTGGCCTCCAGTGAAACTGTTTGTCTTTCCGCCACTGCCTCTTCTGCCGGCTTTCCTCACGAAGATGAGGAGACTGTCTGTTCAAGTAATTTTGATAGCCCCAAACTGGACACAAGAGCATGGATGGCGGCGATTCACAAAATGTTGGGACATCGTCCTTGGCCTCTCCTGTCAAACGGGACATGCTCTCACAGGCAAAGGACAGGATTTGGCATCCAAATCCCCAGCTCCTGAGGCTTCAGGTATGGCCCTTGAACGGGAGCAACTGTATAAACTTGGCTTGGAGAAGGATGTTGTAGACACCATGCAGGCTTCACAGGCTTCATCTACCCAGCTGCAATACAGTGGGAAGTGGACAGCGTTTTTGAGCTGGTGTTGGACCAAGGGGGGGAATCCTTTGCCATGTCACATCTCTGTCACCTTGTCTTTCCTCCATTACCTCTTCACCCTAGGTCGGGCAGAGTCGACTATCAGGGACTACCTGATGGCGGTGTCAACTGTCCATGAGAAATGTGATTCCTTGTCTCCTGGGGCGCATCCCTTCGCTAAGCAGTTTTTGAAAGGCGTGAGATGGAGCAATCCATCTCGGCGTTCATAGCTGCCTACTTGGGGTCTCCAGACGGTTCTTAAGGTTCTATGCTTACACCCTTTTCAGCCATTTCCTAGTGCTGACTTTCGTCTGCTCTCTTGGAAGACTGCTTTTCTCTTGGCAACTGTCTCAGCCAAGAGGGTCAGTGAACTGAATGTGCTCTCTGTGGATGTGGTATGCCTTAGGTTTGATGGTTATCAGGTGGTTCACCTGCGGCCAAACCCAGCTTTTCAGCCCAAGGTGCTGGCTAGTGGGTTTGTTTCCAGCCCTCTTGTGCTCGAGGCACACTACCCCCTCTACACACACACACCTCTTCAGAGGCTGAGAGGCTCCATAGTCTGTACCCAGTAAGGGCCCTTAAGCTTATGTTGACCATACAAGGTCTGTCCATTCTTCAGACAAGCTTTTTGTGTCCTATGGGGAATCCACGATGGGCAAGCCTATCTCTAAGCAACGCCTGTCCCATTGGATAGTCGACCCGATTGCTTTCGCATATGTACAGGTTGAAGCGGAACCACCACATAAGCTGGTGGCTCACTCGACTTGGGGAATGGCCACTACGTGGGCGTTATTAGGGGTGCGCCCCTGGAGGATGTAATGCACAGCCCTGGCTGGGCTTCTCCCTCAACGTTCACCCGCTTCTATAGGCTCAATCTGGCCTCATCAGCCATCCTCCCATCTGTTCTGGAGGTCACAGCAGATTCTTAAGTTGTATCTTAGTTTTTCCTTCATTTGAGCCGGCAGGTGTGCCTTGTTCTCAGAATGTTTTTTTGTTCAGTTCCGGTTACCTGGAGGAACCGGCTTAATTTATATGCATCCACTTAAGTAAAATAAGGAGTCAAACTCATCTGATTGTGTTTGTGTTTAATGGCGTGAGTGGGGCATTGTGCTCCTTCGGCCTGTAGGTGACGCCACCTCCATTCTCCTCAGGACTCATTTGGTATACAGTTGCCATGTGGTTACAGGTTCAGTGAAATGAAATAAAACGTACGTTTGCAGATGCAAATGCGATTTTATGAATGAAAGTGAACCTGTAACCATTCATTGTCCTTCGTCGGTGGAGGCAGGCTCCTCCCAGTTGTTAGAAAGATGAAGAATGGGTGGATTCAAGGGGGATATATAAGGTGTGCATCCACAGATGTGATTAATTTGGTGTAATGCTCCTGATCCGAGAGTCATTGTCACATGGTTACAGGTTCACTTTCATTCATAAAACCGCATTTACATTCCTAAATGTACGTTCTACTGACATACATTTTATTACTACTGATATGCAGCTTATGGTAAATCTTATGCAACTGTAGTTTAGGAACAATATGCTTATGGAGTTTCCTGCTTGAGCTTAGTGGATTATGTTGGATTTCTGTGACACTGGACCTGCCTCCTGGATAGTCTGGAACACCCAGTAGGTGATTTCAAGGGGGATGAGGGAAGATGCCACCCCCCCCACCCCCATAATCAGTGTTGGGCAAGTTACTTAAAAATAGTAACTAGTTACAGTTACTAGTTACTTCTTTTCAAAAGTAACTGAATTACTATTGAGTTACTGCATGATTAAAGTAACCAGTTACTTGGAAAAGTAATTTTCATGTTACTTTTAAATGCATACTTAAATCATCTTGCACACATAGCATGATCAAGGGCCCCTTGTTCTCATCAGAAAAAAAGAAGAAAAAGAAAACTGATGAGAAAAAGTCTCATCTTACAGAGAAAAAAAATGTCTCAAATTTACATAAACTATTGTAATCAGTAGAAAGTCAGAAATTTACTAGAAATAAAGTTGAAAATTCACAGAGAAAACTTTGGACCCCTTCGGTCCGTTTTTGGCTCATGAGCCCAATGTTTGACACCCCTGGACCAACCCATTAAAAATGCATAGTTAGAGGATTTACTTCCATGAAATAGTTGCAAATCACAACAGCATGTAACTGAATGACATAAAATAAAGCCGAAAGCACAGATAAATGAAAGTTCGCCACTTACAAGAAGCTGTTCTTTACTGCAACAAACCGTCACTTTTTTTCTGTGCGTAAGAAAACTTACAATTATTGACACAACTTACACATTTACAAATCTGCAGACAAATATGAGCTTCTTGCTCAAAAAATACTCATGTTTAACCATAGAAGTAAGAGCTGTTAGGGGCTACTCACTGCTTGTACAACAGATGATCAGGGCTCCATATGAGAAGTCGCCACGGCATTTCTTCCCACCGCGGGACAGGAAGCCAACCCGCGGAGGAGGAGACTGGCGGCTGCGACACCTGTGGTAGGGTCAGTTTATTTGCGCTAAATTATCTATATATTAATAAAACGAGTAACGCGAGTAACGCATCTGATCAAATTTCAGTAACTGTAATGCATTACTGATTTTTTTTTTTAATAGTAATTTCGTTACACAGCACGTTACTGCAAAAGTAGTGGCGTTACAGTAATACTCCCAACACTGCTTATAAGTAAAATGGCCCCAAATCATCCCCGTTGCTAGCCTGCCATCCCATCATCGCCATCTCCATTCCTAGGCATAAATCATGACGGACATTTCCCCCCCAACCTGGAAAAAGAGACAACCCCCCCCATATCAAAGTAGCCCTTTTTTAATCACATTGCATAACTGAAAAAAATGAATTTTAAGTCATTATAGAGCCTATCCCAGCATCTTTGGGCAAGAGGCAGGGTCCACCCTGAACAGATCGTCAGTCCATCGTAGGGCCAACACAGAGAGACAGATAACCATTCACTCTCACAGTCATACCTAAGGACAATTTAGAATCCCCAGTTGTCAGGGACCATGTACAGAAGAAAAAAACAAACAAAAAAAAAACATTAAACACAGGGTAAAGATGCTCTGTACCAGATTACAGCATTCTCACTAATTTCTATCTATAGTGCCTGGGGCAGGCAGGAAGATATTAAAAGATAAACAGCACATATAGAAAGCAATTCAGGTTGGGTTTCAGAAACTGTTGACCCTGAAACAAGCAGGGAGTAAGTTTAAAAGGTTAAAAGATAAGAGAGACAGCACACATAAAAACAATTTAAGAGTACAATTTTAAGTCCCATTTAAGGGGGAGAGTCAATGCTGGCAGGCTTGTTTATTTAAAATCCATTTTTCAGTCTCTGTAATAAAGTCTGTAATTTGTTCTGGTCTTCAAAGCAGTGGGGAGCTTGTTCCATTCCGTTATAGCTTTATATGTGACATAATGTCCGGCTCAGGAAACACGCACGCAGGCTCAGGGAAGGTTTAATAGCTTTATTCAACAAGCAGGTGTGTATGGATGGATGAATGAGATATGGGTATGTGATGCGGGTGAACGCAGGTGCACAGGAAACAGAGCAGTACGCCGTACAGCCAGGCAACCCTATGGAGAGAGCAGAGGACAAGGGTAAAGGGCACCACACCAAGACAGGTACAATGAGCGATGTGTTGCTTACTTGTAGGTGATGGGTGGCTGGCGTTGGCCAAGGGAGAAGCCCGGGAGACAGCGTCCTGCTGAGCCAGTGACGACGATGAGGGAAGGGATGGCGATGATGGGGTTACCCGTCGCCAAGGAATCCACCTGTGCACAGGGGAGAAGACTTGCAAAGAGGTAAGGGGAATGATGCTTACGTGGAAGCGTAGTTCAGCTGACGTGGAGAGACGATCCAGCTTGAATTCAATTCAATTCAACTTTATTTATATAGCGCCATTTCACAACAACAGTCATCTCATAGCACTATCAACTGTAGGGAGGACCCCCACAGTTGCAGAAAGACCCCAGCAATCCGGCGATCCCCTGTGAGCAAGCACTTGGCGACGGTGGAGAGGAAAAACTCCCTTTTAACAGGAAGAAACCTCCAGCAGAACCAGGCTCAGGGAGGGGCAGTCATCTGCTGTGACTGGCTGGGGGGTGAGGGGACAGAGAAGAAGAAAAGAACAGACATGTAGAGAGCAAACAGCACGATGGGGACTCAATCTATGGGAGAGAACAAACAAATGTTAATGACCAGCAAAAAAAAAAATATTTCATAGAGAGTGAGGAAAGGAGTGAGGCCCAGTGCATTACTGGAGGTCCCCCGGCTGACTAAACCTATTAGCAGCATAACTAAGGGAGGGTTCAGAAACACATGATCCCTCCCTAATTGTAGGCTATATCAAAAAGGTAGGTTTTAGCCCACCTTTTTGATATAGCCTACAATTGGCTATATCAAAAAGCTTGGAGAGAGTGCCAATGGGAACAGACGGCTCCAGACCGCTGCACAGGGCTGCGTGGGCTAAATAGCCCGTGGCTGACGAGGCGCAGGTGTGCGCGCAGCTGAGGCGGATGATGAGCGTCGAGTCGTGACAGTACTCCCCCCCCCCCTAGCAGCGCCTCCTGGCGCTGGCTTGTCCGGGTGCGCCCGGTGGAACTCCGTGATGAGACTCCTGTCCAACACCAAGGAAGAGTGCACCCAGGACCTCCACTCAGGACCGAATCCCTCCCAGTCCACCAGGTACTGCAGCCCGCGACCTCGGCGCCGGGAGTCCATGATGGAGGCGACTCTCCAGGCCGGATGGCTGTCGATCATCAGAGGTGCGGGCGGCGCCTTGGGCGGAGGACAGAGTGGGTCGGAGACCACGGGCTTGATTTTCGAAACGTGGAAGGTGGGACATATACGGAGGGGGGGGGAGGGCCAGATGCACAGCCACCGGGTTGACAATTTTAGAGATGGTGAAAGGGCAAATGAAGCGTGGGGCCAGCTTCCTCTTCTCAGCCTTGAGGTTAACGTCGTGTGAGGACAACCAGACTCGTTGGCCCACCTGGTAGGCAGGGGCCGGTCTCCTGTGGCAATTCGCCATCGAGCTGTTGCACGCCGCCGTGCGTAATAGCGCATCACGCGTTCTGGTCCACAGACTCCGACAGCGTCTTAGGTGCGCCTGGATGGAGGGAACGGCCAACTCGCTCTCCTGCTCAGGGGACAAAGGTGGGTTGTACCCCAAGGACGCCTTAAAGGGGGACATCCCCGTGGCAGAAGACCGTGCCGTGTTGTGGGCATATTCCACCCAGGCCAGGTGCGCGCTCCAGGACGACAGGTTGGAGGAGGAGACGCAGCGTAGGGCAGCTTCCAGTTCTTGGTTGGCATGCTCACACTGCCCGTTGGACTGCGGGTGGTGACCAGAGGAGAGGTTCACCGTAGCCCCCAGAGCGTTGCAGAAACACCTCCATACCTCCGAGACAAATTGGAGCCCCCGATCAGAGACGACGTCCACCGGTATCCTATGCAGCCTGACTACATGCTGGACCAGAAGATCTGCCGTCTCCCGCGCCGTAGGGAGACCCCGGAGCGGCACGAAGGGGGCAGCCTTGGAGAACCGATCCACGATGGTCAGCACAGCGTCGTAGGTGTTAGAGACCGGGAGGCCAGTGACGAAGTCGAGGGCTATGTGAGACCAGGGCCTGCCCGGGACCGGCAGGGGCTGGAGCAGACCCGCGGGGGGGGGGGGGGGGGGGAATTAGCAGACTTGCCGGTGGCACACACGGGGCACGCCTGGACGTAGTTGGCGACGTCCTTCTGGAGGCCCGGCCACCAAAAGGAACGCTGGAGGAGATCCACCAGCCAGGAGACGCCAGGGTGACAGGCGAGTTTGGAGGTGTGAACCCAATGAATGACCTCCCCCCGGACAGTCGATGGAACAAAGAGCTTCCCTTCCGGTCCGCCGCCAGGATCCGGTTCGGTCTCCTGCGCCCTCCGGATCTTGTCCCTGATGGACCAGGAAATCGCCCCCATGACGCACAAGCTGGGCAGGATGGTATGATCTGGCTCCTCCGGGGTCTCAGGGGCAAACTGCCTGGAAAGTGGCGTCGGGCAGGCCATTTTTAGAACCAGGGCGGTAGGTGATAGTGAAACGGAACCGGGCGAAGAACAAGGACCAGCGCACCTGGCGGGCGTTCAATCATCTGGCAGATCTTAAATATTCCAAGTTCTTATGGTCCGTTAACACAACGAACGGCTGGTCAGCCCCCTCCAACCAGTGGCGCCACTCCTGCAGCGCGAGCTTGATGGCCAGCAGCTCCCTGTCCCCGACATCATAATTGCGCTCAGCCGCGGACAGGTGCCGTGAGAAGAAGGCGCAGGGTCACTTGACCCCATCGGTGGGCGATCGCTGGGAAAGCACCGCCCCCACTCCCGTATCAGACGCGTCAACTTCGACCAGGCACTGCAGCGCGGGGTCAACCTGGGTGAGGACCCGGGAGGAGGAGAACTCCA
Source organism: Pholidichthys leucotaenia (assembly GCA_020510985.1). Taxonomy (NCBI): domain Eukaryota; kingdom Metazoa; phylum Chordata; class Actinopteri; order Cichliformes; family Pholidichthyidae; genus Pholidichthys; species Pholidichthys leucotaenia. The sequence continues at coordinate 411,658,851 of CM035841.1, read as the reverse complement.
TCTTCAACGCCTCGAAAGTCGCTACAACCTCTTCGGTCCACCGAAAGGGGGTCTTGGGAGAAGTGAGGCAGGTCAAAGGGGCAACAATGGCGCCAAAGTTGGGGACAAAGCGGCGATAAAAATTGGCAAACCCAGTGAACTGCTGCACCTGCTTTCTGGAGGTCGGCGTGGGCCAATCGACCACCGCCTTAACCTTCGCGGGGTCGGGAAGGACTTGACTGTGCGAGATTACGAACCCTAGGAAGGAAGTGGTCTTGGTGTAAAACTCGCATTGTTCGGCCTTAACATATAGCCTGTTCTCCAGCAGCTGCTGTAGCACCCACCTCACATGGACCTGGTGTTCCTCCCGTGACCTGGAGAAGATGAGAATATCATCCAGGTAGACGAACACGAAGAGGCCCAGGAAATCGCGTAGGACGTCATTTATGAGGCGTTGAAAAACGGCAGGGGCGTTGGTCAGCCCAAAAGGCATTACCAGATACTCGAAGTGACCACTAGGCGTCCGAAAGGCCGTCTTCCACTCATCCCCCTCCCGGATCCGGACGAGGTGATAAGCACTGTGGATATCCAACTTAGTAAACCAGGTCACCCTCTGGAGGGAATGGAAGGCGGTGTCCATCAGTGGCAGGGTGTAGCAGTCCTTCTCCGTGATGTCGTTTAGCGCCCGAAAGTCTATACAGGGGCGAAGGGACCCATCCTTCTTCGGGAAGAAGAAAAACCCTGCGCCGAGCGGGGACGAGGAGGGGCAGATGATACCTGCATTGAGTGACTCCTTGATATAACTGTCTATGGCCTCCCGTTCCGGCGCTGACAGGCTGTAGAGACGTCCAGATGGCAAGGGGGCCCCGGGGCGGATGTTGATGGCGCAGTCGTAGGGCCGGTGAGGAGGGAGAGACATCGCCCTGGACTTACTGAACACGAGGCCCAGGTCATGGAACTCCGGGGGCACCAGGGTGAGGTCTGGAGGCGCGGCGTCCGAGGGCGGAGGTGGGGAAGACGGGGCGCAAGCTGCGGACTGGAGGCAGGTGCCCATGCAAAAGGAGCTCCAGGCGGCAATTCTTCCTGTCTGCCAATCCAGCACTGGGTTGTGCAGGCGCAACCAGGGGAAGCCTAAGATGACAGGTGACACTGAAGAGGAAAGGACATACAAGGTGAGGTCCTCAGAATCAGAATCAGAATCAGAATCAGATTTATTGCCATTGTTCATGTAGTACACAAACTAGGAATTTGTCTCGGTGCCATGCTGCAACATTAAAAACATGATGAGATAAAGAGATAAACTAAAAAACTAAAGGACTAAAAACGTGCAATAAGTGTAGAAAAATAAGTAATAATAATAATAATAATAATAATAATAATAATAATAATAATAATAATAATAATAGTAATAATGAGTAATACTAGTCAAGGCAGTTTTAAAGAAAATTATCAAGTAGCAGATAATATGGGGTACAACAGTGCAGTTGATAATGCAACAGAAAAAACAGTGATGAATGACATGAGTCTGGTTGAGCTGCTGTACATAGTGCACGAGAGTCAATAAGTCACTTAATGTTCAGCAGTCTGATGGCAGAGGGGAAAAAGCTGTTCATGTGCCGGGAGGTTGTAGTCCGAATGGACCGAAGTCTTCTACCTGAGGGGAGGGGGGCAAACAGTACGTGACCAGGGTGTGAAAGATCGGCTATGATCCGGCCAGCACGCCTCCGGGTCCTGGAGATGTACAGGTCCTGGAGAGATGGGAGCTTGCAGCCGATCACCTTCTCAGCAGTGCGCACGACGCACTGCAGCCTTAGTCTGTCCCTGTCAGTGGCTCCTGCATACCACACAGTTATGGAGGAGGTGAGGATGGACTCGATGATGGCCGTGTAGAACTGCACTAACATCTTGGTGGGTAGCTTGAGCTTCCTCAGCTGCCGCAGAAAGAACATCCTCTGCTGGGCCTTTTTGATGAGGAAGCTGATGGTTGGCTCCCATTTGAGGTCCCGGGTGATGGTGGTGCCCAAGAAGTGGAAGGAATCTGCAATGGTGATGGGAGAGCCTGTGATGGTGAGGGAGGGGCAGGGGGGTTGTGACTTTCCTGAAGTCCACAATCATCTCCGCTGTCTTCAGAGCGTTCAGCTGCAGGTTGTTATGGCTGCACCAGGACACCAGCTGGGCCACCTCTTTCCTGTAGACAGACTCGTCGCCGTTGGAGATGAGCCCGATGAGGGTGGTGTCGTCCGCAAACTTAATCAGCTTAACAGACTGGTGGGAGGAGGTGCAGGAGTTGGTATAAAGGGAGAAGAGTAGGGGGGAAAATACACAGCCCTGGGGTGATCCAATGCTGATGCTAACAGAGTCTGAGACAGACTTCCCCAGCCGCACATGCTGCCTCCGGTCCGTCAGGAAGTCGGTGATCCACCTGGAGAGGGAGTCAGGCACGTTGAGCAGGGACAGCTTGTCCTGGAGCAGATCGGGGCGGATGGTGTTGAATGCGGAGCTGAAGTCCACAAACAGAATCCTGGCATAGGTTCCCGGGGAGTCCAGGTGCTGCAGGATGGAGTGGAGGGCCAGGTTGACTGCGTCGTCCACAGACCTGTTAGCACGGTAGGCAAACTGCAGCGGGTCTAGGAGGGGAGTGGTGATGGACTTGAGGTGAGACAGGACCAGGTGCTCAAAGGACTTCATGACTACAGAGGTGAGCGCTACAGGTCTGTAGTCGTTAAGTCCAGTAATCCGTGGCTTCTTGGGGACAGGGATGATGTCCCCATGGGCGCATGCGCACGCAGCGACCAGCAGCTTGATGATATAGTGCGTGTGTGCGTGTGTGTGTGTTTTTTGTACTTTTTGACGTTTTTAGAAAATCCTCTGTGTCGTTTCTGCCCTGGAGCATTTGTGGAATATATGGCGAAGAGCTCCCTGGTATCTGCAACATGGATTTCCTCTCCTCTCTCGCACTGCTGCTATCTGTGCTGTGGCTCTTTGTCTCTGAGGTAAACGCGTTCGGCTCCATGGCGAGCAGAATAGCGGGCAGAATACAATATTCCAGGGACGTGTTGCTACGCTTTAACACAGCTGATGCAGCGTCTGTGATTGAGCCCAAACTTGAACTGCCGAACTTTATTTTGAGAGACGGACACAGCGGTGAAAAAAGAAGCGGCAGGAGGAAGCGTGGAAGACGTGGAGGTGTGAAATTGCGCCTTAGGAGACATCAGTTTGGTAACATTCCTCTTCCTTCTATCATTTTTGGGAATGCACAGTCTGTGAGAAAAAAGGTGGAGGAAATTCAAGGCAACGTACGTTACCAGAAGGATTTTAAGAACTGCTGCATCATGGCTTTCACTGAATCTTGGCTTACTGCACATGATCGAGATGCAGACCTGTGGATTTACGGCTTTGGAGCTCCGCTGCGCTCGGATCGACAGGAAGAGGTAACTGGGAAGCGTCAGGGGGGCGGCGTATGTTTATACATTAATAAGCAGTACTGCACATCTGTCACGGTCAGAGAGCGCATCTGTACACCCGATGTGGAGCTGCTGTCTGTGTCACTACGCCCCTTTTATTTGCCTCGAGAGTTTCCCCAACTTTTCATCACAGTTGTGTATATTCATCCGAGGGCAGACGCTGACTCCGCCTCCAGCACCATCTCTGATGTGGTGCAGCGGCTGCAGTCAATTTCTCCAGAGGCGCCAAACTTCATTCTTGGGGATTTTAACCATGTTTCTTTAAAGAAGACACTTAAAAACTTTCATCAGTATGTCTCCTGCCCAACCAGGCGAAAAAAGACATTAGACCTGTGCTATGGATCCTTAGAGAGGGCCTATAAATCACTCCCCCTTCCTCCTTTAGGATCATCAGATCACAACTGTGTTCATTTGCTGCCCACATATAAAACTGCTCTCAGAAGAGGCAAGGTGGAGATGAGAGACACTGATGTGTGGACAGAAGATTCAGAGCACAACCTCCAGGAATGCTTTGACTGTACAGACTGGAAGATGTTCATAATGGCCTGCGGGGATGATTTGGACTCTCTGGCTGAGCTCACATGCTCATACATGGCTTACTGTCAAAATAAGATTGTTCCACGTAAACGTGTCAAAATATACCCCAACAACAAACCATGGGTAACTAAATCAGTTAAATCCTGCTTACAGAGGAAAGCTCTTGCCTTTAAACAGGGGTCTGTTTCTGAGCTACAGGTTGCCACCAAGGAGCTGAAGGCCGAAATTTTAAGAGCAAAACAGAATTATAAATCAGAGTTGGAAAGCAAGATGGCAGCAAATAAACTTGGTTCGGCCTGGGCCAGTATGAAAACTATTGCAGGCCTTCAGAGCACAGAGCGCAGTAATCGTGTGTTTTTAGATGGTTTTAGTTCAGACACAGAGCTGGCTAATGCTCTTAATTGTTTTTATGGTCGTTTTGACTCCTTTGATTTCAGTACAGAAATCCAAGATTTGAAACAGAAACTCAAAGACAATCAGCACTTTAATATTGAGATGCAGGATGTTAAAAGGGAGTTCCGCGCTGTAAAAGTGAACAAAAGTCAGGGCCCTGATAATATACAGTATGTTGACGCCTGGTAAAGTCCTGTGCACATGAACTGAGTCCTATATTTCATTATATTTTCAATAAGTCCTTACAGACACAACATGTGCCTAAGATCTGGAAAGATGCTGTGGTTGTTCCCGTTCCAAAATCCAGCTGTCCTAAAACGGTAAATGACTTTAGACCAGTTGCTTTGACTTCAATTTTAATGAAAATTTTTGAAAAACTGGTCAGATGTGAGGTCCTAAGGCAGACTGAGCAGGCTTTGGATCCTCTGCAGTTTGCCTATAGGCCTCACAGAGGAGTGGAGGATGCCACTGTCACTCTGTTTGACATGCTTTTTAAACATCTGGATTTTAATGGAACACACGCCAGGCTTTTATTTGTGGACTTTTCTTCTGCCTTTAATACAATCCAACCTCATATTTTAGTTGAAAGGCTCCTGCAACAATTTGATTTAAGCAATAATCTGGTGGGTTGGATTCTGGATTTCTTAACCAACAGGACGCAGAGAGTAAGGGTCAATGGCACATTGTCTGACCTAAAGTGCTCTTCTACTGACTCTCCTCAGGGGTGTGTGTTGTCACCACTACTCTTCATCCTGTACACAAACATGTGTCGGAGCAGACATGACAACAGACACATTATAAAGTATGCTGATGACTCAGTCATTGTCAGTCTCCTCCAGGATGGTGAGAGTGGCCACGGCCCAGTAGTTGATGACTTTGTTCACTGGTGTGAGGATTCCTACCTGCAGCTGAATACAACAAAAACGAAAGATATGATTATTGACTTTAGGAGGAAAACTCCCAGGCACAAAGTCACCATACTAAAAGGCCAGACCACCGAATGTGTACAATCGTACAAATATCTTGGGACGATTATTGATAGTGGATTGAACTTTGAGGTGAACTGTGAAAGGGTGTGCAAAAAGGGTCAGCAAAATTTGCATTGTTTGAGGAAACTTGCACGCTTCCAAATTGACCGAACCATAATGACTATGTTCTATCGGGCTTTTATTGAATCTGTTTTATCCTTTTCTTTAATGTCATGGTTTGGTCAGATAAAACTGAAACAGAGGAAATCCTTGTATCAGGTAGTCAGATGGTCCAGTTGTTTGCTTGGTGAGTCACAGCTGAGCCTGACATCCCTGTACACCAGACAAGTACAGAGGATGGCCGACTCGATTTTAAATGATGACTCCCACCCTTTGCACTGCAACTTTCAGCTTCTTCCCTCCAGACGGAGGTTTGCTGTCCCAAAAAGTAGAACCCAGCGCTACAAAAACAGCTTTGTCCCTGCTGCTGTCAAAGAGTTGAACAAGCTATAAAAATTATATTGTACATATTTTATATTTACCTATTTTGTAAGATGTGTGCCTGTGTTTGTGTCTATGTTGAATGTAATTAGTGGCTTGTAAATATGGATGTCACCAACTGCAAAACAAATCTACCTACGGGTACAAATAAAGGAACCTGAACCTGAACCTGAACCTGATGGTGGAGGATTTGAGGCAGGTCGGCACGTGGCATAGCTTAAGGGAGGTGTTAAAAATGTCTGTGAAGACAGGAGCCAGCTCTTTCGCACAGTGTCTCAGGGTGGAGGGAGACACACTGTCCGGCCCGGGGGCCTTGCACGGGTTCAGTCTGGAGAACTGTCTGTGCACGTCCTGCTCACTGATGACAAGGGCAGGGGGGGAGGAGGAGGAGGGGGGGACCGCTTTTGATGAATTAGGGGCTGAGGAGGCAGTGGAGCTGGGTGGAGTGGGTGAGTTGGACACAGCTGACGAGGTGTCAAAACGGGCGTAATGTTGGGACAGTTTTTGACAAAGGGCTTTGTCATCCTGACCTTTAGAAGCCTGAGGCCGATAGTTGGTGATTTGCCTCAGTCCTCTCCACACAGAAGCCGAGTCATTAGCAGTGAACTGCTGCTGGAGTCTCTCAGAATACACAGATTTAGCTCTCCTCAGCTCTCTGTTAAACCGATATTTGACCTCTCTGTAGCAGTCCCTGTCTCCACTTTTCAACGCTGCTTCCTTCTCCTTCCTGATCTGTCTGAGCTTGGCCGTGAACCAGGGCTTATCATTAGAGTATCTCACCCTGGTGCGCGATGGAAGAATGTTCTCCTCACAGAAGTTGATATATGAGTTCACAGTGTATGTGTACTCATTAAGATCATGTGTGGCTCCTTTAAACATGCCCCAGTCAGTTATTTCCATGCATGTGTTCAGTTTCTCTCCAGCTTCACTGGTCAATTTCTTCATGGTGGTCACAACAGGTTTAGTGAGTTTCAGTCTCTGTCTGTATGTGGGGATGAGGTGGACCATCACGTGATCAGATAGTCCCAGCGCAGCGCAGGGAACAGCGCGATATGCGTCCTTCACTGTAGTGTAACAGTGATCCAGCGTGTTATTTCCTCTGGTTGGACATTTAATAAACTGTTTGTAGCGGGGGAGCTCGTGACTCAGATTGCTCTGGTTAAAGTCACCCACCACAATAACCAGGGAGTCTGGAAAAATCCGCTCCGTGTGTTGGATGTGATCCGCGAGCACGCGCTGAGCTTCGCGCGTGTCCGCGTCGGGAGGGACGTACACAGCGACGAGGATGAATGAGGCAAACTCCCGCGGGGAATAAAATGGCTTGCAGTTAATAAAAAGAAATTCCAGGGCGGGAGAACAGTGTTTGGAAATCACCGTTACATCAGAGCACCAGCTGTTGTTAATATAGAAGCACGCTCCTCCTCCAATAGACTTACCGGAGAGCTCTGTGACGCGATCAGCACGAAACAGCTGAAATCCCTCGAGGCTGATCGCGCTATCTGGAATGTTCTCTTTAAGCCAGGTCTCAGAGAAACAGATGACAGACGAGGAAGCGAGGTCCTTAAATCCCATCAGCAGTCTTAATTCTTCTACCTTGTTCAAGAGAGAATTGGCATTGGATAGAAATATGCCAGGCAAGGCTGTTCGCGTGCCTCTCCTACGCAGCTGAGCGAGAATCCCCCCTCGCGTTCCCCTTTTACGCCGTCTTACTCTTTGAGCCAAACAATGAATCAGATCGGCGGCAGGAGCTAAAAAAACTGGGAGAAGGTCCGTGGGAGTAAGAGTCCTGATATTTAATAATTCTTCACGGGTGTATGAACCGGCAGACGCACAATCAATGAACAAAAACAAACAAATTAAAAAAATTAAAGGGCAGCGAAGCACCGTGGCGACCACTGTGGGCGCCATCTTGGATGTCCTCCCGGTGATTACCAGAGATAATTATGGTGATTAGCTTGGTACGATGAGTCACTTGCCCAAGAGGCACACGGGAGAGGGTGAGCAGACTGAGAGGAGCGGCCAGAGGGTGGCAGGGTATGCCCAATTGGGTTGCCAGGCTCTTAGAAATGAAACTTTGCTCTGCTCCTGAGTCCACCAGTGCGTGTGTGAGGTGCCCTGTGGAATTGTGACAGAATCGTATGGGCAGCGACAAACTTGTGAGGGAATTTGACCGGTTAGAGTCCGCGAGACCCCCTACTGTGACTCGCGGACCTCCCCATTTGGCTTCTCCGGACAGTGCTCCACGGTATGCTGATCACCTCCGCAATACATGCAGAGGCCCAGCTCCCGACGGCGCTGTCTCTCCACTAGGGGAAGCCTTGACCGGCCAACTACCATTGCCTCCGACTCCTCGGAGGGCTCTGGAGCGGGTAACGCCAGGGGGCGACACTGGGGCATGCGGACGGAACCTACACGCGAGCGGCCAACTAACTTCCGCTCGGTGGTCCGTTCACGCAGCCTATTGTCTAAGCTAATAGTCAGGGAGATTAGCTCCGACAGCCGTTCCGGAAGATCTCGGCTGGCCAACTCATCCCGCAGACCAGAGTTGAGGCTGCGGAGGAAGATGCTACAGAGTGACGCCTCACCCCAGCCTACCTCCTCCGCTGCGACCCAGAAGTCAATAGCGTAATCCGCTGCTGATCGGCCTCCCTGTTGGAGACCAAGAAGCCGGTCAGAGAGGACGCTATCACGCCGGAAATGATCAAAAACCTCAAGGAAACTCCGCACGAACTGGTCGTAGAAGAGGTTTGCGTAGCTGGGCGTCGCCATGACAGCGTAAGCCCAAGTTAGCGCTCGCCCCTCCAGGAGATTAGCCATGTAACCAATTCGGCTATGGTCTGAGGGAAAATCCCCGGGAACGTGCAGAAACACTGACTCGCACTGCAAGATGAAACCCCGGGCTCTGCCGAGCTTACCGTTGAAGCGGGCGGGGGTTGGAATCGGCATGAGTCGGGTTGGCGTTCCCGCGGCAGGCTGGCCAGCCATGGAAGCGGCCGGAGCTGCTCCTCCCTGACGAGCAGGAGGGAACACCTGGTGGGGGTCCACACGGTCTAACCGGTGAGTAATGTTTGTTAATTGATTCAAAATCACCTGCTGTTGGTGGGCTATTAAATCCACCCGAGCCTCGAGGGTGGAGAGGCGGCGTGCGAGCCCGCTGTCTGCTGAGCCGCTCTGCTGGAGCCGTACTGACATAATGTCCGGCTCAGGAAACACGCACGCAGGCTCAGGGAAGGTTTAATAGATTTATTCAACAAGCAGGTGTGTATGGATGGATGGATGAGATATGGGTATGTGATGCGGGTGAACGCAGGTGCACAGGAAACAGAGCAGTACGCCGTACAGCCAGGCAACCCTATGGAGAGAGCAGAGGACAAGGGTAAAGGGCACCACACCAAGACAGGCACAATGAGCGATGTGCTGCTTACTTGTAGGTGACGGGTGGCTGGCGTTGGCCAAGGGAGAAGCCCGGGAGACAGCGTCCTGCTGAGCCAGTGACGACGATGAGGGAGGGGATGGCGATGACGGGGTTATCCGCCGCCAAGGAATCCACCTGTGCACAGGGGAGAAGACTTGCAAAGAGGTAAGGGGAATGATGCTTACGTGGAAGCGTAGTTCAGCTGACGTGGAGAGACGATCCAGCTTGGAAAGAGTGCCGATGCGAACAGACGGTTCCAGACCGCTGCACAGGGCTGCGTGGGCTAAATAGCCAGTGGCTGACGAGGCACAGGTGTGCGCGCAGCTGAGGTGGATGATGAGCGGCGAGTCGTGACAGTATGAGAATACTGATTGTCCAAAAGCAGTTTTACATAGGGGGGGTGCAACAATGTCACCTAGAGGAAGTCCTTGTTACTTGGGTATTTTGTTCAGAATTTATGTACACAAAAGTCTTAAGGGACGGGGGTGCAGAACCATGGATAATTTTAAAGACCAACCATATATTTGCATATATGATCATATTTTCAAAGCTTAGCATCTTATGTTTGACAAGTATACAACAATGGTGATATTGTCGTGTCTTCTTAACCAGAATTTTGATGGACTGTTTATACAGGGATTCCAAGGGTTTCAGAGTTGTACTATTGGCTTGTGACCAGCAAGAGATGCAATAGGAGAAATATATCAATATCATGGCATTCAGAAATGTTTTTGATTATTTTACAGTAAGTGAGTTTCTGATGCAACCAAAGTTTGCAAGGTTATATTTCAGAGTATGGCTGATCCGTTTATGTGCTTTTTTAAAGCTGAGCATGGGATCTAATGTGACACCCAAATAATTAAATTCTGTTACATTTTTTAGCACCAGTAAATATACAGGGAACAGACATCGAGATGGTGACATCCTATAAGTACCTGGGTGTTCATCTGAACAATAAACTAGACTGGTCACACAATACTGACGCACTCTACAAGAAGGGACAGCGCAGGCTGTTCCTGCTGAGGAGACTCAGGTCTTTTGGTGTACAAGGGGCGCTGCTGAAGACATTCTATGACACGGTGGTGGCTTCAGCCATCACTTTTGGAGTGGTCTGCTGGGGCAGTGGCATTACTGCAGCCGATAGGAAGAGACTGAACAAACTGATTAAGAAAGCTAGCTCTGTCCTGGGGCAGCGCCTTGATCCGGTGGGGGAGATAGGAGAGAGAAGGACGGTGGCTAAACTGTCATCTCTGCTGGAGTCCGAGTTCCACCCTATGCAGGACATACTGAATGCACTGAGGAGCTCATTTAGCAGCAGACTACATCATCCCAGGTGCACAACCGAGAGGTTTCGTAGGTCCTTCCTACAAACGGCTGTCAGACTGTACAACCTAAGCAGGGCTGCTCGCAGAGATAGCAAAAAGACGTAACAAACTAATAGTTTTTTTGAATGCAAAAGATGCAATAGACTTACACAATGGTCCTCTCCGGCATACAACTAGGAACATACCGGTCGCTATGGAGGGTGAGAATATGTATGGGCACATAATCATACCATGTAGGATAACTAAGTAGAGGGTTATGCTGTTTCATCCCATCTAGCAACAATGCTCTGCACTGTGTGTGTTTATATATTTACATATTTATTCCATCTAGCTACAATGCTCAGCACTGGGTGTGTTCATATTTATATATCTATATATTTATTCCATCTAGCTACAATGCTCCGCACTGTGTTTTTATATATCTATATATTTATTCCATCTAGCTACAATGCTCCGCACTGTGTGTGTTTATATACTTACATATTTATTCCACCTAGCTGCAATGCTCCGTACTGTGGGTGTTTATATATTTACATATTTATTCCATCTAGCTACAATGCTCTGCACTGTGTGTCTGTGTGTGTGTATATATATATTTTATAGTAATATGTACATATGTATATTAGCTGCTCTTGCTTGCTTGTTTTTTTTTCTTGCCTTCTGATTGTTGCTCTGAGTGTTGCTATCCCTGTGCTGTTGCAATCCTGGAATTTCCCCGTTGTGGGACTAATAAAGGCTTATCTTATCTTATCTTATCTTATCTTATCTATATTTGCTCCATTTACAGTTATAGTCGGATAGTGCGTATGATTTTGTTTGTTGGTAAAGTACATGGTAGCTGTTTTCCCTACATTCAGAGTGAGGCATGATTGATTAAGCCATTTCAACACTTTCTTCATTGCTATGATAAACTTGTCGGCCACTTGCTTGGCATCCTTCCCATGTGTGTAGATGACTGTCATCTGCATTCATCTGAATTTTGATGTCATTTTCACATACTGATGGTAAATCATTTATATACAAAGTAAACAGCAGTGGGCTTAAAACTGAACCTTGTACTCCAACGGTGCATGCCTTTGATTGGGATACAATATTGTTTATGCGCACACACTGGGAGCGACCAGATAGATAAGATCTTAACCAGCTAAGGGTATTCATGGACAGTTTATATCCTGATAGTTTAGAAAAAAAGGACTGAGTTATTGATCGTATCAAAGGCTTTATGCAAGTCTAAAAAGACGGCTCCCACCATCCCCCCTTTGTCCAGATTTTCTTTGATCTTGACGATCTTTGTCTTTTTGTTTGTTTGTTTGTTTGTTTGTTTTTCAAGAATACAGTGTCTAGTCCATGAATATCCTTAGCTCTGGAACTTAATAGACACGATGAAATTTTTTTTAAGCTTTACCTCATTTGTCGGTTTAAGGTTTAGATCAGTTTCAAAATTTATTTGAAATTGGTGTGGGTGTGTTTGGTTAAAATTCAGAACCGTTTCTTGTACCAATTTGATAAAATACTCATTAAAATTGCTGGCTATATCTAAGGTATCTGTGAAGTTTTCCCATTCAAACTGAGTTGTATGACTTCACGTTTTTGCTTTTTTTTTTCCTGTGAGTTTATCAATACATTTCCAGAATTTTTTGTTGTTCCCGTTTGCAGTTTTCATTATGTGTAAGAAGAAATTTGCTTTTGCTTTACGGAGCTGCATGGTGACTTCATTTCTGAGGCTTTTAAAAATCAGTCTATCTGTACTTAAATCAGTTTTTAGCCATTTTTTAAGAACTAAATCACTTTTTTTTTATAAGATTCCATAATTTTTAATTTAGCCAAGGTAGATCCTGTTTTCTCTTGTGGTTAGATAGTGTTATTTCTTATTTTGAGATAATTTCTTTGATTGTTGATATCATATTTACGCATGTCTGTTTACAGTTTGTATCAAAATTTATTTCAGTTAAAAGTTATATGAGTTACATGAGTTATATATGCTATAACTCATTTTCAAATGATTTTATGTTTTTCTTTGGTATGTATGAGATATATTTTCCACGATCAGTAGGCTTTTTTGTATCGTGCTTTTTACAATTTGCTTACTAGTAAAGTGAGATTATGGTCAGACATGTCTGCAATTAGATTGCATTTTTTGTTATGCAGTCAGGTTTGTTGGTATAAATCAAATCAAGGAAAGTTTGAGATGAACAAGTTATTCTAGTTGTGCTACTGATCATCTGATCCATATGAAACTTATTGGTGATGTCCTTTAATTTCTGTCTGCATGTTTTACAAAGCCAATTTAAATTGAAATCACCCATGAGGATTAGCTCTTTGCTGCCAAATTGTTTCAGTACATTTAATAGACAATTAAAGAATGAGTCCTTAGAGGATGGAGGTCGACAGATCACAATCAAAGCAAAAGACATTTCAGGTGATAGTACAACTTTAACTCCAACACATTCCAGCCTATTTTCAGTAATGTCAAGTTGTGTACACTGATAACCATCCTTGACATAAATCATGACCCATCCTCCCCTTCCATCTTTTCTTCCTTGTCTATAAATATCGTACCCTGGTACATTGAAAACAGCTGGAGGTATTATTGGGGTTAATCAGGTTTCTTAACTTGCATTTGTTCTGTCTTAGAGATAATGCTCCTAATATTAAGATGACCTCCAAAAAAGCCTTTAGGTTTCGCAGTTGGATCCCACAATACCTTGGCATGATTTACAATTTGAAACATTTTAGTAGTTTGTTATTTTTAGTGATGTCAGTCAGCAATATCAGGAATTCTGTTTGGTTGCTTTATAAACTATAGTCATCATGCAAGATCAGCTGTTTCATTTTGGCCATTTGGCTGCTAACATTAGCTGGCCTGCTAGCACATTGTCTAGCTGGCTCAGCTAAGTCTGTTTTCTGCCTTGGAGATTGCCTTGGCAGAGACAAGGTGACACATTAGCCCGCCTGCCATTAGCAGAGCTAGTGTTCACTCATTCAGGATTGTTTCTGGTCTTATTGTATTCCAGGGACCATTCGACCACCCCCCACTTCCTCCCGGTTTCTGAAAACACTCTATTTTGGCTTTTAAATAATCACATTCAGCAATTAGTCACACATTACAATTAGTCATATTAGTCAATCTGTCTTTGCCATCCAACTCCAACAGCCAAGACCCGTCTCACCTCGAGCAAACTACTCGAGGTCACGAAAGAGGGACAGTGGGGTGAATCGGGGCTCATGAGTGTAAGTAAACATGGACTGAAATATATCATTCTGGGGAAGCAACTGACACATTTTAGTATACAGACCCACAAGCAGACACAAGTCAGGAAACAACAGCAGTTAAAGTGAGTCTATTTACAAAGTTAATGAAGAAGAAGCATTCTCTATTGTCATTCAGTCCATCATGTACAGTAGAACAAAATTACCTTTCTCCTATCTACAATATTAATCACATGTAGAAGCAGAGGGGTCCCTGCCATGCAAGGTAACAACTTCTCCTTTCCCCATTCTATTATGCTGAAGACCAGGCTAGAAGGTGGGAAGTACCATTTTTATATGGTCTTTGGTATGACCTGGGAAGGACTTGAACCCCCAATCTCCCGGTTGTGGGGCGGATGCTCTATCAACTAAGTCACCACTCTGGTTAAAGCGAGTTTATTTACAAAGTGGCCATTCAATATGAACAACTGTGCGTGGTGAGACCCTGGCAACCCTGCGGGGAGAGAAGAGAGGCATAGTAAGTAAACAGGAGGGGACTGAAAGGGTTAATGGAAAGTTAGAGTGCAAAAATAATAATTCTGTAGGTAATCTCCCTTTATGATCTACACATATTCCATACATATTCTGTTTGCATTCTTATGAAAAAACATGTTGTGTTAAACTGGAATTAGGCAGAGCTATAGAGCTCTCTCTCTCTCTCTCTTTTTATAGTCAGGTCTGTCACATTAGATATACACCCAGATCAAACATTCAAGTACACTGTTGATTGCACATTCAAGAACAGTGGCGTGATCAGTGGATGGCCTGTTCACGTCAGAGTTAAATTGGCCAATCAGACAGTCACGTACAAGCCCATCCTATTGTACGGGGGATGGCCCAACCAACCCGAGAAGATAACTATAAGTTGCACCCGGAAGTCGGGGTCAGTGTGGCGACGCTCCAGAGGGAGCTGTGTCACGCTGCACCCAGCGCTGCTTGCTTTACATGTGACCTCCAAATAAATGTTACATCTTTAAATTGAAGAAATCTCGGGCTTGTTCTTGGATCATTCAATCAAAGAATCGGGTATTTTTCTAACAATCAATGGGGAATTGATAACTTAATTACTTTTTCTCTCTTACAGATTGGCTGGAGATGGTGGAAGAGATTTCTTTCCTCGCCCTGTAAGGTGACTGCTACTGGTGTCCAGGTAGTAAGGCTTCTGACATCACAGCTGCAGTGGAGGTAGAGCCAATTGCTCGTAAGTACAGTTTATGGTAGAATTGAGTTTGACAATTTATGGCCAAAGTGAAGATGGCAAGTGATCCTAATCTGCTAAGGAATGAGTCCAAACCTCCTGTGCACAGGGGAAAAATCCTGGAAAGGTCAAGGTGGGGATGCAGGTGATAATAGAAAAGGAGATAATAGCTTATGAATCACATGTAGGAGAGGAACAGAGCATCCTGGCTTGCCCACAGTCCTGGAGGTACACTCCTGGCTGGGGAAAGTGTGTCTAACGTCTCTATGCTGAAGAGCAGACTGTCTCCCGCTTTTAAAGGTAGAGCTGATTACTGCAAGTGAGGAGAAATAATCATCTGGAAGAGACAACAACAAAGTGCAGAGCCAGAATAGTACAGCCTGGTTAAAATGGTCCTGAAGCAACTAAAGCCTGATGGTTTTTGACCAAAGCATTTTGTTCAGGCTTCTGGGAATGGTGGAAATGTGTGGAAAAAGTGCATCATGTTCCCCTTTTAATATTAGTTTTGAAAACATATAGCTAAAAAGACCAAAGTGATGTAGAAGTAGAAGACTTGTGCTACTGTGCGATGATGATGACTCATTCACTGAGGTCATACCATAAATTCGATCTTTTGCTCTTCATTATATTCCAGTCAATACCCGATTTTGAAGAATATTCCTGTTAAATGGAGTTATTAAAGTTCTAATCCTCAAAAGGAATATATATATATATATATATATATATATATATATATATATATATATATATACTGTATATATATATATATATATTTTTTTTTTTTTTTTTTTTTTTTTTTTTTGTGGGAAACCCACTCAGTAGTTTTCCCTCAGACTGAAGAGATGGCAGATCAAAGGTGCTGGGGGAAAAGGGGAATTGCCATGGGGGGTTGATATGTAAATACAACACCTCAGGTAGGGGAGGAGGGTTAATATAAAAGAGAGTGCCTGCAACCTATGTTTCTACTGTTTTGGATTCTGGTGGATGTGAGAGGAAGTGAATAAAGCTTCATCTGCTCTGAACGCTCGGCCTGATTATTCATCTCTCCACACTGGTGACCCTTGACACACAATGGAAGGCGAGGCAAACACCCCAGAGACGATCCCGACGGGAAGCACCAGCAATGCGTGCGCCGTTTTGGTCAAACTCCCAGACTTTTGGCTGCATGACCCAAAGTCTTGGTTCTTTCACACCGAGGCCCTGTTCGTGGTCCGGGGAATAATGACAGATGACACAAGATACTACTACGTGGTTGCAACACTGGACGCACGCACAACCCAGCAGGTGGCGAGCCTGCTCCAACAGCCCCCAGCCCGCGACAAATACAGTGCTCTCAAAACCGCACTGACCCGGCGCTATATGCTCTCGGACTGTGAGAGAGCAGAGAGGCTCCTGACATGCTCTGACTTGGGAGATGGGTCGGCCGTCGAATTGATGGAGAAGATGTTGGCGTTGATGGGCACAGATGATGGGCATTTCCTCTTTGCCCACCTTTTCCTCTGGAACCTCCTGACAGCGGCCAGGGCGGTCCTTGCCAATTCGCCACTGCTGGTCGCGTGCAACTACCGGGTTTTAGCCCAAGAGGCAGATCGGATCATCCTCACCACCAGAGCCCTCACAGTGAATGCAGTGGCGTCGGAACCCAGCGAGTCAGCCAGCAGAGGTGAGGAGCCAGCGACGGTGGCTGCAGCGGAGGCCAAGAAGCACCGGAGAGACATGCTCTGTTCCTACCACCACCGTTTTAGAGAGGACATACGCCGATGCATGCCACGGTGCCATTTCAAGCACTCGGGAAACGCCAGGGCCGGCAGTCGGTAGCAGCTGCAACCGCCGGTGAAGCAAGCAAGCTACTCTTTGTGACAGACTCCCGCTCAGGAAGACGGTTCCTCGTGGACTCCGGCTCCCAAAAGAGCCTCATCCTGCCATCCTACACCGACCGGCTGGCGGGAACTAGCGGCCCCAAACTGACGGCTGCAAACGGCTCAGACATTAAGACTTTTGGTGAGAGGACACTGACTATATCCTTGCACGGCTGTACAAACCAATGGACATTCGTCATAGCAGCATGCAGCTTCCCCATTTTAGGCGCTGATTTTTTGTGTGCACACGGACTACTAGTCGACTTTGCTAGCAGACGCCTGATTAACACAATGTCTTTTGATTCTCTTCCCTGTACAGCTAGAGGAGCCAGGCCGACAACACTAGCCAACGTCACAGCTCCAGGGGGTAAGTTCCACACACTACTCACCCAGTTGTCAGCACTCACGGTTCTGACATTTTCGGGGACCATCACTAGACACGAGGTGGAGCACTTCATTACCACCACGGGGCCGCCAGTTTTCGCACGACCTCGGCGCCTGGACACAGCTAAACTGGCCATAGCGCACGAGGAGTTTGCCAACTTGGAAAAGTTGGGCATCATCAGATGCTCAAACAGCCCATGGGCATCCCCGCTACATATGGTTCCTAAGGCTGAGGGATCGTGGTGACCTTGCGGTGATTTCCGCAGATTAAATAATGCTACAGCGCATGACTGCTGCCCCATCCCGCATATTCAGGATTTTTCCGTTCACCTCACCGGGGCGCGCATTTTTTCCAAGATAGACCTGGTCCGCGGTTACCACCAGGTTCCGGTGCGCACTGAGGACATACCTAAAATGGCAGTAATAACCCCGTTTGGTCTGTTTGAGTTTTTACGCATGCCTTTCAGGTTAAAGGGCACGGTGCAGACATTCCAATGCATGATGAATGCGGTGTTGCGTGATCTGCTGTTTGTGTTCGTCTACCTGGATGACATCCTGGTGGCCAGCGCGTCCGAGGACAACCACATAGCCCACCTCAGGACAGTTTTCCAGAGGTTGGAGGAACATGGGTTAATAATCAACCCAGCGAAGTGCCAGTTCGGGGTGACAGGAATCAATTTTTTGGGCCACCGCATCTCACCGGAGGGAGCGATGCCTTTGCCGGACAAGGTGCGCGCAGTGGCGAATTTTCCCCGGCCTCAGACGGTCAGGGCGCTGCAGGAGTTTTTGGAGATGGTTAACTTTTACAACCGTTTCCTCCCCCGCGCAGCCCAGCTCATGCAGCCATTGTACGCCGCGCTTAAGAAACGGAAACCGGCGGACAGAGTCGACTGGACTCCTGAACGAGAGCAGGTGTTTTCTGAGGTTAAAACAGCCCTGGCTAACGCCGCACTGCTGGCGCACCCGGACCTGGCGGCTCGGATAGCGCTCACTAACGATGCCTTGGATGTGGCCATAGGGGCCATTGTGGAGCAGCACATTACCGGTTCTTGGCAGCTGCTCGCCTTTTTTAGCAGGTCTTTGCACGACAGTGAGCATAAATACAGCACATTCGACAGAGAGTTACTGGCTCTCCACCTGGCCATACGTCACTTCCAGTTCTGGCTGGAAAGGCGCACCTTCATTGCGTTTGTGGACCACAAGCCGCTAACGTATGCTATGGCCAAGGTTTCGGAACCATGGTCGGGCCGGCAGCAGAGACAGCTGGCCATGATCTCGGAGTTTACAATGGACATTCAGCATGTGGTCGGTAAACTCAACGTGGTGGCGGACTGCCTCTCACATGCATTAGTGGCCCCAGTCTACGTGGGGATAGATTACACGGCCATGGCCGCTGAGCAGATCGGCGATGCGGATGTTTGCGCACTCCAGTCTGGACCAACAGGGTTAAGGCTGGAGAGCAGAGTACTGCAAGACGCCCCCCCCCCCAATCTGTGACGTCTCCACGGGTCGCCCGCGCCCGGTGGTCCCACACGCTTTGCGCCACCGCGTTTTTGAGTCGGTTCACTCCCTGGCATGCCCAGGAGTGCGCACGTCAGTCAAAATGGTGGGAGAAAAGTTTGTCTGGCCGAGCCTGCGCAAACAGGTGAAAGAGTGGGCTGCAGCCTGCATAGCGTGCCAACGAGCCAAAGTGCACAGGCACACAAAGGCCCACTTGGAGCCGTTCCATATCCTGGGTAAGCGGTTTGACCACGTTCACATGGACCTCATGGGCCCCCACCCGCCATTGCAGGGGTTCACGCGCCTCCTGACAGTGGTGGACCGCACCATGCACTGGCCCAAAGCAGTCCCGCTAGCTTCCATCGCATCCGCAGAAGTTTCACGTGCCTTTTTGACGACATGGGTGGCACGTTTCGGCGCCCCTTTGGACATCATGTCTGATCGGGGCCCGCAGTTTGTTTCCCACCTCTGGTCCACCATTGCCCGGAGTCTGGGCATCACCATTCATCGCACGACTGCGTACAACCCACAGGCCAATGGGTTATGCGAGCGTTTCCATAGATCATTTAAAGCAGCGCTCAGGGCTTCGCTTCCTGATGCAAATTGGGTGGACCAGTTGCCGTGGGTTCTATTAGAGTTTCGTTCAGCACCGAAGGAGGATTTGGTGGCCTCCCCAGCAGAGCTGTTTTTTTCCCAGCCGCTGCGGCTCCCCGGGGAATTTTTCCAGATAACCCCGCGCCGAACACCGATCCGTCCCCGCGTTCACGGCATAGCACAGAGGCAGGGATGCTACCTGGCCTGGGCCACCACTGTTTTTCCCATGCTTTTGTGCCAAAGACCTTGAAGGATGCGTCATTCGTATTTGTCAGGCACGATGCCAAGCGGACCCCATTGCGCCCACCCTACGATGGCCCGTTCAGAGTGCTGGAACCTGGGGACAAACATTTTGTGTTTGACTTGGGGGGTCGCCGGGAGACAATCTGTATAGACAGGCTTAAGCCCGCCTTTGTTTTAGCAAACGAACAGGTGGTGTTGCCCCGAGCTCCTCAGCGCGGAAGACCCCCACTGAGAACTCCCCAGGTAAATGACTCATCAGATCAGTCACACGAGCATGCTGAAGGTGTCCCCTCCCCCATTGTCCCCCCCACAGTTGGACGCACCCCCAGGAACCCCCCACCGGCACAGCAGTGCCTCAGAGCAGAAGAGCCCCCGTTACAGCAGCGATGGACGGAGGCTGAAGCCCAAAGGACATGAAGGTTAATGCTCAGTCTGAGAGTCTGGGGGGGAGGGGACCCACTCAGTTTTCCCTCAGACTGAAGAGATGGCAGATCAAAGGTGCTGAGGGACAAGGGGAATTTTCATGGGGGGTTGATATGTAAATACAGCACCTCAGGTAGTGGTGGAGGGTAAATATAAAAGAGAGTGGCTGCAACCTGTGTTTCTACTGTTTTGGATTCTGGTGGATGTGAGAGGATGTGAATAAAGCTTCATCTGCTCTGAGCACTCGGCCTGATTATTCATCTCTCCACAATATATAGTGTGCGTGCGTGCGTGCGTGCGTGCGTGCGCGCGCGCGGGCGCGGTGGTGCAGTGATTAGCACTGTTGCCTTACAGCTAGAAGGTTCCTGGTTCGAATCCCCAGGCTGGCAGGGGTTGGAACCTTTCTGTGTGGAGTTTGCATGTTCTCCCTGTGCTGTGTGGGTTTACTCCGGGGGCTCCAGTTTCCTCCCACAATCCAAAGACATGCATGTTAGATTAATTGGTTGCTCTAAATCAGGGGTCCCCAAACTTTTTCCTGTGAGGGCCACATAACTTTTGCCTTCTCTGATGGGGGCCGGGGTCAGTTGGTAACAGAAAAAGTGTGACGATTGGACGGGTGCCTGAACGTAAACATTTATTGTTTTCCAGAAAGCCACAAATGACCAAATATTAATAACCCTTTCCGGGATCTTCACAGGAAAAAAAGTCAGAAAATAAATAATAACACTATTTATGAAATAAATAATAACCAAATAACCCTCTCTGGGTTCTTCACAGAAACAAGTCCATGGAACATTAACTTTGTGTTGTGCCGTGCACAATCTGAACAGGTAAAAGCTCAGCTTGTCACCATGGGTTGAGATGCCGTCTCGGCACTCAGCCCATGTTTTCCCTCATCCCTGCTTCCCATTGAGCAGCGTCTCAGCAGGCTCCCAGCTGGCAGCATTATGGACAGCTGGGGCCAATTAGTCCTCATCAGCTGGGGCGCTGCCAATGAGGATAAATAGGAGCAGCCTCGATGACTCGGGGCTGCGACATAAACACATTGCTAAGCTGAAGCCCCTTCGTCTGGTGTCAGCTTATACTCCTCTTGCAGCATTCCTGTGTTTGTATCCCGCTGTGAGTATGTACGTCTTGTTACCCCCACGTCCGGTACGAGCTGCTTACCTCTGCGCTGTGCAACCTGTGAGTGTACCTCTGCATGAGTATCTGTGCTCTCCTCATCCCTTATCCCTTACCCAAAATAAACCATCACGACTCACTGGCTTGTCCCTGGCTCTGATTGCCCGGCTCCCTAGAGCCGGATATGACAGTATGTCGCAGCCAGAAGAGTTGCCGGTGGCCGTGAGTCGCTGTGGAAATGTACCTTTCTGTCCGGGTGTCAGCGCTGCTAGCATGCCATTTCCCAGGAGTCACTTCCGGCGCCAGGGCGACGAGCTGAGGTCCATCTCGGAGGCTGTCGACGGGACGTTCTTCACCCTGCACGACGCCTCCAACGCGAGACGCTGGCATCCGGGCCGTGCTGAGGAACTCCTGGACTGTCACCCTCACTCTCTGTACCATCTGGAGGACAGTGCCAGGATAGACGCTGCAGGTACACAGCGAGAGAAGCTCCACGGGGTGGATGGAAATCCCAGCAGGGAGTCGAAGTGGGCGACGTCTTTCCCCGCTTCGGAGTCCCGTTCCTGCCGCCATTCCAGTCCGGGAGTTCGCGCCAACCAGAGGACTTCCCCCGACCTGCGCCACGTCACTCGGGATTCCCTTCAAGGAGCCGCAGCTGACAGCAGTTATGTCCGGGGTAGAGTGGCTGTCGCGAGCTCTACTGTGTTTCCTGTCACCACCTTCAGGCATGTGGCGGCGGCAGTGAGACTGATGGTGAGGACTTCGGGGCTACGAAGCTTTCCCGTGCTCGACGCCTTCCTCGTCTCGATCTCCGATCTGGAGCGGCGAATCCTGGGTTTCCCCCTCGCTTCGTCCCCTGGGAATAGCCGCCATCACATCGCCGAGTCACCTCTGCACGAACTTCGTCCAGATCCAGTTCTGGGTCATCGTCAGGACAGTTCTTCCCACGCAGCTGTCATCCCTTCGCCTCGTCAGTGTGGAGATTCTACAGCCTCGTTCCCTGAGCCTCATTTCCCCGCTGTCATTCCTGGACATTCGGGCTGGCTCACCCCGGCTGTTTTCCCCTCCTCCTCGACGCGCTTCCTGACTGCTGTGTGTGCCTGGAATCCCGGCCTGGTGAGCTCTCTGCTGGAGACAACGCGAGCGATCCTCAGACGAATTCCCGGGGGGTCCTCCGTTATCGCCGGGCGGGGAGAGGAAGAAGCAGAATCCACTACAGCAGGCGATACTCAACCTCCAGGGGGCAGGCAAGTCATTGTTTTTTCACACCTGCTTAATGATTTGCTCTGTCACATCCCTGGAGAAGTTCAGGGTTCGCAGCTCCCTGAACTCCCTCCACCTGCTGTAACCTGTATTCCTAATCCCGCATCCTCTGTGTCTCTCTCCGCCGAGCGGTCCCCGGCTCCGGGTCAACGTGGTGGGATATGGAGAGGGCCTGTGGTTCCGCAGCTACATTGCGGACGGAGGAGGGGGACTGACTGCTGCGTGGAGTCTACGCCGACGACTGAGCGTCCCCGGGTCTCCACGGAGGAGCGGTTCGGTCCAGCGGGACGAGATTCTTCTGGCTTCACGCCGAGTGGATCGTCGGCGGGGTCACCGGAGCTGGAGGAATCTCAAGCTGCGCTGACCATCGTGCTGGCTGCGGGGCCCAACGCGGCTAGATGGGAGCCTGACAACGACCTCCTGACGACGGATCCTGGATCTTCGCAGTCCTGGACGGCGTCAGAACCCGAGATCAGGCGAGTGCTCTCCTTTCTTTTCTCTCTTTTTATCTTTGAGCACTTCAGCCTATCTCCAGGGGAGACGAGCAGGGTGCAGCCGCCCGCTGCGTCTGAGCTCGTCTCGCCGGGTTCTGGCGCTGCCGGTGATCCTGATCCCGGTTCTGTTTTCTCTTCTGAGCCTTCTTCCAGGGTCACCGGCAAGGAGTTGCCGTTCCTCGTGGTGCTGGAGGGTCCGGGTTCAACGTTGGAGGTCGGTTCTGGTGCAGTATTCAACGTGGGTTCGCCCGAGACCCAATCGGGGTCCAACGTGGGTTCGCCTGAGGCCCGATCGGGGTCCGACGTGGGTGCTGCCCCAGTGTTGCCCAGGTCCGGTGAGGAAGTGGCCGTTTTCCTGCGGCCTGACGCCCGCCGCCCTCGTCATCGGCTCTCCCCTGAGCCTCTTCCACTGGGATCCGCTCTGATCCTTCGCCCGTCTCAACGGTCCTGGTGGTTGAGTGATGCGGGTCGACGACCGACCCACAAGACTTTCGGTTCGGTGATCTGGTTCCCCCCACTGGTCTGTGTTTGCCTCTGGGCGGCCTGGTTCGGCTGCCGGTGGACTGGATTCCTGGGATCTGGGTCCAGAGTTCGCCGTCCGAACATTTCTCTTCCCCTGATTCGCCAGCTGGACAATGGGCGGGGAGATCTCCGGAGCCATCTCGGCCATTTTTGGACTCTGCCTGCCATTCACCTCGGGTGTCACTTTTTCTTTTGTTATTAAGGTCACTCGGGTGTAATGTGTTGTCCTGTTGGTGGATTCGTTTTTATAGTGCTGTGTTTTCCATCGCTCATGCTCAGCATTTTACTTTTTGTGCCATGTTTTTAGCCTCGTTTTTTCATTGTAGAGTTATGTTTTGTTTCCTTTCAGACCATGCTCTGCAGTTATCCATTTATTCCAGTCACTTTCATTTCTTTAGGTGACTGTGGGTATTTATATATTCGTGTGTGTGGGTTTTTCTTTCCCTGCACTCAGTATTTCTTTTTATGTCCTGTTTGTTCATTATAGAGTCATGTGCCTTGTTTTCCGTAACACCATGCTCTGTAATTGTCCATTTGTTCCAGTCACCTTCACTTTTCTTGGTGACTGTGTATATGTACTTATATTGGTGCTGTGTATTGTGTTTCCCCTTTTTTTTGACCATACTCAGCATTTTTGCCCTGTACCTTTTTGGTGTTTTTTTTTCCTTGCTCTGGGTCACGCATTGTTGGTACTCTCTGAGTAGTGTGTAACCGGCGTGCTGACCCAGTTCTTCTCCCCATCTGTACTTGGGTTAATTATTCCCTGTTTTGTCAGTGTTTGGTTTTTTTTTTTTTTCCCGCTACCCTACATTGCCCCATTGGTGTTGTCCTTCCCTTGGCTTCTTCCCCTCCGGTCCTGCCTCCCTTCCTCCCACCCTAGGTGGGGGGGGGGGGGGCTGGGATGTTCCTGGTCGTTCAGGAGCCCGACCTTGAGGGGGGGGGGCTCTGTCACCATGGGCTGAGATGCCGTCTCGGCACTCAGCCCATGTTTTCCCTCATCCCTGCTTCCCATTGAGCAGCGTCTCAGCAGGCTCCCAGCTGGCAGCATTATGGACAGCTGGGGCCAATTAGTCCTCATCAGCTGGGGCGCTGCCAATGAGGATAAATAGGAGCAGCCTCGATGACTCGGGGCTGCGACATAAACACATTGCTAAGCTGAAGCCCCTTCGTCTGGTGTCAGCTTATACTCCTCTTGCAGCATTCCTGTGTTTGTATCCCGCTGTGAGTATGTACGTCTTGTTACCCCCACGTCCGGTACGAGCTGCTTACCTCTGCGCTGTGCAACCTGTGAGTGTACCTCTGCATGAGTATCTGTGCTCTCCTCATCCCTTATCCCTTACCCAAAATAAACCATCACGACTCACTGGCTTGTCCCTGGCTCTGATTGCCCGGCTCCCTAGAGCCGGATATGACACAGCTTAGTTGTCAGAGCAGAATCTCTTCCTTAAATGACTCATATGAGCAGTCTCTCAAAGTTTTTGTGTTTCTTCCTTATAATCCTTTTGTAGGTTCCAGCAGGCTTGTAGACACCGCTGCTGAACAGCCTTTTCTTTGCATTGAACAAAAAAATAATCGTTTGTCCACTGCAGGTTAAATACCCTGCATTCTGAATCAATTTTTCTCTTACCAAACCTTTTCACCATTATTCCATTTTATTTGACAGGGGTGACTCTAGGATTTTTTTTTTTTTTCTGAGGGTGGGGGGGGGGGGTTCAGATAGGGGCACAGACTGCAGAAGGGTGGAATAGAATGTCACGTTCTATTAGTCTCGATCGCGTGGCCAGACTGAAAAAAAAAAAAAAAAATCATCACGCTTACCAGTGAGGAGGAAAAATCAGTGCAGGCGGACACAGCAAGCCGAAGATTAAAGGTGTTTTATTCCTCCATCAGGAGGCTCACCCAGCGCTCTGTGAGAGAGGTCTGAGCAGTTGTCTAAGAGTGAATTCTAAGTGCGATAGTGAGGCATGAACAGTCAGCTCTTTATACAGTGATACAGAGAATCCATGGCTCAGAATGCATGGCTGAGCACACGCTCAGCAGGGGAACGAGACGGCGCTCGGCCGACTTGAAGCGAGGTGCGGGAAAAGCTCTGTGCAGGAGGGGGTGGCGGGGGGTGGGGGTAAGCGTCTGTGGTATTGTTCAGGGGGCCGGGCCAAATGTGGAGGCGGGCCGTATCCGGCCCGCAGGCCGTAGTTTGGGGACCACTGCTCTAAATTGTCCCTAGATATCTGTTTCCTATAGGCCCTTAGAATAGAGGGTTAGTACTAGTGAAAGCACTTTGAGTGGTCTTTGTGACTAGAAAAGCGCTATATAAGTGCAGGTTAGTTAGTTAGTGTGTATATATACTATATACAGTATATATATATATATATATATATATATATATATATATATATATATATATATATATATATATATATATATATATATATATATTAAAAACTCGCTTGCACATGAGTTCTTTGATTTATTGCTTCTACCTCAGACTTGGGTTAATGATGTAGTTGTCCATGCCAAAGACTCATTAAGACATTTGTATCATATAGGGACCCCATGAAGGTAAGAGTCCCCTTCCCACCCAGGGAAAGTGGCTCCATTTAAAAAAACCACCGGTCATGTCTTGTGGGAGTTTAACCTAAGTAAATGTCATTCCTCACCCACAGACCCAGGCTGATTAAAGCCTAGAGCCAACAGCTCGCCTGAGAACAGTTTTTATCTTCCTAATGAACTGTTGGTAGGGCATAGAGCTGCTAAACTCAGTATCTTCAAAAAATAAGAGAAAATTGGTTTTCCATGTAGTGTTTATCTTAGAAGCAGCTGGGTAACGTTATCACAGAATGTTACAGATGGAACAAAAGAGATTCTGGAATGTCTCTTTGTGTTGTATTAGCCGTGCTGCCAACGCCAAATTAAGCTTTTCTTTGGGACCAGTTATCATCAGGCGTATTCCGAATTATTTCACCACTTCACATATCTTTTTTTTAGTTCCTGGAACTGCTGACAGTAGTTTGACCTTTTAGGCACTTTTCCATTTGGAACAGTTTGGCCTCGTTTGGCCTGGTACGGAACAGTACAGTTCGGTACGCATGTTTTTCCACAGCACAAGGCTCACTGTAGTATGGGTGGGAGAAGGAGGGAGTCGGAGGCGGCACTACGCTCCCCGTGAGGCGGCGCCATATTCCTGTTCAGTAAAATCAACATCAAAACATGTAGCAATACATCTCCAAAAATAATGCAAAAGTTAAATATTTTTGGACACTCATGTCAGAAAGTGAGACCCATATTATACAGAATCATTAATCAGACAGTGAAGTATTGTTAGATTTTAATCATTTATTGGCTCACAGCGCATGAATATCAAAAATTACTTTTCTCGACAAATAGATGGTTAGGTAAAAATACATGATCTATGTCAAAATCATGGAGAGACTGTTGAGACGTCATGGAATTTATCTGCTCCAGCCAGTGGTGTCGTGGCAAAACATGGATCAGGTGCCATATGAGCCGTTAAATATATATTTCAACAGGTAAACAGTACTGAGTTAGGCATAAAATATATTTAGCAATTATGATGCATTTTAAGCCAAAACAAATGGATCTAGGATTAGAAGTAATTAAAATAAAGCAGTCCCAAGGTTACATGGAGAAATACGTGGATTAACTGGAAATATATCATATTGAGTATTGCTGACTACATGTAGATACTGTATAAATATACGTATATTCTCTGCATCAACAGTGAATTATACTTGTATTCATGTAGTATTGCCCTGGGAATTTTGACAATAAACCTTTGTACTTTTGCAGATGTCTCTATTTTGTTTTACAGTCTTCAGCAAATAATTGTGCTGGTTACTTTTCTTAAAATGAGCCATTATTTTCAAAGTCACTGATAAATGGTTCGTACTGTTGACTCTTTTCCCACCGGTGTCTGAAGAGACAAAATAGAAAATCATGATGCAAACACATAAATCACTAAATTGTTTATTCCAATCAGCAGCAAATTACAGATTATTTAGAATGTGCAAAATTCAAACTGTAAAAAAAAAGAAAGAAACTGAGACAAAACGTGACAAAAAATAAGCAACAGCACAACACAGACTGGATATGATAATCCATGTGTGATTTGACATGTCGTTTTGTATATACAGCCGTGGACAAAATTGTTGGTACCCCTCTGTTAATGAAAGAAAAACCCACAATGGTCACAGAAATAACTTGAATCTGACAAAAGTGGTAATAAATAAAAATTCTATGAAAATTAACCAATGAAAATCAGACAATGCTTTTGAATTGTGGTTCAACAGAATTATTTTAAAAAACAAACTCATGAAACAGGCCTGGACAAAAATGATGGTACTCCTAGAAAAGATTGAAAATAAGCCATAGGGACATGAACATGACCATAGGGACATGTTCAACCAAGATGTGTCCTCTAATTAACATCACAGGTGTCTACAAACTTGTAATCAATCGGCCTATTTAAAGGGTGACAAGTAGTCACTGTGCTGTGACCATCGTTGGTTTTTCTTTCATCAACAGAGGGGTACCAACAATTTTGTCCACGTGTGTGTGTTTGGAGTATTTATTCCTTTAGTTTTTGTTTAAATTGTCCAAGCTTTGTGCATGATTTTAATTCAGGTCCAAAAGCGTTCCACAGTCTGACTCCTTGCACTGAAACACAGTGTTGCTTGGTAGTAGTTCTCAGACCCCAGGGCAGACCCAGAACTCACTGGAGAGACAACATCTCCCAGTTGGTCTGGGAACACCTTGGTATCCTCTCTGAAGATCTGGAGCAGGTGGTTGAGGAGAGGGAAGTCTGGGCTTCTCTGCTGCCTCTGCGACCCGGACCTCTGGAAAAGTGGTAGAAGATGGATGGATGGATGTCATGTATGGGAGCATTAATGAATGATACAAAGTCTATAGTGTGGGTTGATTCAGCAAATATTTCACTCTGCGCAGTATTGTGACTGATTTGCATATTTTACCTTTAATATAATTAATATGTGACTTCCAACACAGTTTATTATCAATTATTACACCAAGGATTTTAATTTTGGATACCCTTTCAATCTCTACACCATTTATACTGAGTTTAAATACTGAGTTGTTGTGATGGTGTGAAATAACTTTATCAGTAAAAGTTTAGCCACCGCTGTGTCGCCCTGGTTTCAAGTGTGGGTGGTGTTTTGTGCTTGTATTGCTAAAATATAAAAGGAAGCACTACAATGAGTCTCAAATATTTGTAATGTGTTCTATTACTGAATGAGTTTAAAGATGAAATACTATACACATATAAACTAAATTCTAATGGTGACTGAACATCTCCCATTCCCCAAGGTGCAAGATACACTATTATGACTATAACTCATAAAGGATCACAGAAATGATCTGATAAAAATAAATAAACAAGCGGTTTATTTTATGGTGGCCATTATTGGATGTGCCATTCATTTTCAATTACTCTGTAATTAATATTCACACAAATAAATCTCAATTCAGTCCCTTTCTACTCTCTTTCTACTTTCTTTCCCTCTCTACTAAATATCAGGACTCTCACTCCTACGGACCTTCTCCCAGTTTTTTTAGCTCCTGCCACCAATCTGACTCATTGTTTGGCTCAAAAAGTAAGACGGCGAAAAAGAGGAAAGCGAGGGGGGATTCTCGCTCGGCTGCGAAGGAGAGGCACGCGAATAGCCTTGCCTGGCATATTTCTATCCAATGCCAATTCTCTCTTGAACAAGGTAGAAGAATTAAGACTGCTGATGAGATTTAAGGACCTCGCTTCCTCGTCTGTCATCTGTTTCTCTGAGACCTGGCTTAAAGGGAACATACCGGACAGCGCGATCAGCCTCGAGGGATTTCAGCTGTTTCGTGCTGATCGCGTCACAGAGCTCTCCGGTAAGTCTATTGGAGGAGGAGTCTGCTTCTACATTAACAGCAGCTGGTGCTCTGATGTAACGGTGATTTCACAACACTGTTCTACCGATCTAGAATTTCTCTCTATTAACTGCAAGCCATTTTATTCCCCGCGGGAGTTCGCATCATTCGTTTTGATCGCTGTGTACGCCCCTCCCGACGCGGACGCGCGCGAGGCTCAGCGCGCGCTCGCAGATCACATCCGACATGCAGAGCGGACTTTTCCAGACTCTCTGGTTATTGTGGTTGGCAACTTTAACCAGAGCAATCTGAGTCACGAGCTCCCCCGATACAAACAGTTTATTAAATGTCCAACCAGAGGAAAAAACACGCTGGATCACTGTTACACTACAGTGAAGGACGCATATCGCGCTGTTCCCCACGCTGCGCTCGGACTATCTGATCACGTGATGGTCCACCTCATTCCCACATACAGACAGAGACTGAAGCTCACTAAACCTGTTGTGACCACCACGAAGAAATTGACCAGTGAAGCTGGGGAGAAGCTGGAAACGTGCATGGAAATAACTGACTGGGACATGTTTAAAGGAGCCACACATGATCTTAATGAGTACACGGACACTGTGAACTCATATCAACTTTTGTGAGGAGAACATTCTCCCATCGCGCACCAGGGTGAGGTACTCTAATGATAAGCTCTGGTTCACTGCCAAGCTCAGACAGATCAGGAAGGAGAAGGAAGCAGCGTTGAAAAGTGGAGACAGGGACTGCTACAGGGAGGTTAAATATCGGTTTAACAGAGAGCTGAGGAGAGCTAAATCTGTGTATTCTGAGAGACTCCAGCTGCAGTTCACTGCTAATGACTCTGCTTCTGTGTGGAGAGGACTGAGGCAAATCACCAACTATCAGCCTCAGGCTTCTAAAGGTCAGGATGACAAAGCCCTTTGTCAAAAACTGTCCCATATAACTGTCCCATATTCATATATTTATTCCATCCAGCTACAATGCTCTGCACTGTGTGTCTGTGTGTGTGTGTGTGTGTGTGTATATATATATTTTATAGTAATATGTACATATGTATATTAGCTGCTCTTGCTTGCTTGTTTTTTTTCTTGCCTTCTGATTGTTGCTCTGAGTGTTGCTATCCCTGTGCTGTTGCAATCCTGGAATTTCCCCGTTGTGGGACTAATAAAGGCTTATCTTATCTTATCTTATCAACATACGCCCGTTTTGACACCTCGTCAGCTGTGTCCAACTCCCCCCCTCCACCCAGCTCCACTGCCTCCTCGGCCCCTAATTCATCAAAAGCGCCCCCCCCTCCTCCTCCTCCCCCCCCCTGCCCTTGTCATCAGTGAGCAGGACGTGCACAGACAGTTCTCCAGACTGAACCCGCGCAAGGCCCCCGGGCCGGACGGTGTGTCTCCCTCCACCCTGAGACACTGTGCAAAAGAGCTGGCTCCTGTCTTCACAGACATTTTTAACACCTCCCTTAAGCAATGTCACGTGCCGACCTGCCTCAAATCCTCCACCATCATCCCTGTCCCCAAAAAGCCACGGATTACTGGACTTAACGACTACAGACCTGTAGCGCTCACCTCTGTAGTCATGAAGTCCTTTGAGCACCTGGTCCTGTCTCACCTCAAGTCCATCACCACTCCCCTCCTGGACCCGCTGCAGTTTGCCTACCGTGCCAACAGGTCTGTGGATGACGCAGTCAACCTGGCCCTCCACTCCATCCTGCAGCACCTGGACTCCCCGGGAACCTA
Organism: Pholidichthys leucotaenia; assembly: GCA_020510985.1. NCBI lineage: Eukaryota > Metazoa > Chordata > Actinopteri > Cichliformes > Pholidichthyidae > Pholidichthys > Pholidichthys leucotaenia. Next base: position 411,627,772 of record CM035841.1, on the reverse strand, counting down.
CGCCAGGATCCTGTTTGTGGACTTCAGCTCTGCATTCAACACCATCCGCCCCGCTCTCCTCCAGGACAAGCTGTCCCTGCTCGGCGTGCCTGACTCCCTCTGCAGGTGGATCACCGACTTCCTGACGGACCGGAGGCAGCATGTGCAGCTGGGGAAGTCTGTCTCGGACTCTGTTAGCATCAGCATCGGATCACCCCAGGACTGTGTACTTTCCCCCCTACTCTTCTCCCTTTATACCAACTCCTGCACCTCCTCCCACCAGTCTGTTAAGCTGATCAAGTCTGCGGACGACACCACCCTCATCGGGCTCATCTCCAACGGCGACGAGTCTGTCTACAGGAAAGAGGTGGCCCAGCTGGTGTCCTGGTGCAACCACAACAACCTGCAGCTGAACGCTCTGAAGACAGCGGAGATGATCGTGGACTTCAGGAAAGTCACAACCCCCCTGCCCCCCCTCACCATCACAGGCTCTCCCATCACCATTGTAGATTCCTTCCGCTTCTTGGGCACCACCATCACCCGGGACCTCAAATGGGAGCCGACCATCAGCTCCCTCATCAAAAAGGCCCAGCAGAGGACGTTCTTTCTGCGGCAGCTGAGGAAGCTCAAGCTACCCACCAAGATGTTAGTGCAGTTCTACACGGCCATCATCGAGTCCATCCTCACCTCCTCCATAACCGTGTGGTACGCAGGAGCCCCTGCCAGGGACAGACTAAGGCTGCAGCGCGTCGTGCGCGCTGCTGAGAAGGTGATCGGCTGCAAGCTCCCATCTCTCCAGGACTTGTACATCTCCAGGACCCGGAGGCGTGCAGGCCGGATCATAGCCGATCCTTCACACCCTGGTCACGTACTGTTTGCCCCCCTCCCCTCAGGTAGAAGACTTCGGTCCATTCAGACTAAAACCTCCCGGCACATGAACAGCTTCTTCCCCTCTGCCATCAGACTGCTGAACATTAAGTGACTTATTGACTCTCGTGCACTATGTACAGCAGCTCAACCAGACTCATGTCATTCATCACTGTTTTTCTGTTGCATTATCGACTGCACTGTGGTACCCCATATTATCAGCTACTTGCTAATTTATTTAAAACTGCCTTGACTAGTATTACTCATTATTATTATTATTATTATTATTATTATTATTATTACTTATTATTCTACACTTATTGCATGTTTTTAGTCTTTTAGTTTTTTAGTTTATCTCTTTATCTCATCATGTTTTTAATGTTGCAGCATGGCACCGAGACAAATTCCTAGTTTGTGTACTACATGAACAATGGCAATAAATCTGATTCTGATTCTGATTCATATTAAGTGGAAATTGTGCTACTTTAAATTTGGCACGTAGTCGGATCCGGGGAAAAAAATGCTTTTTTTGCGTGCATGGAAAGAAAATCCTACAGACACATATAGCGCGATTGTCAACGAGTGTGAATGACCTGTTCCATGAGCAAATGTACGTTTTTTGGTCCATGGCTGTTTAAATTGAAATCTTTCCTCCCGAAAATATCATTTTTGAATATTAATTACAGCTAAATGGGAGCAGTTTCGATGCCGACATTTCACATCCTAATATACTGTACGTGTTCTATACACCATCGGCTTTTGCGTATCCGACTACCTCCCTTTAAAAGGCAAAAGATTTGACTATAAATATGATGTGTTGTTTACCTGTCAAAATACATTGGTGTCAAAACGTCGCCATTCTGAGCAGATCCGGTTTGGACTCTACAATGAAATACACACAAATTAAGCACATGTACAGCACGAAAGTGCAACATGTAAAAATAAATAAAAAAATAAAATAAACTTTTTAACCAGGATTACAACTAGCTTATTTCATCAGATATTGTCAACACAAAAAAACAACATACAAGGACGGACATAGCATTAAGCTAGGTCATCGTTTAAACACGATTAAGTTTTCGTCTGTCCTAAGTGAACTTTCCACTGTTGGAAAAAATAACATAAAGCATGAATATCACATCACTCACCATCCTGTATATCACAATATCACGGCTTCAACTGCTGAAGTTGGGTGCGTCACAGCTGTACATTCAATTCAATTCGGGTGGCTGGGTCTAATTCCCGGTCCGTCTCCGTCTATTTTCTGGTGCGTCTGTTTGTGCGCACCACTGCAAGCTCAGTCTGCTTCCCTCTGCATTCTCTCATCAGCCGAAACGCACAGGAAACTCTGCTGGACTGCGGTGTTAGATTTCTGCTGATTTCTGTTAAGCCATTCTATCGTTGTGGTTTATAATATCACTTGTTCGCGGGCTCACTAGCAAAAAATTGCAAATGGCGACCAGCAAGCGATTCTCGAAAGTCAGCGTAACGCCCACTCTCATGACGCTACGCCCAGACTAATGAATGGCCAGCAGTGGCGTGACGAAACCGTGCCGGTACCCTTCGGACCTACTTTTAACGGTGCCGATAAAAGTGTCGATAAAAGTGGAACAGTTCCGAAAAAACGAACTGTGAGGCCATTGGGTGCCAAAAGGAAAAGCGGACAATGGAGGCCGAACCGTTCTAAAGGAGGCCGAACAGTTCCAAATGGAAAAGTGCCTTTTGTGAACCGGGAACTGTTACAGTTGTTGGTTGTCATATTTCCACTATGTGAGGACTCAAGGCCACACAAGACATCGCTAATCCCAGAGTTCACGGGCCAGAGGGAGTCCTGAGGTATAACTGATGTACGAGAAAAAAATGGCAAATTTACAGGAAAATTTGTAGAATTTTAAGAAAAAGTTGTAAATTTCTAAAAAAAAGTTGCAATTTTATAAGAAAAAGTTGCAAATCTATCAGAAAAATCTGCAAATTTAAGAAAAAAGTTGCTTTTTTTTTTTTAGAAAAGTTACAATTTTCAGAAAAATGTTGCAAATCTATGAGAAAAGAAACCAGCAAATTTATATGAATAGAGGTGCAAATTTTTGAGAAAAAGTTGCAAATTGACAAGAAAAAGTTGCAAAATTACTGGAAAAAAGTAGCAATTTTTTTTAGGGAAAAAGTAGCAAATTTCTAAGAAAAGTAGAAAATTTGAGAAAAAAAGTTCCCTATTTTTAAGAAAAATGTCAAGTTTGTGAAAAAAAAGTTGCAATTTTATGAGAAAAAAGTTGCAAATCTACGAGGAAAAAATATCAGCAACTTTATAGGAAAAAAGTTGCAAATTTTTTGTTAAAAAAATTGCTGATTTATGGGTAAAAAGTTGTAAATTTACAAGAAAAAAGTAACATGTTGCTGGGTGAGTGCACAGGCACTTCTTAACAAAAGGCAAGGTTCCACCACATGATGGTCCTGTGGCGATCAGCTGTCCTAATGAGGCTTAAACCGCCATGGGCCAGGTAATCATCAGCAGGTGCGGGTGATCACACAGCTGCTGCCACTTAACCTCCTGAGCTCCTGATGAACACATGCAAATCTACAAGAAAAAAAGTTCACAGGTACAAAAGTTGCACATTTACAGGAAAAAAATCCAAATTTTGTGGAAAAAAAAAATTAAATTTCTTGAGAAAAAAAGATGCCAATCTACAAGAAAAAAATTGCAAAATTATACGAAATAAGTTGCAAATTCTCAAAAAAAGTGTTTTAAATTGGTGGAAAAAAGTTACAAGTTTATGACAAAAAGTTACATATTTACAGAAATAAAAGTTGCAATGTTTTTCTCAAAATATTGCAAATTGATCAGAAAAATGTTGCAACTCTATGAGAAAAATCGGCAAATTTATAGGAAAAAGCAGCAATTTTTTTAGAAATAAAGTTGCCAATTTACAGGAAAAAAATGCACATTTTTGAGAAAACAAGTTGCAAATTTATGAGAAAACAGTTGCAAATATATGAGAAAAAAATTGGAAAATTTATAGGAAAACGTTGCAAAACTTCAATAAAATGTAAATTTGTGAAAAAAGTGGCAGTTTTATGAAAAAGTTGCAAATTTACAGAAAGAATAACAGATTTTTAAGAAAAAAATTGTAAATGTATAAGAAAGGAATTGCAAATGTTTGAGAAAAAGTTGCCAATTTAAGGGAAAAAAATGGCTCATTTTTGAGGAAAAAAGTTGCAATTTTATGAGGAAAAAGTTCAAATCTATGAGAAAAATCAGCAAATTTTGGGGAAATTTTTTTTTTTAAATTTTCGAAATAAAAGTTGTAAATTTGAGAAAAAAGTTGCAATTTTATGAGACAAAAGTTGCAAATCTATGAGAAAAAAAAACACATTTAAAAGAAAACTGCCAATTTTTGAGAAAAGAGTTCCCAATTTACGGGTAAAAACTGTACATTTTGAGAAAATAAGTGGCACATTTTTGAGAAAAAAGTTGCCGATCTTCGAGAAAAAGCAGATTTATAGGATTAGTTGCAAACGTTTGAGGGAAAAAAATGTTTATTTACAAGGAAAAACTTGCAAGTTTACAGGAATAAAGTAGCACATTTAAAAAAAGGTTTCAAATTTATAAGAAAAAAGTTCCAATTTTTTGAGAAAATTTGAAAATTTGTAACTTTTTAAAATATTCATTCATTCATCTTCTTCCGCTTAATCCTTTTTTGGGTCGTGAGGGGACTGGAGCCTATCCCAGCATCTTTTGGGCGAGAGGCAGGGTCCACCCTGGACAGATCGCCAGTCCATCGCAGGGCCAACACAGAGAGACAGACAACCATTCACTCTCACATTCATACCTAAGGACAATTTAGAATCCCCAGTTTGATGCCAATTAACCTAATTTGCATGTTTTTGGCATGTGGGAGGAAACCGGAGAAATCCCGGAGTAAACCCACGCAGACACGGGGAGAAGATGCAAACTCCACACAGATCACTGTTGGTCGGGGGCTGGGATCGAACCCAGGATCCCCTGGCCAAGGGTGAGTTGCTGTGCTGCCGCAGTGCTAACCACTCCACCACCGTGCCGCCCCTTTTTTCTGATTAGAATTGGTGCTTCAAAATGATTTCATTCAGCTATGTAGCAAAGGGTCATGACAATGGGGGGCACAATTCTCTTTTTTTCTCCAGGTTTGGGGGAAAATGTCCCTTCAGCCCCCCCGTGATCATGCCTATGAATGTGGGTGAAGGGGTGGCAGGTTAACGGGGGGGATTTGGGCTCATTTTACCCTACTGACGACGGCATTTTAACATCCTGGAATCAAACCACTCGTGGTCTCACCTGAAACGTGACATGTGCATCTGAGGTTCTAAGGAGAGCAATGGATTCTGAACAAGGGACAAGCTTTTTTTTGTCCATAGAAGGACATCTTACATCCTCCAAGATTGAGCGGACGTGACTCACTTTCTAATCTGGGCCATGTCATTCACACTGGAGCCCACCCTCCTCTTTATTCTCATGAAAACATGTGTATGGTCTCTCTCTGCATATATAAATGTGTACTTTTTGCTGTGGTTACTCTGAGCTACTTTTGGTTTACTTCCAGCTACCCCAGAGGCCTTCTGCTCACATACCATTGGTGTGACATGTTATACCACACTTGCTCTTAAAGACGCACACACTAACCCCAATCTCAGAACAGCGTGGTGGATGTGATGGGAGTAGCCTAGAATTAAACTGAATTACAGACTTTCTTTTCTCTGTCTCTGTCTCTCTTGTCATTTTGTTCATCGCTTTCTGGTTCCTTCGCTCCTGGGCATGACTGCTGCATTCTGGCAGCATGAGGAAATGCTCTGGGGCCTCTGTGTGTGTGTGTTTGAATTTGTGTGTGTGCGTTTCAACAAATAGCCCAGGGCGTCATCTCCACAGAATTGGTGAGTGTCGAGCTTCAAAGCCCAAAGAACATGACAATAATCTTGAAAAAAAAAAAAAAGGAGTTAAGCTGCCATCATCTCTTCTGCATATCCGATGTGACACTTCTGTAATTTCTCAGCTATAATTTAATCACACTCTGATTTTTTTTTTCTATCACTAAATACTAAAGACAAAGAAAGAAAAAATAAAGGGCCTGATATACTAAGATACACAATGGCGTGAAATACAGTAAATTGCCTCTTTCCTTAGGGGACCATCACACTGAGGTAAGTTCCCACTAGGTTCTGGAAAGTTTGACAGAATCGGATAAAGTTGAGTGGGAACTGAATGGACATTGTTGACACTTACTACGATCTGAGTAAGAACCTCATGGACGGGCATGAACGGTGAGGGTCCTCCAGAACTTTGAGCATAATCCGTGTACTCATCCTTCTTTTAATATTTTGTTTGTGAAACTAAAACAGAGCTACCGAAAATAGCTGTTACATCGTTCTTGCATTGTCAAAATAAAATTGAAATTGGGCAAAAATGACATAACAGATCTGATTCCATTTGGTGTCGTTTTCCTTTTATTTTGTCGGTCACAGCCGGAAGTGGTGATAGCAGTGGCAAAGCACCACCATTTTCAGTTAAGCCTGAAAGACTAGCTGCTAAATCTCACTTTAAAATTAGAAAAATGCCCAGAGTTGCAGCGTAGACTCATGCAGACATCACCATCTGATGAAAGATGAAAAGGACTGCCAAAAATAGACGTTTTAGAGTTCCCATCAGCCAGCAAAGGAGGACGTTGTGGACAAATGGATACCAAAGGCCTTGGGGGTCATGAAAGGTTGACATGACAGATCTCTGGTAGGTCTACTTGGAAACATATTAAGGTCCATTGATCCGAAAGGTTAGGTTAATTGGCATCAAACTGGGGATTCTAAATTGTCCTTAGGTATGACTGTGAGAGTGAATGGTTGTCTGTCTCTGTGTTGGTGCTGCAATGGACTTGCGATCTGTCCAGGGTGTACCCTGCTTCTCGCCCAAAGATGCTGGGATAGGCTCCAGACGCCCCGCAACCCAAAAAGGATTAAGCGGTAGAAGATGAATGAATGATCCGAAAATTAGGACCAAATTAATTAGGCCTAAATTAATAGACCATTTTTCTTTGAAAATTAAAGTTGCATTTATGTCTCACGCATCATAGGGATAAATTAGTTAATTAAACATCCTATTTATGACAGACAAAACAGTTTAATTTTTTATTGACCATATTATTAAGGCTATATACATTAATACACTAAATGCAAAGTGTGTACATATCTGTGGTGGATGAGAAGAGAGGATGCCATGTTGGATGGTTGAGTTGTAGTAAACTTATTCATTTGGGGGCTGGTTTGAACTGCATAGAACCATTTTTAACAATTAAACTTTAGGACCAATGAGCCTTCAGAATATTGACTAGTCACCCAAATTGTGCTTTCCATTTTTAGTATAAAATGGTCACTAATTTACTGAATTGTGTTTCTACAATTGATGAGCAATGAGTTTAAAAAATATCAAAAAATAATGAAACAATAAATGAAAATTTTTAAGTCCTTCCCTCTCCAACAGCCACACAAGTCAGTAAAGGTTGTTTTCTATTGTAAACATTCAACTGAGTAGAGGAGCTAATGTACGTTAATCACTGTGAATCTTTTTAATCCAGCAAACGTTTGTGTGATCCATGACGACTACATCTGACGTGGAGCTGAGAGCTGCCGAGACCAGGGGACCAGTCTGGTGTGAATGGTGTCCACATCCACTGGTTCTGAGATGGAAGCGCCTTCTCCTTTCTTCTTAAGACATAAATTGATGATTTATATGTTTACAATTTAAATCCATAAAAAAGTCTAATTTAACTTTAACCGTTTTAAATAACCAGACATTCACATGTTTACACAACTGTGAGCTGCACCTCAGTTCATGCATTCTTTATGCATTTATTTATGACAGGACAATCTGGTATTTCCATTTTTTTTAATTATTAAAAAAATGTTTATCTCAAGTACTTTATCTGTATTCACTTACAGTATTTATAATCATTAATATGCACTGCAGGTTTGGGTAGAATCCAAGTTATATTTGTTCAGAACAGTCAGACAGTGGCATTAATGCAGAAACATGTTGCCAGAAAAGGTTCTTGTACTTGTAGATTCTTTGACAGAACAGAACTTAGATGAGTAACTTTACTCCAGGGTACTTTCTACTCAAGTTTACATGTGAGGATAAAACTACTTTTACTCAAGTACCTTTGGTCACAGGCACTAAATTTAAATTTCACTGATTTGAAAACTGATTAGAAATGTGCCTGTTTAAAATGACTGATTAGTCTCACTAGAAATTACTGCATCTTTGGTCATTTTAGTAGATTTATAATCTTATTTAGCTGAGATGGGTGTTGATATCGTTGTTCTTCTATTCCAGCTATGAAGAACAAGTAATTTAAACAAGTTTGATTTAAAAAGTTACAAATTTATGTGAAAAGTTTATATGCAACGTCTCACAAATTCATGTTTTAGAAAAAAATCAAACCTGTCACAAATTTGACAAAGTGATGCATTTGAAAGAAAACTGTTTGAATTGTAGAACTGCTAATTTTTTAAGAAGTCGAAAATGTTACAAAAATCTAATTTATGTGGAAAAACTCTGCTTTATAGGAATAAAGTTGTATATTCAAAAAAGACGAATTATATGGAAAGACTCAAATTTAGGAGAAAAAGTTTGCAAATTTAGAGCCATCGTTACTACTCCAGTAACTTTTTTTATTTAACAGTTTCATCCTCACCTTTTCCGGCAACGACTTATACTTGAACAGTTCCAATAACAGTAATATTACTGGAGAACAATTTCTGGCTTCTCTACCCACCTCTGGTTTTAAGCAAAGATGTTGATAGAAAATTAAAGAAAAAGAATATATAGACTTATACTGTATAATGGCCATCCCTCACATTTACAGACATCGACAAAATTGTTGGTACCCCTCTGTTAATGAAAGAAAAACCCACAATGGTCACATAAATAACTTGAATCTGACAAAAGTGGTAATAAATAAAAATTCTATGAAAATTAACCAATGAAAATCCGACAGTGCTTTTGAATTGTGGTTTAACAGAATTATTTTAAAAACAAACTCATGAAACATTTTTGTCCAGGCCTGTTTCATGAGTTTTTTTTTTTTTTTTTTTTTTTTTTAAATAATTCTGTTGAACCACAATTCAAAAGCATTGTCAGATTTTCATTGGTTAATTTTCATAGATTTTTTTTATTTATTACCACTTTTGTCAGGTTCAAGTTATTTCTGTGACCATTGTGGGTTTTTCTTTCATTAACAGAGGGGTACCAACAATTTTGTCCACGTCTGTATGAGTTTCTGTGTTGAACCAAGGAGTAAGAAATATCTGATTAGACTTTGTCTTTTTAAAAGAATCACCATGTCTAGAGTCTGATGCAGAGAAGCTTTAACACTACCATGCTATCAATTACAGAAGGAGCAAGTTCTCCATAGCTTATCTCTGTTGTGTTAACACATGGCATTGAGGAAACAACCTGCTTAAATTTGGTAGCAGCATCATCTGAGAGACATTTACTGGAGTAATATTTTTTCTTTAGGAACCAAACAGTCCAAAAAAGTAAAATCAAAGGTTAACAGATAATGATATGACAGTACAGGACTACAGTATGAGGAGATGCTAACAGATTTTCTATTTCTATGCCATATTTCAGAACAAGGTCCAACGTGTGGTGGAGATAATTGGTAGACTTTCCTAGTTTCTGAGAAAACCCCATCGAGTCTATTGAATAACGTGGTATTAAGGCAATCACTATCTACATCAACATTTATATTAAAGTCCCCAACTATAATTATTCTATCCGATTTAAGCACTAAATCCGCTAAGAACTCAGCAAATTTAGATTAAAAACTCTGAGTAGGCTGAGGGAGGACGATAAACTATGGCAAATAAAATTGGGTTTAACCTAAAATTGTTAACATGCCCAACACTGAGGACCAGACCATCAAAGGAATTATAACATTTTTTTTGCTTTACATTAACTAGTAATTTGGAATGGTAAATTGTTGCTACTCCTCCTGCATGACCAGAACTTCTGGGATGTTGACAGTTTAAATAACGAGAGGGTGTCATGGCGTGATAAGTTCTTTGGCAGCTCACATGCACGATGCCAAACACAGGATGAACCACACAGAGGGGCCCGTTTGACAATTTATTAATAGCAAAACACAGCAGTGCACAGCTACAGAAACAGTCACTCGCCAGAGGAAAGGACCTGTGGAGAGAAGACAAGAGCTGTAAGCTGAGGAGTGGAGTAAGGGGAAAATAGGGGAGCTAAATTGCCACTTACTTGGGAAATCCAGGGATGACCGGCAGGACCCAGTGGGGAATAGACAAACCAGTAGGGTAAGGGGGAGTAGTGGAGCTCATGGTGCCTGACCGGGGGAATGAAGTCGCTGATGAGTAGTGAGGTGGAGCAGGAGAGCGCGTGCAGTGCAGTCCCGGGGACACACCTACACGGTGGCAGCAACCTGAAGAGGAGAGAAAAAAGAAGGTTAATGACGTGTTAATGTTTCAAACGATTTGAAGCTAGTCCAAAAAACGGGCAGTATAACCAGATGAGCCAGCGTAGACTGCGAGGAGGAGACCTCCTTAAGTAAGCTGGCTGATGAGCGGGCGCAGGTGTGTCTTCTGCCTCAGGTGCCGTGATGAGCTGGAGGAGATGAGACCGGAGGGGAGGGGCACGCTCCCATTGCCCATGACAGAGGGAGTTGATTCATTTAAACCAACATAATATTCTTGCCCTAACCAATTCTCTGTAAGTGATAGTAAATCAATCTGATGATCAATTAACACATCATGGACTAACAGAAACTTGGATTAGAGACTCAATATTTAACAAACCATGTTTAATTTTTAAATTTTGAGGAGGAACAGAGGCCAAATCATTAGATTTAGAGGCTACATGTTTAATTTGTGTTTTACCAACTTTTTCTTTAATCACTTTGGGATGCTTATACATGGTGGCGCGGTGGCGGAGTGGTTAGCACTGCGACAGCACAGCAACTCACCCTTGGCTGGGGGATCCTGGGTTCAATCCCAGCCCCCGACCAACAGTGATCTGTGTGGAGTTTGCATGTTCTCCCCATTGTCTGCGTGGGTTTACTCCGGGATTTCTCCGGTTTCCTCCCACATGCCAAAAACATGCAAGTTAGGTTAATTGGCATCAAACTGGGGATTCTAAATTGTCCTTAGGTATGACTGTGAGAGTGAATTGTTGTCTGTCTCTCTGTGTTGCCCCTGCGATGGACTGGCGATCTGTCCAGGGTGTACCCTGCCTCTTGCCCAAAGATGCTGGGAGAGGTTCCAGCCCCCCCGCGACCCGAAAACGATTAAGCGGAAGAAGATGAATGAATGAATGAATGCTTATACTGTGGTGCACATATGTGGTTTCATATGCTTCACATGTATATTACTGTATGCTTATTGTATGCTTCACGTCTCAGAGGAACAAAAGGACTGAACCTCCTAGGGGTAACAGGAGGATGTGAAATCTGGCCTTTTGTATGCGAAGAGATGGCCTTGAAGGATTTCCTGACCACCAGGACTTTAGGTGGAGGCGAGAAGACCTGGAGGGGGATGCATTGTGATTTGGGATTAAAAGACAATGTGACTGTGTGCTTTGATGTCTTGGGGTATAAAGGAGACAGATGTTGGGGGATTCACTCTCTTTTTGACTGTTTGTTGGAGGATGTTGGAGAATGTGAATAAACTTGACTTGTGAAATAAACTCAGCCTCGTCCTTCCACATTCTCCACACTGGTGATCCTAAGACGTATCATGAGTGGAGAAGATTCCCCCGAGCCAGGCTCGTCAGGATCCAGCCAGGCGAACGCAGCCACAGTCAAGCTACCAGACTTCTGGCAAGACAACCCGTGCTCCTGGTTCCACTTGGCCGAAGCACAGTTCGCCCTCCGGGGGATAACGGCAGATGACACGAAATTCTACCACGTCATTGCCAAGCTCAACAACCGCACGGCTCGACATGTGCAGAGCCTGTTGGAGCACCCACCGGCCGACGACAAATACGGCGGGTTGAAGGCTGCACTCATCCGGCGTTTCACTCCCTCAGCCCAGGAGAGAGCTGAGAGGCTCTTGGCTCTGAACGACTTGGGAGATAGCACGCCCGTCAACCTGATGGAGGACATGCTGAGGCAGAGGGGCTCAGACGATGACGACTTCCTTTTCACCCACATTTTCCTGAGAACCCTACCGTCGGCCACGAGAGCGACCCTGGCCGGTTCACCGTTGTTGACCCAGCGGGACTTCCCCGCGCTGGCCCAGGAGGCACAGCAGATTCTCAACGCCAGCAGACAGCGCGCGGCCACCGCAGCAGCGATGGAACTCGGCGTGACGACCGGAGATGGCAGGGGGCCAGAGGCGGCGGTAGCAGACCCACCGACAACGGTGGCAGCGAGGGCCAGGGATTGCGGACGAGACAACCTCTGTTTCTACCATCGCCGCTTCGCAGAGAGGGCGTGCAAGTGTATACCACCGTGCCAGTTCAAGAGCTCGGGAAACGCCAAAGCCGGGGGTCGGTAGCAGCCGCGGCCCTCGGGGAAGAGAACAAGCTGCTCTACTTGACGGATGAGCGTTCGGGGAAGCAATTCCTCGTGGACACAGGCTCCCAAGTGAGTTTCATCATGCCTACCTATGCTGACCGGCTGGCGGGCCACGGAAGTCACGGAGCATCAGCAGCGAACGGCTCGAGTATTAAGGCCTTTGGTGAGAAGACTCTGCTTCTGTCCCTACACGGCAGTACATTTGAGTGGACTTTTGTTATAGCTGAAGTGAGCTTCAATATGTTAGGGGCTGATTTTCTGTGCTCACATGGTTTGTTGGTTGATCTTGCTAATAGGTGCCTGGTTAATGCACTCTCTTTTTATTCTATTCCCTGTGCAGCCTGAGTGACCCCGCCCACAGCACAAGTCAACGTCGCAACGGCAAGCGGTAAGTTCCACACACTGCTCACTCAGTTCCCAGCACTCACGGTTCCCACATTTTCAGCGGCAGTCGCCAAACACGGGGTGGAGCATTTTATTACTACCACCGGACCGCCCGTTTTTGCAAAAGCTCGGCGCTTGGATGCAGCTAAACTGACCATAGTGCGTGAGGAGTTCGCCAACCTGGAAAAGTTGGACATCATCAGGCGTTCGAAAAGCCCATGGGCTTCTCCGCTGCACATGGTTCCTAAAGCTGACGGCTCGTGGCGACCTTGCGGGGATTTCCGCAGGTTGAATAACACTACAGCGCACGACCGCTACCCAATCCCACATATCCAAGATTTTTCTGTCCATTTGGCGGGGGCGCGCGTTTTTTCTAAGATAGACTTAGTCCGCGGGTACTACCAAGTCCCAGTACGCGCTAAGGACATACCCAAAACAGTGGTAATAACTCCGTTTGACCTATTCGAGTTTTTGCGCATGCCGTTTGGGCTTAAAGGCACGGCGCAGAGGTTCCAATGCATGATGGACGCGGTGTTGCACGATCTCCCCTTCGTGTTCGTCTACCTGGACGACATATTGGTAGCCAGCGCGTCCGAAGACGAACATGAAAATCACCTCACGGCAGTTTTCCGGAGGTTGGGAGAGCACGGGTTAATAATCAACCCAGCGAAGTGCCAGTTCGGGGTGATGCAGATTGATTTTTTGGGGCACCGCGTCTCTCCAGAAGGAGCGGTTCCTCTGCCTGACAAAGTGCGCGCAGTAACAAATTTTCCCCGGCCACAAACGGTTAAAGCGTTACAGGAGTTTTTGGGAATGGTGAATTTTTATAACCGTTTCCTCCCCCGCGCAGCGCAGCTCATGCAACCATTGTATGCCGCGCTAAAAAAACAAAAACCCACAAATAAAATCGAATGGTCTCCGGAGCGAGAGCGAGCATTCTCGGAGGTCAAAACAGCCCTGGCAAATGCTGCGTTGTTGGCACATCCAGACCCAACGGCCCGCATAGCACTCACTACTGACGCGTCAGATGTGGCCATAGGGGCGGTCGTTGAGCAGCATGTAGCCGGGTCTTGGCAGCCGCTTGCCTTTTTCAGCAGGACCTTGCGCGATAGCGAGCGAAAATACAGCTCATTTGACAGGGAGTTGTTAGCTCTCCACTTGGCCATCCGCCACTTCCAGTTCTGGCTGGAGGGACGCCGTTTCACCGCGTTCATCGACCACAAGCCGCTGACTTTCGCGATGGCCAAGGTTTCAGAACCGTGGTCAGGCCGGCAGCAGAGGCAGCTGGCTGCAATCTCAGAGTTTACTACAGATATTCAGCATGTAGCGGGTAAACTAAATGTAGTGGCAGACTGTCTCTCATGCGCCGTAGCGACTCCAGTCCGCGTAGGGATAGATTATGCAGCCATGGCCGCAGAGCAGGCTAGCGGCGCGGAAGTCCGCGCGGCCCCAGTCCGCGTAGGGATAGATTACGCAGCCATGGCCGCGGATCAAGTTAGCGACGCGGACGTGCGCGCGCTCCAGTCTGGACCAACAGGGTTAAGGTTGGAGAGCAGGGTGCTGCAAAATGGTATGCCCCCCCTAATCTGCGATGTCTCCACTGGACGACCGCGCCCGGTGGTGCCGACCACGTGGCGCCGCCGCGTTTTTGACTCGATTCATTCTCTGGCGCACCCGGGGGTGCGCGCATCGGTCAGAATGGTAGGAGAGAAATTTGTATTGCCGAGGCTGCGCAAGCAAGTTAGAGAGTGGGCGGCAGCCTGCTTGGCTTGTCAACGAGCCAAGGTACACAAACACACGAGAGCTCCCTTGGAGCCATTTCACATCCTGGCTAAGAGGTTCGACCACATTCACGTGGACCTCATAGGCCCCCTCCCACCGTCGCAGGGGTGCACACACCTTCTGACAATGGTAGACCGCACCACGCGCTGGCCTGAAGTGGTCCCACTGTCATCAACCACAGCCGAGGAGGTGGCGCACGCGTTTTTAACGGCATGGGTAGCGCGCTTTGGAGTTCCGTCGGACATTACGTCCGACAGAGGTCCTCAATTTGTTTCCGAGCTTTGATCAGCGATGGTCCGCAGCCTGGGGGTAACGATCCACCGTACTACCGCGTACAACCCGCAGGCTAATGGGTTATGCGAACGTTTCTATAGGTCATTGAAGGCGGCCCTCAGAGCGTCGCTTACGGATGCAAATTGGGTGGACAGGCTACCATGGGTTTTATTGGGGTTGCGTGCTGCACCTAAAGAGGACTTAGAAGCCTCCCCTGCTGAATTAGTTTTTGCGCAGCCACTTCAGCTGCCCGGGGAATTTCTCCCAGATAATCCAGCGCCAGGGTGCTCCCCGGCTCAGCGGATACAGAATAGCACGGGCCCGAGCACGCTACCTGGTCCTGTTCACCACAGTTTTCCGCGTGTTTTTGTGCCTAAGGCTTTGAAAAATGCAGAGTTTGTTTTTGTCAGACATGATGCCCATCGTCCACCTTTACGCCCACCTTATGATGGACCATATAGAGTGCTGGAAACAGGGGATAAGCATTTTTTGCTAGATTTGGGGGGCAGAAAAGAAATGATTGGCATAAACAGGCTCAAACCCGCTTTTGTGGTAGCTGACGAAGTTGTGCAGTTGGCTAAGGCTCCTCGGCGCGGCAGACCCCCTAGAGAGCATTCCCCAGAACACCCATAGAGGTTGACTAACAGTTCTTATCCTAAGGCAGCAGCTCCACAGCAGGAAGACGCCACGGAGGTGATACAGCCTGCTTACAGCAAAGACGGGAGAAGGCTGAGGCCCAGGCGGCAAGTGGACTGATATGTAGTGATTTTATTATGACATGCAATCCGTGGTTATGTTGTTCCATCTTAGACGTTTGGGGGGGGGTCATGTGGTGCACATATTCAATTCAATTCAATTCAATTCAACTTTATTTATATAGCGCCATTTCACAACAACAGTCATCTCATAGCACTATTAACTGTAGGGGGGAACCCCCACAGTTGTAGAAAGACCCCAGCAATCAGGCGATCCCCTGTGAGCAAGCACTTGGCGACGGTGGAGAGGAAAAACTCCCTTTTAACAGGAAGAAACCTCCAGCAGAACCAGGCTCAGGGAGGGGCAGTCATCTGCTGCGACTGGCTGGGGGGTGAGGGGATAGAGAAGAAGAAAAGAACAGACATGTAGAGAGCAAACAGCACGATGGGGACTCAATCTATGGGAGAGAACAAACAGATGTTAATGACCAGCAAAAAAAAATATTTCATAGAGAGTGAGGAAAGGAGTGAGGCCCAGTGCATTACTGGTGGTCCCCCGGCTGACTAAACCTATTAGCAGCATAACTAAGGGAGGGTTCAGAAACACATGATCCCTCCCTAATTGTAGGCTATATCAAAAAGGTAGGTTTTAGCCCTATTCTTAAAAACAGAGATCGAGTCTGACTCCCGAATCCAGATTGGCAGCTGATTCCACAGGAGAGGAGCTTGATAACTGAAGGCTCTGCCTCCCATTGTACTTTTGGAGATTCTAGGTATTACAAGTAATCCTGCATTTTGGGAGCGTAGTGCTCTGTTAGGATAATATGGTAGTATCAGATCTTTTAAATAAAAAGGAGCCTGATTGTTTAGAGCTTTGTAAGTAAGAAGAAGGATTTTAAACTTAATTCTAAACTCTATGGAAAGCCAATGAAGGGAGGCCAGAACCGGAGAGATATGATCTCTCTTTCTAGTACCTGTTAAAACTCTTGCTGCAGCATTTTGGATCAACTGAAGACTTTTTAAAGATGTTTTAGGACAGCCTGATAATAAAGAATTACAATAATCTAATCTCGAGCTAACAAAAGCGTGGATCAGTTTCTCAGCATCACTCCGAGACAAGATGCTCCTAATCTTGGCAATATTACGCAAATGATAGAAGGCAGTCTTAGAAACAAATTTAATATGTGAATTGAAGGACAAATCCTGATCAAAAATAACTCCAAGGTTCCTCACAGAGCTATTAAGAGAAAGAGTAACCGCATCCAAACTGAAAGTTTGATTTGGAAAGGAATTTCTAAGGTTTTTTGGACCAACAAGAATGACTTCAGTCTTATCTGAATTTAATAGCAGGAAATTACAAGTCATCCAAGCTTTGATTTCCTTAAGACAGGCTTCTAACTTGGCTAATTGATTACTATCATCTGGCTTCATTGACAGGTATAATTGTGTGTCATCTGCATAACAATGAAAATGTATACAGTGCTTTCTAATAATGTTGCCTAACGGAAGCATATATAAACTAAAAAGAGTAGGGCCTAGCACAGATCCCTGTGGAACTCCATGACTAAGCTTTGAATTGAAAGAAAACTCATTATTTACATGAACAAACTGGAACCTATCAGATAAATAAGATCTAAACCACTGCAACGAAGTTCCATTAAGTCCAACATAGTGTTCTAATCTATCAAGTAGAATATTATGATCGATAGTATCAAAAGCTGCACTAAGGTCTAAAAGGACAAGTACAGAAACTAGTCCATTATCAGATGCAATGAGGAGGTCGTTAGTGACCTTCGCTAAGGCTGTTTCAGTACTATGATGGATTCTAAACCCAGATTGAAACTCTTCAAGTAAACCATTTCCCTGCAGGTGGTCAAATAATTGCGTAGCAACAACTCTTTCTAAGATTTTTGAATCTTAGAAAGAGTCATATGTGAAGCATATGAAACCACATATGTGGTTTCATATGCTTAATTAATTATTATCAATACTTGTAAGTATTTTGCCTCATAATTTCCTAGTACTGCAGCCCCCGTGCCATTTTTTCCTTTGTGATTCTTTGTGTAAATAAATTATGATTCTCTTAAATTCTTCCTGCATATATGAGTCCACCTCTTATTCCTGCATACCGGAGGTAGCACCTGAAAGTATAATGGAACCTGAATTGGACTCAGCAGGCATGAATATTGCTGCCATTGGCCTAGACATGGATGAGCTTTGGTCTGCTCAATTAATTGAGGACTTGATTGAGGATGCTCACTCTGCCCGCACTGCAGAGGAGGGTCTCATTTGCCTGGGCACCGCGGCAGGGGCTATCAAGCCATGCCCCAGCTTGCAGAGCTTTCCTTAGCTGGAGGGACTTCTAATCTATGTGCCCAACCTTCAGTGGATGCACTGTGGGTTGGTGAGGAGCACTCCTTCTCCATACATTCTGATTCTCATCAGAATCTATTGGTAGTCCCTAGTACTAGGCTCAGAACCAAAGGCAATAGAGCCTTTGCTGCTGTTGCTCCCAGACTGTGGAACTCCTTGCCTTTTGAACTTTGATCTGCACCTTCCATTGGTGTATTTAAGAAGCAACTAAAGACCCACCTTTTTAGCCTGGCTTTTTTAACTATGTGCCAATTGTATTTTTATGTGTTTTTACTGTCTACTTTGTTTTTTTTTTTTTTTTTTTTTTTTTACTGTTTTATGTGCCTGTGTTTTTATTTTGTTTTGTACCATGTTAAGCACTTTGTGACTCTGTCTGTGAAAGGTGCTCTATAAATAAACTTATTATTACTTATTATTATTATTACAAACCGGTGCCAAGGGCAAAGGGTCGTCGGGTTCAGACAACCACTATTCGTCATTCTCCAACCGTCTCTGGGGTGCACCCATCAGTTCCAGCTGTCTCTGAGGTGTGCATCGTGGCTCAAGCCATCCTCGAGGTACACACCATGGCTCCAGCCATCCCCGAGGTGCACACGACAGTTCCAGCTCTCCCCGAAGTGCACATCATTGCTCCAGCTGTCCCAGGGTGCACACCACTGTCCAGCTTTCTCCATGGTGCACACAGCAGCCCCTGCTCTCTCCGTGATGGCCACTCCACCTTGTCCATTGGAGCAGTCCACTGCACCTCCGTCCCCTGAAGCCATCGCTCCTGCAATTCGTCCTGAGGCAGTCACCCGAGCAGCAGTGGATCAGGAGCTAAGGCAAGTTCTTTTCTTTACTTTTAAAACATCTATATTAAAAAAGACTTGTCTTGCTCCTGGTGATTTCGGTGTCACCTCACCCACTCCCTATCTTTCTCCTTCATCTGAAGTGGCTGAGGCGGGGGTGCCTCTCCAGGTGTCTGAGCCGGACATTCTTGAACCTCAGCAGTTCTCTCTGGTGGTCAGCGCTCCCCAGCCACTGTTTGTTCCAGAGGCCAGTGTGCCTCTGCCATTTGTTCCAGAGGCTGGTGCGCCTCCGCCATTTGTTCCAGAGGCCCGTGTACCTCCACCATTTTTTCCAGAGGCTGGTGCGCCTCTGCCGTTTGTTCCAGAGGCCAGTGTGCCTCTTCCATTTGTTCCAGAGGCCGGTGCACCCCCACCATTTGATCCATAGGCCAGTGCACCTCCACTATTTGTTCCAGAGGCCAGTGCACCTCCACTATTTGTTCCAGAGGCCAGTGCACCTCCACGTTAGTTCCAGAGGCCAACCCACCTTCATTGTCTTCTCCTGAGGCTGGCACGCCTTCATTGTTTGTTCTAGAGTTTGGTGCACTGCAGTCGTCTGTTCCTGAGGTGAGTGCACCTCAGCAATTGTCTCTGGCCTACGCATCCTCCTGTCCAGTTCCGTAGCTTACAGATCCTAGGAGGCCACCTGGGTTGCCAGGTTTTGCTGTCTGGGGGCCCATTTACAGGGATAGGTGTCCCGATCTCCCCGGTTCTCTGGTTGGGTGGTCTAGGGATGCTGGGTGGCCACCTGACAAATTGTATTTTCCCTGTAGGATGGTCCACGAACTCCAGTCGTCCACCCAAAGCATTGCCACTTGCCCACTTTTGCTCCCTGGATTTGGTTTCTGTCCCATTGTGTTTAAAGAAGAAAGTAATATGAGAAAGAAGGAAAAGAGTACTTTTCCCTGTATTATTAGTTTTATTTCCCTCCAAGAAAGGGAGAAGGAAAAGACTTTTCTTCCTTGTTCTCTGTGGCCATGGACTCTCTTGTTTAGCTCTATTAGTGAAAAGAAGACTTTCCTCCTTGTAAAATCATGAATTAATATTCTATTGCTTTTCAGTTTAAAGTTCTGTGTTGAGGGGTTGTGAGCTTCTATGCCTCTATTGCATCCTTTGTGTGAGTAGTGTCCAGTTGTAGAACTGTTATGTGACTAATGGTTTTGAGTTAATATTTCTGTGATTGTATGCTTACTGTGACTATGTATTGTGTTGAAGTGATTATTTTATTGGTAGGTCTAGGTATACATGGAACTGTTCATTGCTTATTTATGTGTCCCTGTCCTCTTACTTTTTAGGAATTCTGGCCATTTTTGGCGGGGTTGAATTTTCTTCTGTTTTGGGGACTTTGTCTTGTAAGGTTGTTTTTTTTTTTTTTCCTTCTTGTACTTCTGGACTGTTCTTCCAAGTAGACTTGTGGGTCTGGTTTCTTTCTTTGATTACACTGGGACCCTTTTCTCATTAATTTCAAGGTTTTGTTTTCTCCAGGTAAATTGTGGGATTTTTCTGGTGAATTGGAATTTTTTTTTTCCACTTTGAGGGGAAGATTTTTTTTTTTTTTTTTTTGGTAGATTCTGAGTGATGTTTGTAATTTGATTCTTTTTTCCAGGTTTTTTCCAGCCCTGTGTTTAGGTTTGGGTTTTTTTTGTTTTTTTTTTTGGCCCACCTTCTGGATCCCTCCTCTCTCCCTTTCCTGTGCATTTCTCTTTTTGGGCATCTGGAATTTGTGCATGAGGTAGGGTTAGTCATGGTCTGGGCATGGCCTGGGGACTATGCCCAGACTTTAAGTTGTTGTGATGTCATTATGTTTTCCTCATCAGTATTGTTTCCATTATTCACCCTGTGTGCTTCCTTTAGCATTATTATTATAGTTATTGTCTTCTGTGTTTCCCCTGGTGGGTTGTATCATCCCCTTTTTGTCTTATTGTCATTTTTGTGGTCTGGTGTCTGTATTTGTTTTCCTATTGTCCTCACTTCCTCTTGTTTTCTGTATGTATCTGTAGCCAATTTTCCTCATGTGTGCTCTGTTTAGCCCTTGATTGTTCTCCTAGCTGTCCTGCATTTGTGATCATTAGTTCCCCTATTTATGTCAGTCTGTGTTTGTGCTCTGTTTTGTGTTATTGTCTATTTTCCCTCTGGTACATCGCATCATGTTAATTATTATTGAGCCTTGTGAGTATTTTGCCTAATAATTTCCTAGTCCTGCAGTCCCCATGCTGTTTGTTCCTCTGTGCTCCTTTGTGTAAATAAAACAGGATTCTCTTAAGTTCTGCCTGCACATTGGAGTCCATCTCTTATTCCTGCACACCAGACGTAGCACCTGACAACATGGCTCCCCAAATCAGGTGCCAAGTCCTGTTATTTGGAAATCAAGGTCCCAGAGTCTGTAGGAAGAGTGGACAGATGCAGAATCCAAGTTGCTTGAGGTCCAGTGTAAGGTTTTCACAGTCAGTGATGATTTCTGGAAGCATATTCATTTTTTTTTTTGCACTCCTCCTGACTGGAATGAAAAGAGCCTATGTGCACAACAGATTGCATATGGTTTTGCACCTGCTTTTGTAACAGCCAGCACAATGATAAATCAGCTTAGCTCTTGTTACATGAATGTATACACACTGTTCTCATAAGGTATATTGTGGGTATGAGCAAAATGCCCTACTTAGTATATTCATTAGGGTCATTTGAAGTACAGTCATCATTAGTCCTTAGAAAAGTGGTTTGCTTGGGTTAGATGGCTTGGATGTTTTAGTACCAGCAAAACTTCAGTAAATCAGGCCCCCAGTTTTCCCATTTCCACTTTTTTGTCTGAGGATTTGTTCGTGGGCATTCAAATGTTTGTCGGTGAGATGCATAGGGATTGCATTTTCATGCAGACAAGCACTCTGCTCTCCAGGGGCAATCTTCAGCGCCGAGAAGCCTTGCTCAACAGCTTTTTTACTAAAGTCAAGCAAAAAGAAGAACCCCACTCTTTGCACCCTACCGATCAGTTTCCGTCTCTGCGATCAATCTGGTGTTTGGCAGATGGAGAGAGTCCAAGTGCGCTTATGAGTTTGTGTGGAAAGAGATAGAGCGAGCTATGTGGATTGAAATAGCGAGATGAGGATATTGTTTTTATACAGTGTTAGGGAGCAAACAGTCCATGGTGCATTAGTAATGTGGTTTACCGCTGAAAGGATATCTGCACTGACTGAAAACGAAAAAAAGTTCCTGAGCAGGGAAGCACAATAACATTTATTGCTTAACTTATTCAAAAACAAGAGAGCTTTAATTTGCATTCTGTGTGTTTCCCAGACTGGGACTGCATTGTAACTTTTGCACAGTAAGATCAACGCACACAGAAAGCCTTGTTAGTGTGAAAATTAGCATTTCTATTGTACCGTGGCAGCAGAATTAGCAAAATGTATTTGCTTGCTAAAATCAATTTTAAATGCCAAAACCAACAGAGAGCACAAAATGAAAGGAATAAGGATCAGTGTTACATGGTGCTTAATAAGTTTTATATTTGGCACTTTCTTTGCTTTTTCTTCCTTACACCCCTTTAGGGAGTTCTGCACCGGCCTGTCATTGCAAACTCTCCACATTGTCACAAGTTGCTAATTTTTAGAGAAAAAAAGTGGCAAATTTATTGGAAAAAATTGTGAACTTTTAGGAAAAAACTGCAAATTTGTAGGAAAACAATTGCATTTTTTTTTTTAGAAAAAGTGGCAAATTTACAGGAAAAAAGTTGCATATTTGTAGGAAAAAAGTTACCAATTGTTGAGAAAAAGTTTCAGTTTCATGAGAAAAATAGTTTCAAATCTATAAGAGTCACTGCAAATTTATAGGAAAAAAGTTGCACATTTTTTAGATATTTGGCAAATTTACAGGAAAAAGTTGGAAATTTATCAGAAAAAATATTTTTTAGAAAAAAGTGGCAGATTTACAAGATTTTTTTTTCTTTTTTATCAGGTGAAGTCATGTCACCTGAATGAAAGAATCTCATTGGTCTAAGAAAAAGGATTTTAAGACCCCTGCGGTGTGCAGCCTCACAACACAAACCTGGACAAGGAATAGAAAAGAATGGACTGCCGCTAGAATTTCTGTCGACTTTTCAGCCTCATTTCAGACCAAGTGTAAATGCAGACATGGCGGTTGTTAGGCGTTTCCCTATACTAACATGGTGGCAATGGGCAGCACAGACGTGACGCCGAGTGCATGGGTGACGTCAGCACGCCGTGCCTATTTAGGAGGCCTGTTGGTGGGAATCGTCCTCTTTGGCGCTCCGCCTCCGTATAGCCACAGCCTGTAGCAGTTCGGTGATAGCTTGTATGCCACACATGTACTCATTTTGTACTCTTTAATTAAGTTCAAGTTCAGCACAACTCCTGCCTCCGCTGCCCTGCTTTTCCAGGCATAACAGAGGTGTCAAAGATTCTGGTGGAGCCTAGTGGAGGACCGACAATTTCGTTGTACTGCGCAATTGTACAATGACAATAAAGCCTATTCTATTCTATTCTATTCTATTCTAGTCTGTTCTGTTTATTGCATACCTCATTTGTACACTGTTATGGATATTTTTATTGTCCGATCATTCTGCAATAACTGACCTCACCTTCGGTGCTTGTCCTCAAATATTGTGGAACGTTCAGGTGCCAGCTGTAGGCTTGAAGACGGCACACACAGCTTTCTCAAAACCATCCTTATCTGTTTGTTTGACTGGTTAAAGCTCTGCCCTCGGTGTGTAACTTTGAATCTTCTCGTGACTCACCTGTGTGCCGGGACATGACACTTTTCCCTTCTTGGCCAGTATGTAAATAAACTTTACTAAATATGCATCTTTGGGACTACAGCATTTTTATTCATCAGATCAAAGGGAAATTTTAATGGTCAAAGTTAAAATCCAGCACAGTGGCTGTATGTGAGTGTAATTACTATATAGGGCTGGATAACATTTTCTCGTCAGGGGCTGGAGGATGGAGTTGGAAGGTTCGTTTAATTTTTGAGAAAATGTGTGATAAACATCACTAGCTCGCCAGCTGTGACAGTATTAGATTGCGTGAACGGCTGCAGATACTTGTTCGGCTGTTTATGATAAGGCAGAGGTTAGCGCAGAGGACAAATAAGTTATTACTTAAGGACGGTGGTAAGACCTCCTAACGACACAATTGCGAGCACATGTGAAACAAAGAGGAAGAGTCACTCCTGATTGGCTTTTCATCTTTTTTTTTTTCGCAAATAGCCTCAACTAAGCCCTCACTCCTCATTACGGGACTTTGTGTCACATTTGTCCTTGGTCAGACTTTCCTGTTCTCTAGATTTTCTGACCCTTCTTTTTCTCATCTTCTCTTTCACCCACCCAGTCAACTCATTTCTTTCTTTCTTTCTTTCTTTCTTTCTTTCTTTCTTTCTTTCTTTCAGGCAGTTATTACCACTCTAATTATTTCCACATGCCAGTCAGACCTGGTGTCCCTCAGCATCACGCACACACACGATCCAGGCTAACCATTTATTTTTTTTCAAGTCTCCCTCTCTCACTCGCTCTTTAGTAATTGCACCCAACCGCTCCCAGCCAGAACAATTAAGTTCCCATCAAAGTGGAAGCAGAGGCCTTCAAGCTGCAACACTGCAGGCTTCACTGAGGTCTTTGGGCAGGCTTGCCGAGGACAGATGTAGACATGACGCACACTGTCCCATTTTTTTTTAGCACATGGATGCACTAAGTCACTGCTATGGGAAGTATTTGGTAATGCATTCATGACACTGAGGAATGTGTCCAGTGGGTGTTGGAGGATATGTTTATTTTTCAACAAGGGGAATGGTTGGCTTTCACGAATTTTGCAAACAAGCGGATAAATGTAAATGAGACGCACATTTGCAGGGATAAAGGTGCAAAAGTATGATAAGAGATGTCAGTTTAAACATTCAAAAAGCTGTAAATTACAATTTAATTTCACTGAATAAAAGTTTTACTTGCATCAAGATGAGCTTTGCAAATTTCCGAGAAAAAAAATTGAAGATTCACAAGAGAAAAAGCACAAATTTACGAGGAAAAAAGATGCAAATTTGCAAGAAGGTTTCAAACCTACAAGAAAGAAAAGTTCAAATCTACACAAAAAGTTTCTAATTTACAGGTAAAAAGTTGCAAATTTATAAGAAAAAAAGTTGTTCAACTTTGAGAAAAAAAAGTTGCAGATTTACAGGAAAAAAGTTGCAAATTTGTAGGAAAAAGTTTTAAGTTTTTGAAAAAAGTTTCCATTTTATGAGGAAAAAAAGTTACAAATTTACAAGAAAGTATTTGCAAAATTTTTAGGGAAAAAAGTTGCTATTTTTTTTTAGAAAAAAAAATGCAAATTTAAAAAAAAGTTGCAAATTTATAGAAAAAATGTTGCAAATCTATAATAAAAAAATTACAAATTTCTGCGAGAATTTCTGCAAACTTCTGAGAAAAAAGTTGCAGATTTACAGCAAAAAAGTTGCAAATTGAGAAGATGTATAATTTTTTTTCTCTGCATTTCTGCTTGGAATTGGTGCTTCAAATTCATTTCATTCAGTTATATAACATAATTAAAAAAAGGGTTATTGTGATATTAGGGGAAAATTCTCTCTTTCTTCAAGGTTGGGGGGGGGGGGGGTGTGTCCCACTTTTTAAACCATTATTTATGCCCATGAATGGGGGTGGCATCCCCCTTCAAATCACCTGCTGCCAGTGGAATGCCTGGCACATTAAATACTGGCGCTAACTGGTTCAGTGTCAACTTTTAAATGCAGCCAACTCTATTT
The DNA here is from genome assembly GCA_020510985.1 of Pholidichthys leucotaenia. NCBI lineage: Eukaryota > Metazoa > Chordata > Actinopteri > Cichliformes > Pholidichthyidae > Pholidichthys > Pholidichthys leucotaenia. Next base: position 411,602,281 of record CM035841.1, on the reverse strand, counting down.
CTTATCAGAGGAAGTCATTCTCAAATGGAAAACTTGCCTACACATGTATTTAAAGTAGCTCTCAGGACTTTTATTCACCACTGGATGTCACAATTGAGCTCCACTGTGACATAGTCACACCTCCTAACACCAGCCTGCTTCCTCTTCTGTGTTTGTTTTACAAGCAGAATCATCGCTAAAGTATAACCACAACTCTGGCAGTGGCATTGATGGGTCTACTATCCACACTTTCACAAATCGAGGATCTCCCTTGCCACCCAGCAAGTCTTCTTTGGGTTATTTGAGTCCTCTGATGGAGGGATGCAGAGCAGGAACCCATAAGAATGGGCTTAAGGGGCTTCCCTCCTTTTGAGTTGCTACTGCTTTCAGGCTCGGGCCTTGCAGTGGCACGAAGGCTGGTTCCCACCTGAGGGGGCTCACATGTGATGGACACCAGAAAGGAAACCAAGACAGAATGCCAGCTTGCTTCTGGTGGAATCTCCCAAAGTTCAGAGGAGGGAAAGCAAACAGATGCTAGCAGAAATAACTGATGGATGTGCCTAAACGATAATAATAAAAGAAGTCGCATAACCACTAGGAGTCAAACATGCAGTATGTTTTGATTTGTTTCGTAGGTTTATGAGAACTATTCATTGTCATTTAGAATGGGTAAATGATGGAAACAACACAATGGCTAGATTAGGTTTGCTAACAACAGAAGCCACAGTACATTGGGCACATAAATTGATAAACCAGATCACAGTTGGTCTATTTTGGTGTGATTCACAAGTTGACTAATGCCCATTCATTGCTATTTAGAATGGTTTGATATCAGCCATTAACAAATATGAAAACTATGCTACACCATGCAAACAAACAATAGCCATGGAATGTGGTGCACACAAGTTAATAATACAATAAGCCACATAACTCTGAGTAAGCTGTCTGTTTCGGCATGATTCAAAAGGACATTTGAGCCCGTGCAGTGATATCTGAAAGCCTCACTGGGTTGCAGACACTGGATGATTAGGGTATCTGGAATCCTGGCTTTTCCAACCTGTGTTGGAGACAGGGCCTTGAAGGTAGGCATCCTCTCTATGGTTCTGCACCCGGGAGTCGTGACCTGGAAACCTTCTCACAGGCGAGGGCCTGGCTTAGGGCCTGGCTAAGGGCTTGTAGCTTGGGTCTGCTTGTGTCTTGGATTGCCCTCTAGGATGGCGTTTGACATTGGATGACAGGCCAGAAGAAAGCCTTGAGCTGTATTAGCTAGGTATGCTCTAAAGCATCCAGGTATGCTTGAGTTTACAGAAAAATTAAGGTTAAAGAAAAAATCAAAATTTGGGTTGCTTAGAGAAAAAGGAAGAACTGAGGATTAACTTAAACTAGTCATTGCTTTCTGAGGAAAGAGGCAAAACTGTATGAGAGCCAAGGGCAGACCAGTGAGTTTGCGATGTTTATTGTTATAAGGGAAAGGAACAAAGGAACAGGGCCTCGTGGGGCCAAAACACAAATGATGACACAAGGATAAACACTTACACACGATGCTGAATGACGAGCGGGTGGCTGGCGCCAGATGAAGGGGTTCCAGCCTTACCCACGCCGGAGAAAGGCGGTGGATAATAGTGCGAGGTCACAGCCCCAAATGATCGGAGCTGCTCCCTTTTATACTGGTTGACAGCGCCTCAGCTGATGAGGTAATTGGGCTCCAGCCGTCCCGTAGAGCTTGACAGCTGGGAGCCCGCTGAGACGCTGTCACAATAAGAGCTGAGCTGAGGAGGAATATGGCCTGAGCGCCGGATAACACGGCGTGTCACCCATATGACACAGCCCCCCCCTCACGGCCGGGCTCCGAACGGCAAGTAACACCCAAGCCCCCCACCACCACCACCACCTAGGGTGGGCGGATGGGGCGCAGGCCAGGAGGGAGAGAATCAGAAAAAGGAAAAACATCAGCAATCAACAATGAAACAATACAGAGTGAGAGAGGGAAGAAAAAAAACCCACACAATAACTCCATAGACAACAACATGAGGACTGAAGAAAAAAAAACACCACTTAGGCAGAGGATAAATGTGGCAATAACAGACTGAGGCACAGGAAAAAACCACAATACTCCACAGACAAGAATAATAACGTACAGACAAATTCAAAGGAAGACAACCCAGGAGACCATTAAATGAGAGGAAAGACTCCTAAGGGCGAAATCTAATAAGTACAGGCATCCCTCAAACAGGAGGGGAAGAGAGAAAAAAAAAAAAAAAACACTAAACGCGAAGCAATTACAAAGGATCACATGGCTGCACCCACCCAAAAACACAAAGACTAAGCACAGCAGAGAAAATTCAGTTCGGGGGGTCTCCCCGCACTCAGCATCCAACTGCCAACAGGGGTGAAGGGAAAAGTTCAGGCGGCCTACCCGAATTCCAGGCCAGAAAACACCGTCTCTCGGGCGGCCGGACCAGATCGCCGAACAGGAAGTCCAATGGGTCAGGCGGCCGCACCAAAGAGCCGGATGGGCACGGCAGTCCCTCTGGCGGCCGACCCGCATCGCTCAGCCACCAGGCCCGTAGGGGAGAAAGGAGCAACGGCTTCCCTGTGGAGAGAGATAGTGAGGGCAATCCGGGCCTACAGTGAGAGGTCCAAATGGGCCCTGGTGGAAAAAGCTTGGGGGGAAGATGAGGGTGACTCAGATGACGACGAATAAGGGGAAGGAGATGATGATGAGCCGGTCCAATGTCCGATGGCAGGGGATCTGCAGCTCCCTCACTGGACCTGGATATCACTGGTGCAGCACCCGCGACGGACCCCGATTGGGTCTCGGTAGAACCCACGTCGGACCCCGATTGGGTCAGCGCCGCACCAGAACCGACCTCCAATCCCGAACCAGGAACCTCTGGCACCACGGGCGATAGCAGCTCCTCGCCGGCGACCCTGGGAGAAGGCTCAGGAGAGAGAAAAGAACCGGGATCAGGATCACCGGCAGCGCCAGAACCCGGCGAGACAAGCTCGGACGCAGCGGACGGCTGCACCCGGCTCACCTCCCCTCAAGACAGGCTAAAATGCTCTAAAATGAGAAGAAGAAAGATAAGGTAGAGCACTTGCCTGATCTCGGGTTCTGACGCCGTCCAGGACTGCGAAGATCCAGGTTCAAGCGTCAGGAGGTCGTCTTCAGGCTCCCACTCAGCTGCGTTGGGCTTCGCAGCTGGCATGATGGTGTGCACAGCTTGTGAGTCCTCCGGCACCGGTGCCCACGTCGATGGCCCACACGGCGTGGTGGCAGGATAACCTCGACCTGCTGGACCGGACCGCTCCTCCGTGGAGACCCGGGGATGCTTCATCGTCGGCGCTGGTTCCACGCTGCAATCCGGTCTCCTCCTCCACCCACGGCGTAGCTGGGGAACCGGAACCAGGCTCTCCAGAACCGCAGGCCCCCTCCTCATCCCGCAACGTTGGCCTGGCATCGAGGACCGCTCAGCGGAGGGAGACACAGAGGATGCGGGGTTAATAATCACAGCCACAGCAGGTGGTGGGAGCTCGGGAAGCTGCGAACCTCGAACTCCACCTCCAGGAGGCTGACAGAGCAAATCACAATAAGTGGGTGAATTAACTGGGACTTGCCTGTCTCCTGGAGGCTGGGTGGTGACCGCTGTGGCGGACGTTGCTCCTCCCTTTCCCCGCCGGACGGTAACAGAGGACCCCCTGGGAGGAGGGAAGCTGCTCGTGATGATTCCGGGACGAGGTTCGCCAGGTCAGGGCTCTGGGTACACACAACAGCCGAGGAATGCGTCGAGGAGGAGGGGGCGACAGCCGAGATGAGCCGGGCCTGGAGCGCTGACATAACAGCGGGGGAAGATGGCTCGGGAGATGAGGCTGCGGGATTTCCCCTCTGATGAGGTGCAGGAGTGACAGCTGTGTGGGGAATTGAGACCTTGCGGCAGACCAGAACTGAATCCGGACGGGATTCGTGCTGAGGTGGACAGGCAGTGTGACGACGGCTACTTGCAGGGGGAAAAGCGAAGGTGAGACCCAGAAATCGCCGCTCCTGTGCAGAGACAGAGGCGAGGAGGGCATCGAACTCGGAGAAATCACGCAGCCCTGGATTCCTCTCCACCAGTCTAACTGCCGCTGTCACATGCTTAATGATTATGGAGGGATGCACAGCGGAGCGAGCAGCAGCCACTCGGTCCCGGACCTTGATTGCTATCAGCTGCAGCTCCTCCAGGGGAATCCTGAGTGACGTCGTGCTGAATGGGGAAAGACCTCTGGGTGGTGCGAACTCCCGGGCCGGAACGGAGGCAGGAGCGGGATCCCGAAGCGAGGGATGGCGTTTCCTCCTCTTCGGCTTCCTGTCGGGATTTCCTTCCAGCACGCGGAGTATCTCGCGCTGTGCAGCAATCTCTAACCTCCTCGCACTCACCTCAGGATGGTCGGCGAAGTGGGGGAGATAGTCGAGGACCTCCTCAGCTTGGTCCAGGTACCGGTGCACGTCGCTGCTGAAGTCGAGGAGGGAGGCGGTGTTAAGGATTTAGTCCACGCACTCGAGGGCGTCTGCGAGGACATCACTCAGACTCTGAGTGCGGGACCTCCGCGACGGCATGCTTCAGCAACGGTACCCAGACAGGTAAGAGCAACAGTCCAATACTGCTAAACTCACGGTCGTCGGCAACTCGCTTGGCTGTGACCTACTGTTACGTATGGCTCTGCGAGCCATACAATGAGAGCCCAGGGCAGACCAGTGACTTTGCGATGTTTATTGTTATAAGGGAAAGGAACAAAGGAACAGCGCCTCGTGGGGCCAAAACACAAACGATGACACAAGGATAAACACTTACACACGATGCTGAATGACGAGCGGGTGGCTGGCGCCAGACGAAGGGGTTCCAGCCTTACCCACGCCGGAGAAGAGCGTGGATAATAGTGCGAGGTCACAGCCCCGAATGATCGGAGCTGCTCCCTTTTATACTGGTTGACAGCGCCTTAGCTGATGAGGTAATGGGGCTCCAGCCAGCCCGTAGAGCTTGACAGCTGGGAGCCCGCTGAGATGCTGTCACAATAAGAGCTGGGCTGAGGAGGAATATGGCCTGAGCGCCGGATAACACGGCGTCTCACCCATATGACAAAAACTTTAGAAAAAAAAATAAAAGTGTAAGAGTTTAAGTGAAGAAAGTCTTCTGAGGATTAAAAAAAAAGAACTGTATTTACCTTGAATAAAAACAGGAGAGCTGTGTGAAAGGCCTGCAGGCCTCAGAAGCCAGAGGGGAAAGAGCAGACCCTCTGGCTTGGCCGAACGCCAAGGAGAAAAAGACAGATAACTCTAGTCTCAGTGTGTGATAAAGGGGATCAGATTCGCAAGGGCTGCCCTTACTGTGACCCACCAATCAGGGAGTATATGACTAACTCTCAGAAATGTTTAATTATCATAGAGTTAGAGATACTGGGATAAATACAGGTGGCTGACACAATTTTGTTTACAACAAAATCCCTACATGCTATTTGTCTAATCTATGAAATGACACACAAATAATGCAAACAGAGTACTGTAGGTGTAAGTTTCAGGAGCTCCTCTTGTATAGCTGTAGTCATAAACCCCCCAAGGTCTCATGGTACTTGTCAACCTAGGCATGCGTTTTCACGCTTCCCATTCATTAGCACACCCTGCTTACACTCTGGTAGCGTGGCGTCAAGAATCTTGAGCCATCGATTGGAGGTGCCTGTTCCTCCTCCTCCTGAATCCCCGCTCCATAGTACTCCATAATATGCAAGTGAGGAGCAGGCATGTGGAGCCAATTGCTTCCTTCCTGGAACTCGTGCCGAACTTTTAAAATAGTGGTTAGTAAAAAGTTTACTCATATTTGGCAACTACACATTTATTTCTAGCCTTGACCATTTTCTGTTCCAAGGTTGTCATAGCCAGGAGCGGCACAGGGGTTAAGCTCCCAGTGCTCATAAAATGCTCCTTATGGCGTGCGTCTCGAAAAGCCTCTGACAACTAAGTCCAACTCCTAGCCTGCCCGTGTGGTTTAGTCTCTAAGCCCGGCGGAACTGCTTTTACTAATAGGAGAAGGGGCAAGGGCAGATCTCTGGCGCCTTAAAACCAGATGCTTCGGGTAGATGGTGGCTCGTCAACCTGGGAAGGTAGCCCATCTAGGGGAAGGTAAACCCTGATTTCAAACCTCCGCTGCCTTGCGGCATACCCGGTCACGGGAAAGGCTTCGGGAGTCAACCCTGAGGAAAAATCCGGAGTCGAAACCCCTAAGGCAGTTCTATGTTGTGCTCAACATCGTTCTGGCAGCTCCTGCAACGGCGCTGGTGCCAAACTGTAGCAGCCCTGCTGTTCCTTTGGATTCATCAGTGACGTGGAGAGGGGGGACATGCTGCATGGGCAACATCTTGTCCTCCATATCTTCCTGCCCAGGCTTGAATCCTACCAACGCCAACGCTGGAAGGTAGAACACCGGGTAACTGGAGAGGACACTCCAGCTTCACCTTTGGCGTAGAAAAAACACGGGGAAAGACAGTTACTGGTTATAAGCCACCACTCAATTGGCGTAGAGCGCGGCGCCAGGGGTTGTTCCCGACGGTGGGAGGGATCATCGGATCTCACTGGACAGCTACCGCCCGCCTCAAGCTGGGCAGCCCCCAGCCAATAAGGTGTTGTACCGCCACAGCTTGCTTTCCTCATTGGGTGCATGGGGATGAGGAGAAGTCCGAACAGCAGGCTGAGAACCTTCGCACCAGGCCAGACAATAAAACAAAAGAGACCAACTCTAAAACTGGGAACTTGGAACGTCCGCACTATGATGACAGGACTCGCTGCTAACCTCAAGGACATCAACGACACCAGGAAGACTGCCATCATCAATAATGAGCTGAAGAGACTTGGAGTGGATATCGTCACTCTCCAGGAAACACGGTTGGCTGACGCAGGCACACTGAGAGAGAAGGACTACACATTCTACTGGCAGGGAAAGGGCAGCGACGAACACAGGGAACACGGAGTGGGCTTCGCAGTGAAGAACACCTTGCTGAAGGTGGTGGACCGGGCAGCACTGGCTCTGCACGACTCCTCACCGTCCGCCTGAACACCACTCAAGGCCCAGTCACCCTCATCAGTGTGTATGCCCCAACACTGACAGCCACACCAGAGGCAAAAGACGAGTTCTACGAGAATCTCGCAACAACTGTCAGGACCATCCCCAACTCTGAACAACTCATTCTCCTTGGAGACTTCAATGCCAGAGTGGGTGCTGACCACGACTCCTGGCCCTCCTGTCTTGGACCTTTTGGTGTGGGCAGAATGAACGACAACGGACAGCGGCTGCTCGAGTTCTACACATATCACGATCTGTGCATCACAAACTCGTTCTTCAAGACCAAGCCCCAACACAAAGTTTCCTGGCAACATCCACGCTCAAAGCACTGGCACCAGCTGGACTTGATCCTGACCAGGCGCACCTCACTGAAGAACGTGCTAATCACCCGTTCGTTCCAGAATGCAGATTGCGACACAGACCATTCATTGGTGTGTTGCAAGGTCAAGCTGCAGCTGAAGAAATTCCATCGTGCTAGACAGCCTGGAAAGGCACGGATTGACGCCAGCAAGATGGCTCAACCAGAACTTGTTGAGCAGTTTGCCTCCACCTTTGAGAAGGAACTTGGTGTACCACAAGAAGGAGAATCTGCAAAGCAGAAGTGGGAAGTGCTGCAAAACACCATCCACCGCACAGCCTTGGCTACCTTTGGGAGGAAGACCTCAAAGTCACAGGACTGGTTTGATGCCAAGTTGACCAAGATGACCCCCGTCATTGAAGCCAAGCGCTCAGCACTTGCTGAGTACAAGAAGTACCGAAACGAGAAGAATCTCCAGATTCTGAGGGCTGCGAGAAGCAAAGTTCAGCAGACTGCTCAGCGCTGTGCCAACGAGTACTGGACTCAGCTCAGCCAAGACATTCAAACCGCTGCCATAACAGGGAACATCCGTGGTATGTACGATGGCATCAAGAAAGCACTTGGTCCAGCTCAGAGCAAGACGGCCCCCCTCAAATCCTCCACAGGGGTGATAATCACAGAAAAGAACAAGCAGATGGAGAGATGGGTGGAACACTACTCCGACCTCTACTCCAGAGAGAACACCGTGACACCATCAGCCCTTGATGCCATCGACTGCCTGCCATCCATGGACGAACTTGACGCCGAGCCAACCATCGACGAACTCAGCAAGGCCATTGATAGCTTGGCCGCTGGCAAGGCACCCGGCAATGATGGCATACCCCCTGACCTGATCAAGCGCTGCAAGACTGCCCTACTGCTGCCATTGCATGACGTCCTCTGCCAGTGTTGGAAGGAAGGTGCCATACCACAGGACATGAGGGACGCCAAGATCATCACCCTCTACAAAAACAAAGGGGAGAGAAGCGGCTGCAACAACTACAGGGGCATCTCCCTCCTCAGCGTTGTTGGCAAGGTCTACGCACGAGTTGTTCTCGTTCATCTACAGAAGCTTGCCGAACGTGTCTACCCCGAGTCTCAGTGTGGCTTCTGCGCTGCGCGATCGACGGTAGACATGATATTCTCCATCCGCCAACTCCAGGAGAAATGCAGAGAACAGAACATGCCCCTGTACGTCGCCTTCATCGACCTCACCAAAGCGTTCGATTTGGTCAGCAGAGAGGGCCTTTTCAAGATCCTGCCAAAGATAGGATGCCCACCAAAGTTGCAAAGCCTCATCGAATCATTTCACACCAACATGCAGGGGATAGTGCAGCACGATGGCAATGTCTCAGAGCCATTCAACATACGCAGCAGAGTGAAACAGGGCTGTGTACTTGCGCCAACCCTCTTTGGGATTTTCTTTGCTATGCTCCTGAGGCATGCCTTCAGCACAGCAACAGAGGGAATCTACCTGCACACAAGATCTGACGGCAGGCTTTTCAACCTCGCCCGCCTGAAAGCCAGAACCAAAGTACGCAAGGCTCTAATCAGAGACATGCTGTTCGCAGACGACGCTGCAGTCGCAACCCACACACAGCAGGAGCTTCAGACCCTGATGGACCGCTTCTCCCAGGCATGCAAGGACTTCGGGCTTACCATCAGCCTGAAGAAAACTAACGTCTTGGTGCAAGGCACGGAAGCACCACCAACCTGGGCTGCACGGTGGCGCAGTGGTTTAGCACTGTGGCAGCACAGTTTTACCCTCGGCCGGGGGATCGCGGGGATCATGAGATCGTGGGTTCGATCCCAGCCCCCGACCAACAGTGAGCTGTGTGGAGTTTGCATGTTCTCCCCGTGTTGCGTGGGTTTACTCCGGGATTTCTCTGGTTTCCTCCCGCATATCAAAAACATATAGGTTTAGGGCGCTCGCGCACGCAGCGACCAGCAGCCGGTGGCTTGTCACCAGACTGCAAACCAAGTCTACCTACGGGTACAAATAAGTAACAAAAAAAAAAAAAAAAAAAAACAAAAAAAACCCATCACCATCGACGACTACGAGCTGGAGGTCGTGAATCAGTTCACGTATCTGGGGTCCACGATTAGCAACAACCTCTCCCTTGATACAGAGATCAACAAGAGGATTGGAAAATCAGCCTTCACACTCGCTCGCCTCACCACACGAGTGTGGGAGAATCCCAAACTCTCTGTCAAGACAAAGATGGCAGTGTACAACGCCTGCATCATCAGCACACTGCTCTATGGGAGTGAGATGTGGACAACATACGCCCGGCAGGAAAAGAGACTGAACTCCTTCCACTTGCGCTGCATTCGCCACATCCTGGACATATCCTGGCAGGACAAAGTGCCCAACACAGAAGTTCTGTCCCACGCCGGCCTTCCCTCCATGTTCACTCTACTCAGGCAGCGCAGGCTCCACTGGCTAGGCCACGTTCACCCTATGGAGGATGGCAGAATCCCAAAAGACATCCTCTATGGAGAACTGGCAACTGGCAGGAGAGACGTTGGCCGCCCACAGCTGCGCTTTAGAGACGTCTGCAAGAGAGACATGAAGGCCCTGGAGATCAACACAGAGCGCTGGGAGGACCTTGCAACGGACCGCTCCAAATGGAGAGGCACCCTGATCAGACAGCTCAAGGCGGGTGAAGAGAGACTGACTGCTGCAGCAGATGAAAAAAGGACCCGCAGGAAGAACCGCCACAGAGCCAGCAGCACGGAGACCACCCACAAGTGCGACCTGTGTGACAGGGACTGCAATTCGCGCATCGGCCTGTTCAGCAATAGGCGGTGCTGTTCCGGCAGAGTAGACGTTTAGGATTCTCTTCCATGGTCATCATAGACCGACGGAGGCCGACGACATGACCATTTTCTGAAAAAATGTTTTTCTTGTTACTTTTGAAGATATAGGCAAAAGTTTAATGTCCAGATGCATCACGAACAGATGAGAACAGCCTACCCACCGCCAGTTGCAGTGACCAATAATGTGCAGGCTGTGATGGTCGGGGTGAACAGAGCAGGTTGGGGTATACAGAAAAAGCTCATCCAACTTCACTTTTGTAACTGAAAATACTCTTTGAAAACTGGCCAAAGTTCTCTGACCAAGTGATGATACTCTCTATGAAGTTTTCAGCTATAGCGTATTGGACTTGTGACTCTTGCCTGGTTATGCCCCTTTCACAGTCCATACAGATCCCGATGCGGAATCAGAATCAGAATCAGAATCAGAATCAGGTTTATTGCCATTGTTCATGTAGTACACAAACTAGGAATTTGTCTCGGTACAATGCTGCAACATTAAACATGATAAGATAAGAGAAATAAACTATACATGTAATAAAGTGTAGGATAAGATTAAGTGATACTGGTCAACAGTTAAAATATATATTAGCCAGCAGCAGATACTGTGGAGAACTATATAGTGCAGTCGGTAATGCAGGAAGAAAACAGTGATGATTGACATGAGTCTAGTTGAGCTGCTGTACATGGTGCACGAGAGTCACTTAGTGTTCAGCAGTCTAATGACAGAGGGGAAGAAGCTGTTCATGTGACGGGAGGTTTTAGTCTGGATGGACCGAAGTCTTCTACCAGAGGGGAGGGGGGCAAACAGTACGTGACCAGGGTGTGAGGGATCGGCTATGATCCGGCCAGCACGCCTCCGGGTCCTGGAGATGTACAGATCCTGGAGAGATGGGAGCTTGCAGCCGATCACCTTCTCAGCAGTGCGCACGACGCGCTGCAGCCTTAGTCTGTCCCTGGCAGTGGCTCCTGCGTACCACACGGTTATGGAGGTGGTGAGGATGGGCTCGATGATGGCTGTGTAGAACTGCACTAACATCTTGGTGGGTAGCTTGAGCTTCCTCAGCTGCCGCAGGAAGAACATCCTCTGCTGGGCTTTTTTGATGAGTGAGCTGATGGTCAGCTCCCATTTGAGGTCCCTGGTGATGGTAGTGCCTAGGAAGCGGAAGGAATCAGCAGTGGTGATGGGAGAGCCTGAGAGGGTGAGGGGGGGCAGAGGAGTAGTGACTTTCCTGAAGTCTACAATCATCTCCACTGTCTTCAGAGCGTTCAGCTGCAGGTTGTTATTGCTGCACCAGGACGCCAGCTGGGCCACCTCTCTCCTGTAGGCGGACTCGTCGCCGTTGGAGATGAGCCCAACGGCTCAAGAGACACAGGGACCTTCCGTCATCAGACACCAAGGTGGACAAGTATCATAAGTCTTTGTTCAGCTCCTGACACCTATGCGTGAAGAGTCTGTTGTTTAGAAGAGAGGAGGGAGGTGGGCATGGAATGCACTAAGTCCTGTCCTGCTTCGCCCCTGTGGGGGTGATGAATCTGGAGTAAAGTTAAAAGTCTCAAAATTTCCTAAGTGGAGGGAGCAAAGTTCATGAGAGGGGAATTAAAGAGTTCAGTCTGGCTTGAGTCTGTTACACAACACAAAGGCCATCAGAGGGAGTCAGTTAAGTGCAGTGGCTGACAGCACTCAGCCACAATTGAAGATGTCAGTTGTTTGTTTGTTTTGATTTTTTTTTAAAAAAGAAAAGACTTACAGCACCTTTAAGTTCCTTTGAGTTACAACTATGAGCCCTGGAGAGACATGATATCATTGCCTTTTCTTTTTTTTTTACAGCCACACACAGAAAAGCCCAGACTTTTGGCAGTGGGCGACACTCAGCGAGCAATGACAAACAGTTTCAGGGGTTGAAGTGATAAAAACTAACTATATATTTAAGAATTTTAAGCCAATGAAAGAAGGTCTGGAGTGACCCCACCCTACCTCTTGGTAGCTTCGGCTCTGCAAATAGATTTACAGGCTTTCATTAAAGCAGCCAACGGTTGTGCGTGGCAGAGGCTTAAGGACGGCCAGCTGCATATCTCTATGTGTGTGTAGGTGTGTGTGTGCGCGCGTGCACATATGGGGGCACTTCTGTGGGCCTCTGTTACTTTTATGTGACTGTGCGCGTCTGTGGCCGGGCCCTCGATTACTTCCAGAAGTGCAGCTCCAGAGCCTGCTGTTTCATAACAGCTACAAAGCAACCGCCACCACGACACAGAGTGCAGAGTTGGGGAAAGACTTTTTTCTCCCTTTTTCCTCTGCTTCCATCCATCCCTCCTCTGCTTCCCTTCTCTTTCATGGATACAGCTGAAATTGAAGTAAACTTCTTGCACTTCAATTTTTTTTTCTTTTTTTTTTTTTGGAGGGGGGTAATGCCCAGCCAGTATGTCCATGTGGGCCCCACCAAAGGCTAAATCTGGGCTGTCTCATGGGTCCCATGTGAGTTTGTCAGTGGCTTCCACGTTGGCCCCATTTGTGTTTGCCCACATGGACTTTACCTGTTTACCTATTTTCAACTTATGCCTCAGTGAAAATGGAGGCATATGGTAATCAGCCAGTTTGTCTGTGTGTGTGTGTGTGTGTGTGTGTGTGTGTGTGTGTGTGTGTGTGTGTGTGTCTGTCTGTTACCAGCTTTTCAGCTCGCCCGGTAAAAATTTAACGTAATCAAAGGCTTGTGTCATTGTATCGTCATATTTTCTGAACTTTTAATTTCCCAGAATTCCAAGAAAAGGCTTTGTTTTCGAAATAAACACAAATTTAACTCACCTTTAACGTCAATGAAGCCGGAAAAAAGGTAGTGTAATAACTATGCCTGGCCACTAGAGGCAGCAGTGTGACTTTTTTACAGCACAACACAGCACTTGTTTACAGCACGTGGAGCAGAACATAGTGGTTACTGAAAAACAAAAAACACGTAATCAGCAACTACACCATTTATTCATCACATCTATTGTTTCCACACTGGTTTTACTGTTTAGTTTTGCAGAGGAAGGCCGAGGTAAAACTCATTAAAAACTCGCTATCTACAAGTCCCAACATTCCTTGCCCGCAAATGGTTGCAGTGAACTGCACATACGCTCGGAAACTCCCACCAGAGGGAAGTACTTAGCAATCCGCCAATGCTGGGTGAACAAATGTCCGTCTTTTTGCCCGTCTGCTTTCCTCCTCCGCCACTAAACAGCAAAAGCTCCTGTTCGTCTTTATTGTCATTAGCCATGTTTACATGGACACAAGTAACCTGATAAAAAGCCTGATCGGAATAAAAATGCTTCATGTAAACACACCAGTCTGAATATTCTGACCCGATCACGCTCATTTGGATCAAAATTTCCTTCCGATTGAGACGGGTGGGTTATGCCAATTGTTAATCCGATTGGTGCGCATATAAACACTTATTCTGAAGTTTGGTCAGTCACACATCAACGTGACGTAGTTCTGCCTTTACAGCAGCTAGCAGAAGACATGGCAGGAGTAAAACAGAACTGGTCTGTATTGTCCTGCTGTCTGCCCCTGCTCGTCATATGCAGAAGTATGTACTGCTGGACTTGTAGCTTCATTACGGAGACCAACAGAATCAAAAGTACAGTCTGTATAACACAATACAGGCCCATTTCAAAAAGAGAAAGACACAAAGCGGGGTTTGTTTGCATCAGAAGTTGCTTCTTCTTCTACTATTTCCGGAATGTCGGATAATTGTGTACATGTCAAAATGATTTAGTCCGTTCAAACGTGTGACACATGGAAATGCATGTCCTTATCGGATCAACTTTTTCAGGATCCATGTAAACAGTAAAGTTCTGATCTGAATTTAATCAGATTGAAGAAATTTTGCACATGTAACTGTGGCTATTGTATTCACGTACCTCTATCACTTCTACCATTTAAAATGTCTGCCACTCTGCTCTTCATTTGTGTTTGGATTGCAGCTGTTCAAATCAGTTTGGTGGCTCTTGGCTGCCGCCGACAGTATGGGCATGTGAACTGCAGATTATTTTCACTTTTCATGCGTGTACTCCAAAACGACTGGATGGATTTAGATGAAATTTTTACAGGAGGTGGTCCTTGGCCAAGAGAGGAACCCATAACTTTTTGGCGATGATCCCAGAATGCATACCTCCACCAAGGTTCTGGAACTAAGGCATCAGCATCTCAGTGCTTTCATTTTCTCATAAATTTGCTATTTTCCTGTAAATATGTTACTTTTTTCCTGTAAATTTGACACATTTTCTTGAAAAATTGAAACTTGATTATAAATTTGCAACTTTTTTTTATTGTAAACTTGCAACTTTTTCTGATACAGTGGTGTGAAAAATTATTTGCCCCATTCCTGATTTCTGATTTTTTTTTTTTGTGTGTTTGTCACACTTAAATGTTTCAGATCATCAAACAAATTTAAATATTAGACAAAGATAACAAAAGTAAACACAAAAGGCATTTTTTTAAAATGAAGATGTTTATTATTAAGGGTAAACCTATATGGCCCTGTGTGAAAAAGTGATTCCCCCCCCCATTAAAAAACTAAATTGACTGTGGTTTATCACATCTTTGGAAAGATGAATTCAATTTTCTAGCCATTTCTAAAGCTTTGGGACTCCAGCGAACCACAGTGAGAGCCATTATCCACAAATGGCGAAAACATGGAACAGTGGTGAACCTTCCCAGGAGTTGCCGGCCGACCGAAATTACCCCAAGAGCGCAGCGGCGACTCACCCAAGAGGTCACAAAAGACCCCACAACAACAGCCAAAGAACTGCAGGCCTCACTTGCCTCAGTTAAGGTCAGTGTTCATGACTCCACCATAAGAAAGAGACTGGGCAAAAATGGCCTGCATGGCAGAGATCCAAGACGAAAACTGTTGAGCAAAAAGAACATAAAGGCTCATCTCAGTTTTGCCAGAAAACATCTTGATGACCCCCAAGACTTTTGGGAAAATACTCTGTGGATTGACGAGACAAAAGCTGAACTTTTTGGAAGGTGTGTGTCCCATTACATCTGGCGTAAAAGTAACACAGAATTTCAGAAAAGGAACATCATACCAGCAGTCAAAAATGGTGGAGGTAGTGTAATGGTCTGGGGCTGTTTTGGTGCTTCAGTGTCAACGATGGCCCTCACAAGCCCTCACAAGCCATCAATGAGATGCCGAGAGCCAGCCGATGAGTTTGCGTATTCTATTAACACAAGGAAATAGTACAAAATATGTCATAATAAAGGCAGAGCGCAATGGAGAGAAAAAAAAATCACAAGTTCAGGCGGTCTGCCTGCATCTAGCGTCCAGATTGCTAACAGGGGAAAAAGGATCAGTTCAGGCGGCCTACCACAGTCCCAGGCCCGGAAAAACAGTATTTCTGGCGGCCGGACCAGGTGCCCGAATCGAAAGGCCAATCTGTCGGGCGGCCGACACAGAATGCCAGACGGGAGAAGCAATGTCCCAGGCGGCCGACCCATGTCATTCCGCCACCAGAACTGCAGGAGAGCACTCGGTGACGGCCTCCCTATGGAGAGAGATAGCGAGGGAGAGCCGAGCCAAAAACAGGAAGTCCCAGTGGGCCCCGATGGACAGAAACAAGGAGAGGGGAAAAAACGAGGGACCAGTCCAGCTGTGATCAGCGGAGGATCTGCAGCTCCACCTCCGAACTTCACTGGAATAGGCACTGTCCACCTGTCTGATCCCATGTGAGCCCGAGCTGCACTCACGATGGACCCCGATCGGATCGCGGTTGCACCCACGACGGACCCCGATTGGGTCGCGGCTGCACCCATGATGGACCTTAATTGGGTCGGAACAGCACCAGGAACGACCTCCAACCCCGAGCCCAGATCCTCCAGAACAGAGACCAGGACCGACTCATCACTGGCGACCCTGGGAGAAGGCTCAGGAGAGGGAAAAGGACCAGAATCAGGATCACTGGCAGCGACAGAACCCAGCGAGACAGGCTCGGATGCAGTGGATGGCTGTACCCGGCTCGTCTCCCAGAGAGACAGGCAAAAATACTCCAGAGTAGAAAGGAGGAAGACAAAGTAGAGCACTTGCCTGATCTCAAGTTCTGTTGCCGTCCAGGACTTCGGTGATCCGGGTTCGGGACGTAGAAACATGTCCTCTGGCTCCCACTCGGCTATGGCGGGCTCCGTAGCCGGCATGATGGTCTCCACAGTCAGAGGACCCTCCAACGCTGACGTCCACGCCGACGACCCGCATGGCGTGGTGGCAGGAGATCCTCGACCTGCTGAGTCGAACCGCTCCTCCATGGAGACCCGGGGACGCTTCGTCGTCGGCGCAGGCTCCAATTTGCAGTCCCACCTCCTCCTCTGCCCGTGATGTGGCTGCGGGGCTGGATCCAAACTCTCCAGGGAAGCAGGCTTCTTCCTCATCCAGCGGTGTAGTCCTGACCACGGGGAACGCTCAGGGGAAGGAGACACAGAAGCAGCAGGTTCACTATTAATTACTGCAGCAGGCGGAGGAAGCTCGGGTGACTGTAAACCCTGAGCTCCACCCCCAGGGATCAGACAAGGCAATTCACCCAGTGAGGGAAAAGAATGAATGTGCACTTGCCTGCTTCGCTGAGGGCCGATGGGACCTGCCGCAGTGGACTTGGTTTCTCTCTTCCCCTGCTGGATGGTGACGGAGGGCCCCCCGGGAAGACGAGGAGGAGCCGCTCACAATGGATCGATGACGGGCCTTGACGAAGCAGGACTCGTGGCACTCACAGCATCTGGGGAAAGTGTCGAGGAGGAGGGGGTGACAACTGAGGCGATCCGGGCCCGAGGAGCTGACGGGACAGCAGGAATAGACGACCCGGAGGGAGAGGCTGCGGGATTTCCCTCTTGACATGACGCAGGAGAAACAGCTGACTGGGAGGCAGAGTTCCTTCAACGACCCGGAACTGGATCCGGACAGGGTTCTCGCAGAGGCTTACCGGTGGCTGTGTGATGACGTTTACCAGCAGAGGGCAAGGCGAAGCCAGGGAAATGCTGCACCTGGGCTGGACGGGCGACAGGAGCTGACTCCCGAGGCGAGGAATGGAGTTGCCCCACCATTGGCCTCCTGCCGGGGTTTCCCTCCAGTCCACGGATCTCCATCCTCGTCGGGGATGCCGTTCTCGGGGAAGGAGGTGAGGGTTCCTTGGCTGCGCTTTCGAGCGCTCTCTCTATCCGTACACGTTGTGACACATGCCACGTCACTCGCTCTTTTCCTTCCGGAAAGGAGGTGAGATGATACTTTAATAGAGTCCTCTGAGCGAGACCCAGGGGCTCGTATGCTGCATAGGTGGGCATGAGGCGACGGGCTTCTGCCAGGTAGCCATCTACCTCCTGAAACCACTCGGGGCAATACCCACGCTCGAGAGCGGACATACTGAGCGATACGAGCTCCCTGGAGAAGGGAAAAAACTCAAGTCCAAAGCAAACTCACGGTGACCGGCGTCTCAGTCTGGCTGTGACCTATTGTCAACGATGGCCCTCACGAGCCATCAATGAGACTCTGAGAGCCAGCCGATGAGTTTACGTATTCTATTAACACAAGGAAATAGTACAAAATAATAAACCACGTGGGGCAAAAACGCGAACATACACTTGGGTGCCAAATTACAGGTTACAAGAGAAAAGCACACTGTGAAACAGACTCAGAGGAAAAACACTTACAGAGGGAAGAAAACTCCAGAATCCAAAAACGGGATTAAACCAAGGAATGTTCAACGAGGTCGCAGCCCCAAGCAAACAGAGCTGCTCCCTTAAATAGCGCTTGACAGATTGACCAGCTGATGAAAAGCCATCAGCTGATGGGAAACCAGCCGTCCCGCGGAGCTTGGCATCTGACAGCCGGAAGCGCCGCCGAGACACTGTCATAATAAAGGCCTGGAGGCCAAGAGGTGCGCCAGAGGAGAGAACGGGGAACTACCGCACAACCCGAGTCAGACAGTCAGCACATGGACCATCACATTCAGGACCTGGAAGACTTGCTATGGTAAATGGAACCATGAATTCTGCTGTCTTCCAAACAATTTTGAAGGAGAATGTCCGACTATCTGTGTGTGATCTCAAGCTGAAGGGCACTTGGGTTCTGCAGCAGGACATTGATCAAAAACAAACCAGCAAGTTTACGTCTGAATAGCTTAAGAAAAACAAAATGAAGACTTTGGAGTGGCCTAGTCAAAGTACTGACCTGAATCTGATTGAGGTGCTGTGGCATGACCTTAAAAAGGCAGTTCATGCTCGAAAACCCTGCAATGTGGCTGAATTACAACAATTCTGCAAAGATGAGTGGGCCAAAATTCCTCCACAGCGCTGTAAAAGACTCATTGTCAGTTATCACAAACACTTGATTGCAGTTGTTGCTGCTAAGGGTGGCCCAACCAGTTATTAGGTTTAGGGGGCAATCAATTTTTCACACAGGGCCATGTAGGTTTGAATTTTTTTCCCTCTTAATCATAAACACCTTCGTTTATAAACTGCATTTTATGTTTACTTGTGTTATCTTCATCTAATATTTAAATTTGTTTGATGATCTGAAACATTTAAGTGTGACAAACATACAAAAAAATGAGAAATCAGGAAGGGGCAAACACTTTTTCACACCACTTTAGGTTTATGATTTTTTTTTCTTGCATATTTGCAACTTTTTTCCTCATAAATTTGTTAATTTTTCTTGTAAAATTGGAAGTTTTCATAAATTTTCTACTTTTTTTTTTTACTGTAATCCTGCAACCTTTTCTCAAAAAATTGTTTCTTTTTTCCTTGGAAATTTGCTCTTTTCCCATAAATTTGTGACATTTTTCTTGTACATTTGGAACTTTTATAAAATATTTTCAATGTTTTTTTACTGTAAACTTGCAATTTTTTTCATGAATTTGTCACTTTTTTCTCATAAATTTGTAGCATTTTTCTTGTAAATTTTTTAAACTCATAGATTTATGTCACGGGATGGCCCTCGCGGGCCATCAATGAGACGCTGTAGGCAGCCGATGAGTTTGCATATTTATTAATGAAAGATAAATGATTACAAAATAATGAGCCACGTAGGGCAAAAGCACAAACAAGAGGCACGACTAAGGCACCGTAGCAACACATACAAGTTCAGGAGTAAACTTACGGATAATATGGAGAACAAGAGGATGACTGGAGCCGGGAAATAGGGACTCCAGCCAAACGTTGGGGAGACCAACGTTACACGTCGCAGCCGGGAGTAACCTCAGCTGCTCCCTTAAATAGGGCTTAGGAGTAATCAGACGATGAGCAAGTAATCAAAGGGAATGTGAATCAGCTGTCATGGTGCAGCTGGCTCTGACAGCCAGAAGTCCCGCCGTGACGCTGTCACAATAAAGGCCCTGGACGGTCATCACAGATAACGGGAAAAATACTGGACAACCCGAGCGCGGACAGAATTGGCGCTAAGGCCTTAACAATTTACTGCTTTTTTGTTAATTTGCAACTTTTTCTAATTTTTTCCTCATGCATTTGTGACTTTTTTCTTATAAATTTGCTAATTTTTTCTGGTAAGTTTGTAAGTAACCTTTTTCAAGTAATTTAACTATTTTTTTTCTTGTAATTTAGAGACTTTTTTTCTTCTAAATTTTCACATTTTTGGGCCATGTTACAACGACGGGGTTGGTTGATCAGTTGTCACTGATGCAGAACGTATTTATGGGCGTTTCCAATTTCATTTCCTTATCACAACGGTGTAAAACTGAACTTTCTGGCAGCACATAACACAAAGAGGCCAGTCTAATCATTCAAAGGTATGTTTTTGATAATCCAATCCAAAGCGCTCCTTCCCATCCCTTTAATGCAATGAGGCACATTATCTAAAGTGAATTGTGATCATGACTGTTTAAGATGGGTTTTGCACTGACCAAAGCTCGTGTGTGTGTGTGCCATAGTGCACGCAATAGTAATGCTGCTTGGTAAAAATGAAGACATCAGTCACAGCTGATGCCCAGCTAGTTATGTTAAAAAGAACAAACAATGAAGAATGGGCTGAAAAATCAGCTGAATAGTTTATTGTGTGCACAAGGATTCAACACACAGACATGAATGATTTTGAAACTTTAGGAAAAGAGGATGATGGCTGTACAAACTTTCATAAACTTTCATTAATAATGACACGCAAGTTGCTCCATGCCATTGTTTCTGTCCTTCCTGTCCTCCGTCTCCTGTGGGAAGATGGAGGAAAGAGGTGTGGTGGTCCTCTCAGTGCAGAGTGGGTGCACTGTCTACTGGTAATTTGATGGCATGATGCAAGTCGTAAAAAACAGACAATGTGCTGACAGAAACTAACAAAAACACTGGCGTAGGGCGGGAAGTCTGTCGGAAGAGTATGCTGACGAGCGTCAAAATAGGGCCGATATTTGCATAAATTTGTGATGTTTTTGTCACAGTTTTGCTTATGGCGCCAGTGCCGCTGAAACCTGCTCAACCACATTAAACCGATAGGTTTAAAGCAGATTACCTGCTCACCTGTACAATAGGTAAAGTCTATGTGGACACAGTCAGATGAGTCCAACATGGAACCTTCAGATAAACCCACATGGCACCCATAAGACAGCCCTGATTTAACCTACAGTGGGGCCCACATAGACATACTGAGTTGGTGGTGGGGAAAAAAACCCAAATCTTGTTATTTTAAATATTGTGCAGTATTTCTCCAAAGCTGAAACAGCTTCTAAACAGCCGGTCTGATGGTTCCCGTTTTTTTGTTTTTTTTGTTTTGTTTTTTTTTAAGGCTCAAACATCTTAACAGCTCAACAAATTTTTCATCACATTATGGAGGCGTCACATTTTTTGCACATCCTCATCTGTATCACATCTGCAGCCCTGAGTCATTCTACTTTTTTTTAACACCGTAATGGAAACATGTCTGGAGAAGTAGGTGTGAAGATTTGGCTGAACTTTTTTTTAACCGCAAAAACTAACAAGTTGTTTTCAAATCCGTGAAGTGGTCCTTTATGGGATTGTGCAGGGAGATGCCTGTGTGATCCAGTATTTATTTTAACACATGATATTGCCGGATTCATGAACACATACCACAGCCTGGAAAAAACAGAAAATTGCCACCCCCTCCCAAATTCATCATAAACTTTTTAATATCATGTTACATAACATAATAAATGCATCTGAAACACATATTTTAAATCTCCAATTTTTTTTTCATGAATTTGCAACGTTTTTCCTTTAATTCCAGAACTTTTTTCTTGTAAATCTGCAACATTTTTTGTCTGCCACTTTTTTAATCATAAATTTGCAACTTTTTCTTGTATATTTGCCAGTTTTCCCTTCTGCATTTAAAATGTTTTCTCATCAATTTGCAGCTTTTTTTTTGTAAATTGGCAATTTTTCTCAGAAATGTGCAACCTTTTTCTTGTAAATTTGCAATTTTTTTTTCATAAAGCTGCAACTTTTTCTTGTAAGTTAACTTTTTTCCTCGTATATTTAAAACTTTTTTCTCATAAATTTGGAGCATTTTCATTGTGAATTTGCAACTTTTTTTCCATAAATTTGCATTTTTATTGTAAATTTGCAATGTTTTCTTATAAATTTGCAGCCGTTTTATTGTAAATTTGAAAATTTGCAACTTTTTTCTTATAAATTTGCAGCATTTTTATGGTAAATTTGCATCTTTTTCCTCAGGAATTTAAAACTTTTTTCTCATAAATTTCAAGATTCATGATTCAAAGGCTTTATTATCATGTGTACAGTTAAGAAATGCTACATTTCCTGACCAATGAAATTCTTACTTTGCTCTCCGAACAAATGCCAAGGTAATAGGTACACTATGACAGTAATAAGGTATTAACACAATAATTCCATCCTAATACTAATGGATGCTAATAACATACACACCAACACACAGGTAGGCAGTTAGTACTCCTTAAGCACACCTTAATACTAAATACTAAAACTAATGAGTACTAATAACACTATGTACAGTGTGCAAATGAGCATTGTACAATGAGCAGTGTATAATTACAAATTAGCACCCAGTGCTAATTTCTGTAATGGTAGTACCAGTAGACTGTGCATGATAATTAGCAGCAGAGATGATATCAACATCAGATGGGTGAGACTATATCTACTGTACAGGTGAGCAGTGTGCAAATTTAGCAACTGGCATGTGAGTTCCTATATGCAAAGCTGTGTTACAGAGTTTTGGGAGTTGTTATTTGTTCAGTAGTCTGATGGCAGTGGGAAAGAAGGAGTTCTTCAGTCTGGTTGTCTTGCATTTCACACTTCTGTACCTCCGGCCTGAGGGTAGAAGTGTGACAGTCTGTGCTGGGGTGAGTGGGGTCCCAGAGAATGGCGTCAGCTCTCCTTTGGACTATGCGGTGGTAGCTGCTCCGCAGAGAGGGAAGTGGGGTCCTGATGATGTTCTCCACTGTCTTTACCACTCTATGCAAGCATTTGCAGTCCAGGGCAGTGGTTCTGCCATACCACACAGTGATGCAATTGGTCAGGATGCTCTCGATGATGAAATTGTTGAAGATCCTGGAGGACATGCCAAACTTCTTCAGCCTCCTCAGAAAGTACAGTCACTGCTGACCTCTCTTAACCAGCTCTGTGGTGTTGTGTGTCCACTTAAGGTCCTCGCTGATGTGGATGCCAAGGTATTTAAAGCTGCTCACCCTCTCCACCTCAAGCTTCCGGATGAACAGCGGCCGATGGGGTCTCCTCCTCCCTTTCCTCATGTCCACTATCATCTCCTTTGTCTTGTCTGCATTGAGGGTGAGGTTGTTGTCCTCACACCATGACACCAGGTTGACCACCTCCCTCCTGTAGGACGTTTCACCATCACCTGTGATGTGTCCTCTCACTGTGTCATCCGCAAACTTTAGGATGATGTTGTCCTTGTGAGAGGCAACACAATCATGGGTGAAGAGGCTGTAGAGGATGGGGCTAAGAACACAACCCTGTGGGACACCTGTGTTTGTGATGATGCTGGCTGAGGTCCTGTTACCCATCCTGACAGACTGGGGCCTGCCAGTTACAAAGTCCAGTAGCCAGTCGCAGAGGGTGGGGTGCAGGCCAAGTGAAGACAGTTTGTCGGTGAGTTTGTGGGGGATGACTGTGTTGAAGGCGGAGCTGTAGTCGACAAAGAGCATCCTGATGTAGGAATCTTTATCTTCCAGGTGGGAGAGAGAATAATGGAGTGCTGCAGCGATGGCATCTGAGGTGGACCTATTGGCCTGGTAAGCATACTGCAGAGGGTCAAGGGTGCCCGGTATGCTGTCCTTAATGAGGGGCAGCACCACTCTCTCAAAGTACATCATGATGATTGGAGTGAGTGCTACCGGTCTGTAATCATTCAGACAGGTCGGCGGGCTCCTTTTGGGAAGAGGGATGAGGGTTGTCGTTTTGAAGCAGGAAGAGACTATGTTCTGGTTGAGGGAGAGGTTGAAGATTGCTGTGAGAACGTCGGTCAGCTCGGCAGCGCATGCTCTGAGGGCCCGCCCAAGTATGTTGTCTGGTCCTGCTGCCTTGTGGGGGTTGATATTCCTCAGTGCTTTGTTTACCTGGCCTGGTGAGATGCTTAGTGGGGGAGGGGGGTGCGTGAGTGTTTGTCTCTTCTCTGTGCTGTGGCTGGTGGTCTCAAAGCGGGTGTAAAAGATATTGACATCATCGGGCAGGCTGTCTGTAGAGCTAGTGATGCTGCTGTTGGTCCTCTTGTAGTCTGTGATGTGTTGCAGGCCTTGCCACATGTGCCCCGGGTCAGGAGTGGAGTAGAGGCTGTCCAGCTTTTCCCTGTTATGCTTCTTGGCTGTTGTTACAGCTTTTCTTAGTCCATACTTTGCAGCTTTGTACACAACCTCACGGCCTAATTTAAATGCACAAGAGTGAGCACGCAGCTGACGTACCTGACTGCTGATCCAGGGCTTCTGGTTGGGGAACTTCCTGACCTGTATGGTGGGTACGATGGTATCAATGCACATGCTGATGTACCCAGTCACGTATTGAGCATAATCCTGTATGTTTACAGAAGAGTTGTCTCAGGTGGCTGCAGCTTTAAACACATCACAGTCTGTGCAGGCAAAGCAGTCCTGCAGGGTGCTCTCAGTCTCTGGAGTCCAGTGCTTAATTTGTTTAATCCACGGGGCTTGTTTGTTTCAGCTTTTGTCTGTAGGCTGGGTACATGAACAGTGAGATTTGATGTGACTGTCCGAAGTGGGGGCGGGGTGTCGCTCTGTAGGCGCCACGTATGTTGGAATAAACATGATCCAATGTGCTTTTGTTGCAGGTGGGAATATCCACATGCTGGTAATATTTGGGGAGTACAGTCTGTAAATTGCACTGGTTAAAGTCGCCAGAAACAATAAAGACAGCACCGGGATATTTCGTCTCTACTGCACTAATGACATGGAGTTTGTTTAGCGCTACTGTGTAGTTGCTTTGCTGACAGATGTAAACAGTAGCCAAAAAACACAGCGGTAAATTCCCTTGGTAGATAATAGGGATGGCATTTCAGCAGTAAAAACTCCACGTCGGGTGAGCAGTGCCTGTAGACGGTTTGTACATCTCCACACCATGAGTGGTTTATAAATACACACTCACCCACCTCTTGCCTTACCAGAGTCTCCTGTTCTGTCTGCCCGGTGTGTTGAGTGTGTCTAGAGCTGAATAGCGCTCTCTGGGACTCTATCTGAAAGCCAGGTGTCACAGAAAATTAGGGCACAGCACTCTTTTGTCTCCCCCTGGTCTTCAATCCTTGCTCTTAGGTCGTCTAGCTTATTTTCAAAAGACCGAACATTTGCCATTAAGAGACTGGGTAACGGTGGCCAGTTGGAGTGAGCCATTAGCCTAGCATGTAGCCCTCCTCTCTTGCCTCGCCTTTGGCGCCTTCGGTCCCATCTCTGACGCACTCTCTTGAGGTCAGCATGCTCACCTGGGCTTGGTGCTTTGGGGCCTTCCTGAGGGTGCTGATGGTCACCGCGGGACTGGACGATGTATTTCAGGTCGGGTGGTATAAAGCCAGTGAACTCTGTTTAGTGCAGCTTTTTTCTTGTAAATCTGCAACTTTTTCTTGTAACTGACATTTTTTCATTATAAAATTGCAGCTTTTTTCTTGTAAATTTGCATTTTTTGTTATGGATTTGCATTGTTTTTATTGTAAATTTGCAACTATTTTCTCATCATTTAGCAGTTTTTTTCTGGTAAATTTGCAACTTTTTCACAGAAGTTTTCAAAATTTCTTCTTGTACATTTGCAACTTTTTTCTTTTAAATCTGCAACTTTTTGTTGTAAATTTGCAACATTTTTATCCTCATGAATTTGCTATTCTTTCTTCATAAATTCACTACAGTCATAAATCTGCAACTTTTTTCTTGTAAATGTGAAACTTTCTTGTTCTAAATTTGTAACATTCATATGGATGCTGCTTTAATTTTTATTCTGTGTAATTGATTACATTTTCTTTGTACATCTGGATAATGGCTTACATTTTTTTTTCAGGTTTTGGTTTTTAAGAGTTTGTTTTTTTTGTAAACTCAGATTTACACTGAGAAAATAGTCTTATAAGATTAATTTGTCTTTTCAGATGTGTCTCTGATGAATTGATTATAGATGCATAAAATAGCTCCCTGAGCAGTGCAGAATGATAGAGTACGCTCTGCTACCTGATCAATTATGCTTGCAATCTTTCAATATACAGTATGAAAGATGGGAAGGATGTAATAGTGAGTGAATCCCAGCAGACAGTAATGCATTTCTCTGGTTCTACCAGCAGGATTATTCATCCTTCACTCTACAGTGTTTACAGTCAACAACAACTGCAGAAGGAAACTAGAAAAGCACTCGGAGAGCGCAGACCTCCGCCAAGCGCCACAGTTCCATCCATACAGTGTTTGTGTGTATGTTTTCAGATTCCTTGACCACGAAAACATATGACTAGCAACTGGATTGACAATGATAGGACTAGTGGTTCAGTAGTTATTCACGAAAATGGCATTTTCCGTAATGGCGGCTACAGTTCCGCCCATACAGTGTTTGTGTGTACGTTTTCAGATTCCTTGACCATAAAAACATATGACTAGCAATTGGATTGACAATGATAGGATTAGTGGTTCAGTGGTTATTCACGAAAATGGCATTTTCCGTAATGGCGGTTTTCTTCTGGACGGTGATCTGGATCATCCCCAAAATTTAATCAGTTCTTCCTTGTACCATTTCCAACAACGCCTGAAAGTTTCATCGAAATCCGTCGAAAACTTTTTGAGTTATCTTGCTAACCAACAGACAGACAAACAGACAGACAACCCCCAGCAAAAACATAACCTCCTGCAGCCTGCGGCCTGGCGGAGGTAAAAATGTACCAGGTTAATAGAATTAATGAAGAACTGTAGAGGATAATAATTACTTTGGGATGACGTTGATAACAATTTTTAAAATAGGAATTTGTAAAATGGTCAGTAGCTCATACCAAAGTTTTATTTTGGTTTTGTTGTCATCTGCAAAAAAAAAAAACAAAAAAAACCCATGCAGGTTAGGGAGTTAAGGGGCGCTTGCGCACGCAGCGACCGGCAGCTGGTGGCTTGTCACCAGACTGCAAAACAAATCTACTTACGGGTACAAAATAAGTAATGATAAATAAATAAAATAATCTTTCCCCATTTGAGCAAGGGGAAACAAATACATATGACTTCAAAAACTATATATATATATATATATATATATATACAGTATATATATATGTATATATATATATATATATATATATATATATATATATATATATATATATATATATAGTGGGGCAAAAAAGTATTTAGTCAGCCACCAATTGTGCAAGTTCTCCCACTTAAAAGGTGAGAGAGGTCTCCAATTTTCATCATAGGTATACCTCAACTATGAGAGACAAAATGAGAAAAAAAAAATCCAGAAAATCACATTGAAGGATTTTTAAAGAATTTATTTGCAAATTATAGTGGAAAATAAGTATTTGGTCAATAACAAAAGTTCATCTCAATACTTTGTTATATACCCTTTGTTGGCAATGACAGAGGTCAAACGTTTTCTGTAAGTCTTCACAAGGTTTTCACACACTGTTGCTGGTATTTTGGCCTATTCCTCCATGCAGATCTCCTCTAGAGCAGTGATGTTTTGGGGCTGTCGCTGGGCAACACGGACTTTCAACTCCCTCCAAAGATTTTCTATGGGGTTGAGATCTGGAGACTGGCTAGGCCACTCCAGGACCTTGAAATGCTTCTTACGAAGCCACTCCTTCGTTGCCCGGGCAGTGTGTTTGGGATCATTGTCATGCTGAAAGACCCAGCCACGTTTCATCTTCAATGGCCTTGCTGATGGAAGGAGGTTTTCACTCAAAATCTCACTATACATGGCCCCATTCATTCTTTCCTTTATACGGATCAATCATCCTGGTCCCTTTGCAGAAAAACAGGCCCAAAGCATGATGTTTCTACCCCCATGCTTCACAGTAGGCATGGTGTTCTTTCTCCTCCAAACACGACAAGTTGAGTTTTTACCAAAAAGTTCTATTTTGGCTTCATCTGACCATATGACATTCTCCCAATCCTCTTCTGGATCATCCAAATGCTCTCTAGCAAACGTCAGATGGGCCTGGACGTGTACTGGCTTAAGCAGGGGGACACGTCTGGCACTGCAGGATTTGAGTCCCTGGGGGCGTAGTGTGTTACTGATGGTAGCCTTTGTTACTTTGGTCCCAGCTCTCTGCAGGTCATTCACTAAGGCCCCCCGTGTGGTTCTGGGATTTTTGCTCACCGTTCTCGTGATCATTTTGACCCCACAGGGTGAGATCTTGCGTGGAGCCCCAGATTGAGGGAGATTATCAGTGGTCTTGTATGTCTTCCATTTTCTAATAATTGCTCCCACAGTTGATTTCTTCACACCAAGCTGCTTACCTATTGCAGATTCAGTCTTCCCAGCCTGGTGCAGGTCTACAAGTGGGAGAACTTGCACAATTGGTGGCTGACTAAATACTTTTTTTGCCCCACTGTGTGTGTGTGTGTGTGTATATATATATATATATATAGTGGGGCAAAAAAGTATTTAGTCAGCCACCAATTGTGCAAGTTCTCCCACTTAAAAGGTGAGAGAGGTCTCCAATTTTCATCATAGGTATACCTCAACTATGAGAGACAAAATGAGAAAAAAAAAATCCAGAAAATCACATTGAAGGATTTTTAAAGAATTTATTTGCAAATTATAGTGGAAAATAAGTATTTGGTCAATAACAAAAGTTCATCTCAATACTTTGTTATATACCCTTTGTTGGCAATGACAGAGGTCAAACGTTTTCTGTAAGTCTTCACAAGGTTTTCACACACTGTTGCTGGTATTTTGGCCCATTTCTCCATGCAGATCTCCTCTAGAGCAGTGATGTTTTGGGGCTGTCGCTGGGCAACACGGACTTTCAACTCCCTCCAAAGATTTTCTATGGGGTTGAGATCTGGAGACTGGCTAGGCCACTCCAGGACCTTGAAATGCTTCTTACGAAGCCACTCCTTCGTTGCCCGGGCAGTGTGTTTGGGATCATTGTCATGCTGAAAGACCCAGCCACGTTTCATCTTCAATGGCCTTGCTGATGGAAGGAGGTTTTCACTCAAAATCTCACTATACATGGCCCCATTCATTCTTTCCTTTATACGGATCAATCATCCTGGTCCCTTTGCAGAAAAACAGGCCCAAAGCATGATGTTTCTACCCCCATGCTTCACAGTAGGCATGGTGTTCTTTCTCCTCCAAACACGACAAGTTGAGTTTTTACCAAAAAGTTCTATTTTGGCTTCATCTGACCATATGACATTCTCCCAATCCTCTTCTGGATCATCCAAATGCTCTCTAGCAAACTTCAGATGGGCCTGGACGTGTACTGGCTTAAGCAGGGGGACACGTCTGGCACTGCAGGATTTGAGTCCCTGGGGGCGTAGTGTGTTACTGATGGTAGCCTTTGTTACTTTGGTCCCAGCTCTCTGCAGGTCATTCACTAAGGCCCCCCGTGTGGTTCTGGGATTTTTGCTCACCGTTCTCGTGATCATTTTGACCCCACAGGGTGAGATCTTGCGTGGAGCCCCAGATTGAGGGAGATTATCAGTGGTCTTGTATGTCTTCCATTTTCTAATAATTGCTCCCACAGTTGATTTCTTCACACCAAGCTGCTTACCTATTGCAGATTCAGTCTTCCCAGCCTGGTGCAGGTCTACAAGTGGGAGAACTTGCACAATTGGTGGCTGACTAAATACTTTTTTGCCCCACTGTGTGTGTGTGTGTGTGTATATATATATATATATATATATATATATATATATATATAGTGGGGCAAAAAAGTATTTAGTCAGCCACCAATTGTGCAAGTTCTCCCACTTAAAAGGTGAGAGAGGTCTCCAATTTTCATCATAGGTATACCTCAACTATGAGAGACAAAATGAGAAAAAAAAAATCCAGAAAATCACATTGAAGGATTTTTAAAGAATTTATTTGCAAATTATAGTGGAAAATAAGTATTTGGTCAATAACAAAAGTTCATCTCAATACTTTGTTATATACCCTTTGTTGGCAATGACAGAGGTCAAACGTTTTCTGTAAGTCTTCACAAGGTTTTCACACACTGTTGCTGGTATTTTGGCCCATTTCTCCATGCAGATCTCCTCTAGAGCAGTGATGTTTTGGGGCTGTCGCTGGGCAACACGGACTTTCAACTCCCTCCAAAGATTTTCTATGGGGTTGAGATCTGGAGACTGGCTAGGCCACTCCAGGACCTTGAAATGCTTCTTACGAAGCCACTCCTTCGTTGCCCGGGCAGTGTGTTTGGGATCATTGTCATGCTGAAAGACCCAGCCACGTTTCATCTTCAATGGCCTTGCTGATGGAAGGAGGTTTTCACTCAAAATCTCACTATACATGGCCCCATTCATTCTTTCCTTTATACGGATCAATCATCCTGGTCCCTTTGCAGAAAAACAGGCCCAAAGCATGATGTTTCTACCCCCATGCTTCACAGTAGGCATGGTGTTCTTTCTCCTCCAAACACGACAAGTTGAGTTTTTACCAAAAAGTTCTATTTTGGCTTCATCTGACCATATGACATTCTCCCAATCCTCTTCTGGATCATCCAAATGCTCTCTAGCAAACTTCAGATGGGCCTGGACGTGTACTGGCTTAAGCAGGGGGACACGTCTGGCACTGCAGGATTTGAGTCCCTGGGGGCGTAGTGTGTTACTGATGGTAGCCTTTGTTACTTTGGTCCCAGCTCTCTGCAGGTCATTCACTAAGGCCCCCCGTGTGGTTCTGGGATTTTTGCTCACCGTTCTCGTGATCATTTTGACCCCACAGGGTGAGATCTTGCGTGGAGCCCCAGATTGAGGGAGATTATCAGTGGTCTTGTATGTCTTCCATTTTCTAATAATTGCTCCCACAGTTGATTTCTTCACACCAAGCTGCTTACCTATTGCAGATTCAGTCTTCCCAGCCTGGTGCAGGTCTACAAGTGGGAGAACTTGCACAATTGGTGGCTGACTAAATACTTTTTTGCCCCACTGTGTGTGTGTGTGTGTGTATATATATATATATATATATATATATATATATATATACTGTATATACACTACCGTTCAAAAGTTTGGGGTCACTTAGAAATTTCCTTATTTTTGAAAGAAAAGCACTTTTTTTCAATGAAGATAACTTTAAACTAATCAGAAATACACTCTATACATTGCTAATGTGGTAAATGACTATTCTAGCTGCAAATGTCTGGTTTTTGGTGCAATATCTAGATAGGTGTATAGAGGCCCATTTCCAGCAACTATCACTCCAGTGTTCTAATGGTACAATGTGTTTGCTCATTGCATCAGAAGGCTAATGGATGATTAGAAAACCCTTGTGCAATCATGTTAGATCTGCAATGCTGTAATCGCTGCAAATGGAGGATTCTTTGACGAAAGCAAAGTCTGAAGGAAAAAATTATTATTTCAAATACAAATCATTATTTCTAACCTTGTCAATGTCTTGACTATATTTTCTATTCATTTTACAACTCATGGTGGTAAATAAGTGTGACTTTTCATGGAAAACACAAAATAATTGTCTGGGTGACCCCAAACTTTTGAACGGTAGTGTATATATATACATATTTGTGGTAGGCATAATCGTGGTTAATTGCGATTAATCACGATTGGCAAAATTAATCACGTTGATCATGTAAAAAATTTAAAAACCTACAAATTAACAAACATATTAAATGGCTTTCATTTATATACCGCTTTTTCTCATCTCTAGATGACCAAAGCACTTTACAGATCACGCTAGCCACCCATTCACACACTGATGGCAGTGGAGCCGCCATACACCGGCGCTGGCCTGACCCATCAGGAGCAACTGGGGGTTCAGTGTCTTAGTCAAGGATACTTCGACATGCAGACTACAGACAGAGCGGGAATCAAACCCCTGACCCTCCGATCAGTAGTCAGCCACGCTACACCTATGCCACAGTTTCCCCCTTAAATGACCAAATATGAGGGAAAAATGGCAAAATAGAAAAATAATTTACTAAAACAAAATTATGAAAAAATTATGAAAAAAACCCTAAGAACTCTGCTTAAAAATACAAAATTTAAAAGAAAAAATAAAAAATTTAAGAGAAAATAAAGTAAATTACTATAAAAGGGACTAAATTTTCAGAAAAGAAAAAAAATGAAAATTATTAGAAAAATGTTGCAAATTAATATATAAAATACCAAATTTATTAGAAAAGTTACACTTATGAGAGAAAACAAAGAATGTAAATCAGTAAGAAAAAGTAAACATTTAAAAGAGAAAAACTGCAAATGAATCTTAAGAATATGAAATTCAAAAGAAAAAATTATTTGAAAAGCTGGAGCAGGTGGCTGGGGAGAGGGAAGTCTGAGCACCTCTGCTTGAACTGCTGCCTCTGAGACCCGGACCCCCAGAAAAGCGGTAGAAATGGATGGATCGATTGATGGACGTGTAGATGGATGGATGGATGCATGGTTAATGTAATTTAAGCTTAAAAATACTAAAGTTGGACAAAAATTTGAAAAAATTAAATTTTGAGAAATAAGTTGTAAATTATTACAAAATATTAACACATTTATGAGGAGAAAGTTTAACAGTTTAATGCTTATTAAACTAGAAAAGCACTCGGACAGCGCAGACCTCCGCCAAGTGCCACAATTCCCCCCATACAGTGTTTGTGTGTATGTTTTCAGATTCCTTGACCATGAAAACATATGACTAGCAATTGGATTCACAATGATAGGATTAGTGGTTCAGTAGTTATTCACGAAAATGGCATTTTCCGTAATGGCGGTTTTCTTCTGGACGGTGATCCGGATCACCACCAAAATGTAATCATCTATAGGATACCCCATTTGTGACAATCTCTGAAAATTTCATGAAAATTCGTCCATAACTTTTTGAGTTATCTTGCTAACAATCAAACAAACAAACAAACAAGCAAACAAACAGACAGACAGACAGACAAACCAACGCTGATGAAAACATAACCTCCTTGGCGGAGGTAATGATAACTAAACAAACAAAGTAATGGGCGTAGTGATGTACAGTATAACCAGCCCAGTTTATTCCTCTCTTGGCACCCTATCATATGCTTTCTCTAGATCCACAAAGATGCAGAGCAACTCCCTCTGACCTTCTCTATTCTTCTCCATCAACACTGTTAGAGTAAACATTGCATCTGTAGTACTCCTTCTTGACAATAAACCATACTGCTGCTCACTGATTGTCACCTCTCCTCTTAACCTGGCTTCAACAACTCTTCCCCATATCTTCATAGTGTGGCTGATCAACTTTATGCCTCTGTAGTTACTACAGCTCTAAGCATCACCTTTGTTCTTGAAGACTGGTACCAAAACACTTCTTCTCCAATCCTCAGGCATCCTCTCACTCTCCAAGATTGTGTGAAACAATCTGGATGAAAAGTCACTCACTGCCATCTCTCCTAAACATCTCCATACCTCCACAGGTATGTCATCCGCACCAACTGCCTTTCCATTCTTCATCCTCTTCAAAGCTGCCCTCACTTCCGCCTTATTAATGCTCAGGACTTCCTTGCTCACCATCTTTCCTTCATCCATCCTCCTCTCTCTCTCATGTTCTTTATTCATCAGCTCCTCAAAGTACTCCTTCCACCTTCTCAAATCAGTCTCGTCACTTGTTAGTACATTACCATTTCTGTCCTTAATCAACCTAACCTGCTGCACATCCATTCACGCTCAATCTCTGTCTCGATACAAGTCCTCTTCTCCTTCCTTAGTGTCCAGCCTCTCATACAACTCACTATTTGCCTTTTCCTTTGTCTTTGCCATCTCTGAGCCATATTAGGACAATCATCCGCGGACTCTTCTGTCAGACTGTTCGCCGTACGCCAGTGTTTTTGTTAGTTTCTGTCAGCGCATTGTCTGTTTTTTATGCTTTGTGTCACGCCATCAAATTACCAGTAAACAGTGTGCTCATATGTGCTGGGAGAGGCAGGCTCATTTCAAATAAGTGTGGCGGAGCACAGTCTAATGTGCATTACTATTATAGTGCATTCCATGATCAGGAAAAAGGAGGTTTATCGTCAGAAGTGCATTGTTTAATGATATTTCAGTGGCGTGTT
Source organism: Pholidichthys leucotaenia (assembly GCA_020510985.1). NCBI lineage: Eukaryota > Metazoa > Chordata > Actinopteri > Cichliformes > Pholidichthyidae > Pholidichthys > Pholidichthys leucotaenia. The sequence goes on along the minus strand of CM035841.1, from coordinate 411,568,427 downwards.
TTGAAATTGCGCAGCTCCAGAGCTCATGAGAAAATGGCATCCGCTGGGTTTTTCTGTTATCTTAACTTCTTAACATTCCATTACCCATCCCGTGGGATGTTTTAGGGCTAGGGTTACTGGCTGAAATGGTAAGGGATTTAAATCTTGAGCTTTAAATCAGGTCTGTTTCTGTTAGTATATTACCAATTTTTTCCAAAGTTTTAGAAAAAAAAACTTTTTATTGGAGTATATGGAGTCTAATAATTACTTACATCGGCTCTATAGCTTCTGATCAAATTATTCAGCTGAGAGTGCTAACTCCTACTTGATTGAACAAATTAAAAACTAAAAAAGTCAATAGATCAAGGTCAGGTTGTGGGAGCCGTTTTACTGTACCTAAAAAACAAAATCTTTTGATGCAGTGAATCATTACATTTTAGTTACAAAAAAAAATATTTTGATAAATGTTTCTAATCCAGCCATGTAATGTTTCTGTCTTATCTGTGTGACAGACAACAATGTGTAATTATGAATAATGAAAGCTCTTCTTTGTTAGCCTCTTCAAATTCTAGTTTTCCACCCACAGAACATTTCACATTGGCTGGAAACTGGCAGGAATGCTAAGGGAGAGAGACTTCTAAGAGTCATTGCATAATCACCCATCATTTTAATTATATGATGATCACACACTAGATTTTTTTATTCCATCCACACTCTCATTTTAATTGCGGGCATACTATTGGCATCTATAGATTAGGCATTAATGCAGAATTTTTTTAAGGGAATAAATTAATGAACAGGGAGCATGTGGGTGCACAGGGGGAGGCACAAATGTCTGAAGACTTTAATTCCATCCACATTTTTGTTTTCATCACAGACTTATTAGGCATTAATCTGTTTATTTTTAAGGGGAATAAATGAATGAACAAGGAGTGTGCAGTGTTTAACTTTTCACTGTAACTCCCCACAGAGACAAGAAATGCGTCCACATCTACCTCGGCCACACATCACATGTGGCCAGTGGCCAAAGGCTGCTTGTACCGTGCCTAGGGTTGCAGTTCTCCACCATCAAGCTCCCCGACTGCCACCCGTCAGAAGCCACTGAAAGCGGCCTTGCTTCGAGGCCAGGGTTGCCACAGATGAGAAGCCACGTCAGATCTCTTTTCCTCCCACCCGGGAGCAACTTCCATGCAATAGTTAATGAAAGTTTATGAAAGTTTGCACAGGCATCACCCTCTGTTGCTGAAGTGTCAAATCCATTCAGTCTGTGTGTTGCATCCGTGCGCACTACATTAAACCACTCAGCTGATTTTTCAGCCCATTCTTCACAGTTTGTTCTGTCTAAAATAAGTAATGGCATCAACTGTGATTGATGTCTTTGTTATTACCAGGCAGCATTACAATCGCTTGCATTTTGGCTCACACACAAGGGCTTTGGTCAGCGCAAAACCCGTCTTAAACTGTTCTGATAACATTTCACTTTAGATAATGCCTCTCTTTGCATTAAAGGGATGGGCAGGAGCACTTTGGATTGGATTAGCCAAAACACACCTCTGAATAATTAGACTGGCCTCTTTGCATCATGCGCTAGCGTAAAGTTCATTTCTACGCTGTTGGGATAAGGAAATGAACTTGGAAAAGTCCATAAATGCATTCTGCATCAGTGACAACTGACTGAATGACCGTGTCATTGCGATACAGCCCTCTCTCTTTGCCATGCGCCTAGATTCCAAATACTCCTGTCTACTTTTTCATCTTCCTGACTATCTAACTTTTCTTTGTCAGTCTCTTATTTGAATACTTTCCTCTACCTCCTCATTCCCCCACAAAGTTTCCTTGTCTTTCTTTCTCTGTCCAGTAGATATACCACATACCTTTCTACCTGTTTCCCACAATACTTTTGCTGACTTTCCCAGTCATCTATTAATTTTTCCCTGTCATGCAATGCCTGTATCAACTCCTTCCTGAACTCTGTGCAACCTTCTTACTTCTGTAACTTCCCCCACTTAATCTTTAGCTCTGCCTTCACTCTCTTCCTATTCTTGCTTTCCAAACTTCTTAAAACTTCTTTTTTAAAGTACATGCAATACTTTAGATATGACAAAAAATTTGACATCTAGATTTACAGCAGATTCTGTAGCCCATAGCATGTAGACTATCTGATTGCTCCATGGTGCCACTGTTTGCTGATCGGTGCACCTCTATATAAATAAAAAAAATTCAAAATATTTCCAAAAATGCAAAGTTCACTGAGTTTGTGCACAGTCTTGCTGATGATAATGGTTAAATGGTGTAACATCATACATAGAGACATTGATTGGAAGCCAGCATTCACTCTCCTCTGCAGAAGATGTGGCTGCATCGATTACAGATGCATTTAGCTTGTACACCATTGATTTTTTTAGGAACCATTTCCACTCAGGCAACATGTCAAAATGACTCTGATTGAAAATTAATGACACATTCTATTTAATTGGGTCACTTACCACGGAAGGATTTACTTCAGTAATGATCAGTGAAGTGTACAAACCTTTCTGGGGGCAGGTGCACAACCAAGAAAACAAAAAACAAAAAACAAAAAAAACCTCCCAAATACTGAAAAAGATAAAGTTACATATGTCCGTGCGTGATTTATTATGTTTTTAACAAGGAGAATGTGGGGTATTCCCCAATTTAGCATGGGATATAAATGTGTAAATGAAAATTAGCTACAAAATTGCAAGAATAAAGATGCAGTGACATGATTAAAGATGCCAATTTAAAAATTTAAAAATCCCACAAAATTACAATTTGATTACACAGAATAAAAATGCATCCAGCATCCAGATGAACATTGCAAATTTACAAGAAAAGTTGCAAATTTATGATAAAAAAAACTTGCAAATTTACATAAAAAGTTGCACATTTAAAAGAAAGTTGCAAATTTATTAGAAAAATTATGAAAAACTAGAAAAGCACTCATAGAGCGCATACCTCCACCAAGGCTCCTTCCGTTTCTCATGGATCACCTCCAAAATGTAGTGGGTTTGTGTGTAGGCCTATAGCCTCTTGTGATGAAAATGGCATCAAAGTCTGTCCATCAGTTTTGAAGTATTGTTGCTAACACACTGTGAGAAGATAAGAGCCTTGGCTGAGGTATGCAGTCTCAGATCATCACCAAAATATAATGGGTTCCTCACTAGCCCAAGAACCACCTCTGTTTTTTTTGTGTAATCCTGCTGCACAAATACAAACAAAGCCCTTGGTGGAGGTATGCACTCTCAGATCATCACCAAAATCTAATCATCTGTTCCCCATGCCATTACACACCTTTCCTGAAAATTTCATCAAAATCCGTTCATAACTTTTTGAGTTATGTTGGTAACAGACAGACAGACAGACAAACGCCGGTAAAAACATAACCTCCTTGGCGGAGGTAATTACAGATAAAAGTTACAAATTATAAGACAAAAGTGGCAAATTTACAAGAAAAATGTTGCATATTTGTGAGAAAAAAGTCACAAATTTTTAAGAAAAAATTGCAAATCTACAAGAAAAAGGTTGAAAATTTAAAGGAAAAAAGTTTGGGGCTTGGGCACAGGTCACACAAAATTAAGTTACCGGACAATAAAACACATTTGATAGGCAACTCTGTGGGGGAAAATTAAAAATCTATAATACCTTAATAAAAGAAAAAAAATCTCTCCAAAAGGGCATGGACCAGTCCTAGAGCTTTACTTCACATCAGTCTGTGCACGTGCTTGGTTATGATTATGATAAAATACGACAATGGCAACCGAGGTGTACTGACAGGATGTGAAAAATGGGATGAAATAATCACTTTTCAGCCCTCTCAAAAACTCCCCTGTGCTGTAAAACTCCGGAAACAAAAGCGAGGCTTAATTACAAACTCACCGAGTATAAAAACATGCTACAAATCTACAGCATTTAACCATTTAACCCCATTTAACTTTACAAGCAGAAAATAGGCACTGTGTGCTTCATAATGGGAGCATAAACCAGTGTGTGTGCGCGAGACATTCAGAGGCCCGACATTGATTCTCCACACTTCAGACTTCCAGATGTGGTTGATTCAAACCAGCACCTGGCAGGTTTCCCCCCCCCTCAATAAACACACACATCGCAAAACCGCAGGTTACCGGGAGTCATTCTGGAAAGACTGCAGCAGGAATTTGTTCCATCCTCTCCCAGCTCTGTTTATTAATACCCTTTGTGTCAGTGCACGTGGGGGTATCTGAATTAATCCACTCTCATTCAGCTGATCCCACTCCTGCCTCACTAAAAGGAAGCATTAGGCTTGCTTGTAATTTGAGTAACGGATTAGATTTGGAGGGAAACGTGAGACCTGGCTGTCACCTGAGAGTTTTTTTTTTTTGTTTTTTTTTTAATCGGAGCAAGAATGACACAACACTGAAGTAGAAGCACAAATTATATTGGTGACAAAAATTAAAACTTGAGATGATCTGCTGGACTGAATCCAGCACAATGTGGAATTTTACAGAAAAGGACCAGTAGCAGCTTTTCTGACACAGTTTCTGCAAAATATGCCACAAAAGGATTAGTACTCATTAACAGAGACATTTTAAGCATAACCATGCAAATTTCTCAAACAATTATGTTATATTTAAACACCATTTATTCTTTGAGGAAATCAGGAGTGACAGAAAAGTATGTGAGGGTGGTGCAGGATGAGAAGTGGAAGGGAAAATTTGCAAGACAGTAGTGAGACCTGCCACAATATATGGTTTGGAGATGGTGGCACTGAGAAAAAGAAGGTGGGGGGCGGTAGCTGGAGGTGGAAGAGTTGAAGAAGGTGTGAGTGGGAGTAAGTCGGAGGGACAGGATTAGAAATGAGCATCCTACAACACACCTCACCACTGTCTTGCTGTCCTCACACAGGTCGTGCACCCCCCTCGCATACTTCTCAGACACTCTTTACTTCCTCTTGACACCTTATCATATGCTTTCTCTAGGTGCACAAAGGCACAGATTGATTGATTTCATTCATAGGTGTAAATTAAAGGGGGGGCAGGGGGGACATGTCCCTCCCAACCTGGAAAAAACAGAATTATTGTCATCTTAAGTCATCATAAACCTTAAATATCATGTGAAAAAAGATTCTGATGGACAAACGCTAAATGTAAAAAAAGAACCTGCAAATTTGGAGCTTCTTTCTTTTAAATCTGCAACTTTTTTCTCATAAATATTAATCTTTTTTCCTCATAAATCTGGTACTGTTTTGTTGGAAAGTTGCAATTTTTAAATCAAATTGTGATTTTTGTTTTGTAAATACATTGCTTTTTTCTCATGAATTTGCAACTTTTTTCTTTTAAATTTGCAACGGTTTTCTGATAAATTTGCAACTTTTTTCTTGAATACTTCTCATAAATTTGCATTTTTTTTCTTTTAATTTTGCAACTTTTTTCTCATAAATTTCCTACTTTTTTGTTGTAAAGTTGCAACATTTATTAATAAAATTGTGATTTTTTTTCTTGTAAACTTGCTACCAGTTTCTCATAAATTGGTAACTTTTTTCTTTGAAATTTGCAACTGTTTTCTGATAAATTTGCAATGTTTTACTTTAAAATTTTTCTAATAATTTAGCATTTTTTTAATTTTGCAACTTTTGCCTCATTAATTTACTACTGTTTTATGTAAAGTTTCAACTTTTTTAATCAAATTCTAACTGTTTTCTTGTAAATTTGCCACTTTTTTCTCATAAATTTGCAATTTTTTTCTTTTAAATTTCCAAATTTTCCAAGAAATTTGCACTTTTCTTGTTGTAAATTTGCAAGTTTTTTTTAAACCAAAAGGTGATTTTTTTTAATTGTAAATTTGATTATTTTTTCCTCCTAAATTTGCAATTTCTTTTATATTTTTTTAATGAATTTGCATTTTTTCTTTTAATTTTGCAACATTTTTGTCAGAAATTTGTGACTTCTCTGTTCTAAAGCTGCAACTTTTTATTCAAATTGTAATTTTTTTCTGTAACTTTACTTGTTTCTCAGAAATTTTCAACTTTCTTTTGAAGACATGCAACTTTTTAAATCATTTTGTGATTTCTTGTAAATTTGTTTTTTCATATTAATTTGCAATTTTTTGTCTTAAATTCACCTTTTTTCATCATAAACTTCTAACAAATTAGCATTTTTTTCTTTTAATTGTGACTCTTGTTTAATTACTTTTTTGTTGTAAAGTTGCAACTTTTATTAATCAAATAGTGATTTTTTTCTTGCAAATTTGCTATATTTTTCCTCATAAATTTTAAACCTTTTTCTTTTAAATGTGCAGCTCTTTTCTCATAAATAAGCGTTTTTTTTCTTTTAATGTTGCAACTTTGTTCTTGTTAATTTGCCACTTTTTTTGTTGTAGTTTCAACTTTTTTAATCAAATTGTGACTTTTTCTTGTGAATTTGCTAATTTTTTCTCAAAAATTTGATTTTTTTCTTTTAAATTTCCAAATTTTCTCAGAAATTTGCATCTTTGTTGTTGTAAATTTGCAAGTTTTTTAAACCAGATTGTGACTTTTTCTTGTAAATTATCTTTTATTCATAAATTTGTAACTTTTTTATTTTAAATTTGCAAATGTTTTCTCATTATTTTTTTTTAAAATGCTTTCTGTGAAATTTGCTACTTCTCATAAATTAGCATTTTTTTCTTTTAATTTTGCAACTTTTTTCTCATTAATTTGCTACTTTTTGTTGTATAATTGCAACTTTTTTTAATCAAATTGTGATTTCTTTTGTAAATTCACTGGTTTTTTCTCATAAATTTGCAACTTTTTTTCTCATTAATTTGCTACTTTTTTGTTGTAAAGTTTCAACTTTTTTAATCAAATTGTGACTTTTTTTCTTGTAAATTTGTTACTTTTTTCTCCTTAATTTGCAAAATTTTTCTTTTAAATTTTCAAATTTTCTCAGAAATTGCCTAATTTCTTGATGTAGTCACAACTTTTTAAAATTAAATTGTGATTTTTTTTTTCTTGTAAATTTGATACTTTTTTCTCCTATATTTGCACCTTTTTCTTTACATTTTTTTATGAATTTGCATTTTTTTCTTTTAATTTTGCAACATTATTCTCATAAATTTGCTATTTTTCTGTTCTAAAGTTGCAACTTTTTATTCAGATTTAATTTTTTTTTTCTGTAACTTTTCTACTTGTTTCTCAGAAATGTTCAACTTTTTCTTGTAAAAATGCAATTTTTTTTTAAATCAAGTTATGACTCCTTTCTTTTAAATTTGCTACTTTTTTCACATGAATTTGTGATCTTTTTCTCTTAAATTCATTAATTTTTTCAACATAAATTTGCAGTTTTTTTGTTGTAAATTGTGACTTTTTTCTTTTAGATGTGCAAATGAATGCTGGATAAGTTTCTATTCTACAGTATGTAATGCCTTAAATTTTCTCTCTTCATCTAGACAATGACTGAAGTTTGTTTTGTAAAGTTTTAAAGGATTTGAAGTCTTTCCTTTCATAAAAATAGAGGCCCCTAAACACACATATCCCCCTCAGTCTTTACTCTGGAGAACATGTTCCGTTAATTGCCCCCCCCAGTTTATACTCTGCCCAGAGGCGGATTTACCAATAGGCAAACGTAGGTGGCTGCCTTAGGCCCTGACCTGCTAGGGGCACCGATCTACTAGAAGTCCCATATATATTTTTTAAAAATGTTTAGCATATTTAATGTGATGTCTGACAAAATATAGAAACATGGGTATTTTCTGTCCAGGGTGTACCCTACCTCTATCCCAAAGATGCTGGGATAGGCTCCAGCCCCCCCGTGACCCAAAAGGATTAAGCAGAAGAAAATGGATGGATGGATGGATGGATGAGTATTTATAAAAACGCCAACTCAAATCATGAACATAATGTCCTCCCCCCTTCTCCTCAGACTGTTGGACTGTTCTGTGGTGGCAATGAGTCAGGGGTTCTTCACCCAGAGTCAGAAGCTGGGGGGGGGGGGGGGGGCAGAGGACTGAAGGAGGAAGTGGCACCAGGGGGTCTCAGATGTAACAGAAAGGATGAGCCGCACCCCGGGGAGTCAGGAGACAGCAGAGTTTGCTAGAGTATGAATGAGAGGGAATGAGAAGCAGAGCCCGTGTTTTGTAATGTAATGTGCCAGACAGGCTTTGTACACTGTATGTATTGTCTTTGGCTTCCTGGGTCTCGTGGGGCAGAAATACAGAGGTATTAAAGGCGCCCAGAGACCCCGGGAGAGTTTTTTTTCTGTTTTATGTTGGAAGGTGAATAAAGTTTGTGTGTTGTCTAGCTCGCTGTCTCGTCTGCTTTCATCTACCACATTGGTGACCCTAAGACATGCAATGGAGAACAAGCTGAGCACCGCCCCGGAGACAACCCAGAGAAAGAACGCCAGCGTGGCATGCGCTGTCATAGTCAAGCTCCCAAACTTCTGGCTTCACAATCCGACCGCTTAGTTCCTACATGTTGAAGCCCAATTCGCACTCCGCGGGATCACAACGGAAGACACCAAATATTACCATGTGGTCGCTGCGCTGAATGTGTGCGCCACACAGCAAGCAACAAGCCTGCACCAGGAGCCACGGCCCAGGCGAAATACGAAGCGCTCAAGCAAATGCTATTCCAGCCTGATACCCTGTCGGACAGTGAGAGAGCAGAGAGACTCCTAACGCGCTCAGAGTTAGGTGACAGATCAGCTGTGGAGCTGATGGAGAGCATGTTAGCATTGATGGGGAAGAACGACAAATCCTTCCTGTTCGCCCACCTTTTCCTCAGGAATCTACTTGCTACAGCGAGGGTGAGCCCGGTCAACTCACCGCTGCTGGTAACCAAGGACTACCGCGCTCTGGTACAGGAAGCAGACCGCATCATCAAAGCGACCAGAGCTCTCAGTGTGCATGCAGCGACACCGGCATCCATGAAGGACTCCAGCGAGGTCGAGCAGCCACTGGTGGTGGCTGGGACAGACACCAAGAGATGCAGGAACGGGAAGCTTTATTTCTATCACTACCATTTTGGCTTGAATGCCAAATGCTGTCTGCCGCTGTGCCAATTCAAGAAGCCGGGAAATGGCACAACCAGCAGTCAGTAGCAGCTGCGACCACTGGCGACAGGAACAAGCTGCTTTTTATCACAGATAGATGTTCGGGGAGACATTTCTTGGTGGACTCCGGCTCCCAGAAGAGCCTCATCCTGCCAGTCAGCGCAGACAGGTTGGCAGGAGGCATTGGTCCCGAGCTCACAGCCGCCAAAGTAACATCAGGATGCTTGGTGAACGGACGATGACGGTATGCTTATACGGACGCAATTACCAGTGGGATTTTGTGGTAATTGCATGTTCTGTCCCCATTTTAGGCACAGATTTTTTTATGTGCTTATGGGTTTGTTAGTCGATGTTGCCAACAGACATTTAGTGGATGCTGTCTCTTTTTCCTCCTTGCCCTGCACAGCTCGGGGAGTTGGGCCAGCAACACTGGCTAACATTATAGCTCCAGGTGGTAAGTACCAGCATTTACTTTCACAGTTCCCAGCACTCACCATCCCGACATATTCAGCTACAGTAACCATACACGGGGTCGAACATTTCATAACCACAAAAGGCCCGCCGGTGTTCGTGTGCCCTCGGCGCCTGGACGCAGTTAAGCTGGCCAGCGCACGCGAGGAGTTCTCTAATTTAGAGCAACTGGGCATCGTTAGGTGCTCCAACAGCCCATGGACATCCCTGCTACACATGGTGCCCAAGGCCGATGGGTTGTGGTGACCGTGCAGCGATTTCCGGGGCTTGAACAACGCCATGGAACATGACCGATATCCCATCCCGCACATCCAGGATTTTTCCGTGCATCTGGCTGGGACGCATGTTTTTTCAAAAGGGGATCCGGTCCGGGGTTACCACCAGGTCCCAGTGCGCACGGAGAACATTCCCAAAACAGCAGTAATAACTCCTTTTGGTCTTTTTGAGTTTTTAAGCATGACATTCGGGTTAAAGGGAACATTCCAAACCTTCCAAAGAATGATGGACTCCGTGACCTGCCTTTCATTTTTGTCTACTTAGATGACATTTTGGTGGCTAGCGCGTCCGAGGAGGAGCACCTCGCCCATCTCAAACTAGATTTGCAAAGACTGTAGGCACACGGGCTTATCGTTAACCCGGCGAAGTGCCAGTTTGGTGTGCCAGTGATTTTTTTGGTCTCCACATTTCACCTGAGGGCGCAATTCCACTGCCTGATAAGGTGTGTGCTGTGTTGGATTTTCCGCGTCCGCAGACTGTGAGGGCCCTAAAGGAATATTTGGGCATGGTCAACTTTTACAACCGTTTCCTCCCCCAGGCAGCCGAACCGCTGCAGCTGTTGTACACCGCACTCAAAAAAAAGATGCCAGGGAAAAGTATGTAAGTCCATCCATCTTCTTCCGCTTAATCCTTTTCGGGTTGTGGGGGGGCTGGAGCCTCTCCCAGCATCTTTGGGCAAGAGGCAGGGTACACCCTGGACAGATCGCCAGTCCATCACAGGGCCAACACAGGGAGACAGACAACCATTCACTCTCACAGTCATACCTAAGGACAATTTAGAATCCCCAGTTGATGCCAATTAACCTAACTTGCATGTTTGTGGCATGTGGGAGGAAACCGGAGAAATCCCGGAGTAAACCCACGCAGACACGGGGAGAACATGCAAACTACACACAGATCACTGTTGGCCGGGGGCTGGGATCGAACCCAAGATCCCCCGGCCAAGGGTGAGTTGCTGTGCTGCCGCAGTGCTAACCACTCTGCCACCGCACTGCCCAAGTAAGTAAGTAAGTAAATAAGTAAAATTTATTTATATAGCACTTCTCACAGAAAGAATCACAAAGTGCTTCACAATAAAACATAACACACTATCACAATTAAAACAATCACCGTCATCATCATAGCAGTCTGTCGGGGGTGACAATGACCGGTTCATTTAGGTCTGATCAGATTCCTCCACGCAGCTCTGTCCTTCGCCTTCCGCTGCCAGGAACTCCTGACCTTATTAACCCGAGCGATGTTCGAGACGGTATGAGTTGCTTTCTGACTGACCATTTCATGAAACTGCTTGCAAAGTATTTGAGTACCGCTAGCTTTTGCTGGACTAGGGGCACATTCTTGGCAGATAGAGGTATTATCAGTGGCAAGGACAGGCCAAGACAAACTGACTCCAGTATCTGTTGCAGTGACTAACCAGATGATAGGTTTGTTTATCTCTGCTCTTTGTGTAGTGCATGTCACGACACACCAACTGGCAAAAGTCCACCACAGACCTTGCAACAGATGTGCTTATCTGCCAGGATGTCCAGTCTCACCTCGTGTAACTGGGAGTGGTCTACCACAGACCTGTGACAGATATTGTTTTCAGTTCTGCCAGGATGCCCAGTTTCACTCTTCATGCCCTCGGAAGAGCGGGGTTGCCGGTTGAGTCGCTGACGGCCCAACCCGTGAGACTGGTAGTACCGGTTTTTGTGGTTATCCAGTAGCAAGCAAACCAGTGCCTGACCTGACATACTTATTAGGACTGTATAAGGAAATACAGATGCCGATATGGCGCAGAATTCCTCCATATACTGGTACTGTCACTAAAGTGTGCAGTATCTTCTGCACTGGCACATCATAAAGGCATTAAAAAGGCATCTCTAACCCGTCTCTCCAAACAGGTATATTTCCCAATGCAATAAAAATAGCCAAAGTAATTCCGATACACAAGATGGGTGACAGAGGGGAATTTTCAAATTATAGACCTATTTCACTATTGCCGTAATTTTCTAAGACACTCAAAAAAATATTCTGTGAGAGAATTGACAACTTTAAAATGAAGAATAATTTATTGTGTGAGCAACAATATGGGTTCAGACACAAGAGGACAACTGCATTTGCTCTAATGGAATTTATAGAAAAAATATCAACTGCTGTTGAAAATAAAGAGTATTCAGTTGGGGTATTCCTGGATCTTAAAAAAGCATTTGATACAATGGATCATAAATTATTGTTAAAGAAACTACAAAATTATGGTTTTACTTGCGGATTCCCACAGGGTTCAGTTTTGGGGCCATTGATATTCAATATGTAAATAAATGATATATGTAAAGTTTTGGAAAAAAATGGATTTGATATTGTTTGCAGATGACACTAATTTATTATGGAGTGGAAGCAATTTGGAACAACTTTTGGATACACTCGGAAAGGAATTAGAAAAGCTTAAACTGTGGTTTGAGTCAAACAAATTAACGCTCAATTTAAGTAAGACAAAATTTATAGTTTTTAACAACCATCACAACTACTCAGTATCTAAACTCAGTGTAAATGGTGGAGCGATTGAAAAGGTATCCAAAATTAAATTTCTTGGAGTAATAATTGATAACAAACTGTGTTGGAAGTCACATATTAATTATATTAAAGGTAAAATATCCAAATCAATTGCAATACTACACAGAGTGAAATATTTGCTGAATCAGTCCACACTATATACTTTGTATCATTCATTAATACCCCCATACATGACATATTGTACTGAAGAATGGGGAAATACATATAAAACAAACATATATCCAGTCTTTATGCTTCAGAAGAGAGCTATTAGAATAATAAACAAAGCTGCTTACAGGGGCAATTTAGACCAAAACTAAAGGAAGAAATACTCTAAACATATATACAAGATGACATGTAAAATCACCTAAGAATTATCATATTCAGTCTGTGTTGTGCTGTTGCTTAGCTTTTTGTCATGTTTTGTCTTAGCTTTGTTCTGAATTGCAATCACTCTTGTTTTGTTTTGGGTTTTTTTTTAATTCTTGGATGGAATATGGGTGGGCAATATAAGCTGTGGCTTCAGCCATCACCCATTTCGGATAATTTATGTTGAACTGTATAATCAGAGAAGTTATTGTTTAATTTTACCTTGTTAGATTTTTTTTCTTTCCCCTTTTTATATTATTGTTCCTTTTTTTAATCTTTACTTTTAATCTATCCGTCATAAAGATTCATTCAAAACAAACAAACAAACAAACAAACAAACAAACAAACATATATCCAGCCTTTATGCTTCAGAAGAGAGCTATTAGAATAATAAACAAAGCTGCTTACAGGGAATCAACAAACCCACTTTTTCTTAAATTCAAAGCTCTCAAGTTGAAAGACCTGGTTGATTTTAAAACTGCAGTAATAATGTTAACAGCGAAAAATCTATCACTGCCCGCAAATATCCAAAAGCTGTTCCGAATAAGGGAGAAACAATATCATTTCAGAGGAACATATATATTTCAAAAACCTTCAGTGAGAACTACCACCAAGCAACACTGTGTCTCAGTGCAAGGAGTCAGACTGTGGAACGCTTTTGGACTTGAATTAAAATCATGTACAACGCTTGGACAATTTAAACAAAAACTAAAGGGAGAAATACTCCAAACATATATACAAAACGATAGGTATAATCACATAAGGATTATCATATCCAGTCTGTGTTGTGCTGTTGTTTAGTTTTTTGTCACATTTCGTCTTGGCTTTGTTCTGATTTGTAATCACTTTTATTTTATTTTCCTTTTGAATTCTTAGATGGAACATGGGTGGGCAATATAAGCTGCGGCTTCAGCCATCACCCATTTCAGATAACTTATGTTGAACTGTATAATCCGAGGAGTTATTGTTTAATTTGACCTTGTTGGATTTTTTTCCCTTGGTTATATTATTCTGTTCCTTTCTTTTTAATCTTTTTTTAATCTAATCTATCCAAAATAAAGATTCATTCATTCAAAAACAAGTATAAAGACATTAAAAACATAAAAAACATAATCCATAATCAAACTAAAAAGCCTGTTTAAACAGAAGTGTCTTTCATCTCTCGGCGCCACACCAGTCGGCTGCCTTTTGCAACAGCGGCTCGATTCCGAGTTTTTTTTTTTTTTTTTTTTTTCACCCCACTTATATCACGGACACACAGATCGTCCCAAATGTCTCCTGAGCCGGTGGACGGAGCCACTGTTTATAGCAGGATTCGATACAACAGGGAAGAGCTGCTAGCATTTAACCGCCACCCGGTCCCACTGGAAAAACTCGACATACCGAGAGAACTGAGGCGAAAACGCCGCGGCTGCCGGGCTGGAGTAAGGCGGAGGACAAAAAATATAAGGTACAGACCCTCCCTTCCATCTGTTGTCATGGGAAATGTACGGTCGATACTGAGAAAGTTAGATGAGCTAGCGGCTATCTCCCGTTATGATAGCACTTACCGGGAGTGCTCTCTCCTTTTGTTTACTGAGACGTGGCTAACTGAACTAGCAGCAGATGCTAACATTGAGCTGGAGAGTTTTCACATGATACGAGCTGACCGAACACCAGAGAGTGGCAAAACTAGGGGCGGTGGAGTGATAATGTATGTTAACAACAACTGGTGCAGACCGGGACATATCACTGTTAAACAACGACACTGCAGCAAAGACATTGTGTTGCTAGCTGTTAGCATGAGGCCAACATATCTCCCGAGAGAACACTCACACGTGATCTGCATTGTTGCTTATGCAAATCCGACGGCGAACGCTGGGACAGCGCGTGACGTCATCCATTCAGTAACCAGCAGGCTGCAGACAGAACACCCAGATGCTCTTCTCCTCATCTCAGGCGATTTCAACCACGTTTCACTGTCTCCCATTCTGCCCACTTTCACCCAGTATGTCACATGCCACACTAGAGACAATAAAACACTGGATTTGTTCTACGCAAACACTAAGGAGGCGTACACCTCATCACAACTCCCCCCACTTGGGAGATCGGATCACAACTTGGTTCATCTCCGACCGGTGTACAAACCCCTAGTGCACAGACAACCTCCGGCCATGCACACTGTGGAGTTATGGTCTGAGGAGACAATGGACACTCTAAAGGACTGTTTTGAAGCCACTGCCTGGAAGCAGCTCTGCGATCCACATGGTGAGGACATCGATGGCCTCATTCACACCTTCACGGGCTACCTCAGCTTCTGTGTGGACAAATCCGTTCCCACCAAGACCATACGGCGTCACTCAAACAACAAACCCTGGATCAACCCTGAGATAAAAACACTTCTGAGAGAGAAGAAGAGGATCTTCAGGTCGGGGAACAGGGAGATGCTGAAGTCCGTACAGAGGGAGCTGAGGAGAAAGATCAGAGAAGGCAAGGACAGCTTCAGGAAGAAGATGGAGGACAAGCTGCAACAGAGCGACATCAGCGGGGTCTGGAGAAACCTCAAAACCATCTCGGGGCTCCAGAATACCTCCCCCCAGGCCACGGGGGGCAGGGAGTGGGCGAACAACCTGAATCTGTTTTTCAATAGATTTGACCAACCGCCCTCCCCCCTGTCTGCACAACAACCACTGCTGCCTCTAAGAAATCAAGTCCTGCTACCCACTCCCCACTCCACCGACACCCCCCCCCCCACTCCCAACACACAGCCCCCCATCCTGACCCTGACCAAGACCCAGGTGAGGACGGAGCTGAGGAAGATCAAGGCGAGGAAGGCGTCGGGACCGGACGGCATCAGCGCAAAGCTCCTCAAGTCCTGTGCAGACCAGCTGTGTGGGATTGTGACGTATATCTTCAACATGAGCCTGAAACTGGGGAGGGTACCACAGCTGTGGAAAACATCTTGTGTGGTACCTGTACCAAAAACTTCCCACCCCAAAGACCTGAACAGCTTCAGACCGGTGGCCTTGACGTCCCACTTGATGAAGACCCTGGAGAGACTGCTCCTTGCTCATCTCCGCCCCCTGGTGGAACCAGCGATGGATCCACTCCAGTTCGCCTACCAGGATGGCATTGGGGTGGAGGATGCGGTGATCTTCCTCCTTCACCGTTCTCTGTCCCACCTGGAGAAGCCCGGGAATATGGTGAGGATCATGTTCTTTGACTTCTCCAGTGCTTTCAACACCATCCAACCGATGATCCTGAAGGACAAGCTGCTGCGCGCAGGGGTGGACCAGCACCTGTCATCATGGATCCTGGACTACCTCACGAACCGGCCTCAGTTTGTGAGAACCCGGGACTGTGTTTCCGACACGATCATCAGTAGCACGGGGGCCCCCCAGGGAACGGTGCTGGCTCCCTTCCTGTTCACTCTTTATACTGCGGACTTCTCACACAACACAACACATTGCCATCTACAGAAGTTCTCTGATGACTCTGCGATCGTTGGTCTCATCTCCAGCGGAGATGAAGCTGAGTACAGAGGGCTTATCCACGACTTTGTGGACTGGTGCCATCGGAACTGCCTCCAGATCAACGCGAGGAAAACTAAGGAGCTGGTGGTGGACTGCCGCAGGCATGGGCAGCCCCTCACAGCACCAGTAAATATACAGGGAACAGACATCGAGATGGTGACATCCTACAAGTACCTGGGTATTCATCTGAACAATAAACTAGACTGGTCACACAATACTGACGCACTCTACAAGAAGGGACGGCGCAGGCTGTTCCTGCTGAGGAGACTCAGGTCTTTTGGTGTACAAGGGGCGCTGCTGAAGTCATTCTATGACACGGTGGTGGCATCAGCCATCACTTTTGGAGTGGTCTGCTGGGGCAGTGGCATTACTGCAGCCGATAGGAAGAGACTGAACAAACTGATTAAGAAAGCTAGCTCTGTCCTGGGGCAACGCCTTGATCCGATGGAGGAGATAGGAGAGAGAAGGACGGTGGCTAAACTGTCATCTCTGCTGGAGTCCGAGTTCCACCCTATGCAGGACATACTGGATGCACTGAGGAGCTCATTTAGCAGCAGACTACATCATCCCAGGTGCACAACCGAGAGGTTTCGTAGGTCCTTCCTACCAACGGCTGTCAGACTGTACAACCTAAGCAGGGCTGCTCGCAGAGATAGCAAAAAGACGTAACAAACTAATAGTTTTTTGAATGCAAAAGATGCAATAGACTTACACAATGGTCCTCTCCGGCATACAACTAGGAACATACCGGTCGCTATGGAGGGTGAGAATATGTATGGGCACATAATCATACCATGTAGGATAACTAAATAGACGGTTATGCTGTTTCATCCCACCTAGCAACAATGCTCTGCACTGTGTGTGTTTATATATCTATATATTTATTCCATCTAGCTACAATGCTCAGCACTGGGTGTGTTTATATTTATATATCTATATATTTATTCCATCTAGCTACAATGCTCCGCACTGTGTTTTTATATATCTACATATTATTCCATCTAGCTACATTGCTCCGCACTGTGTGTGTTTATATACTTGCATATTTATTCCACCTAGCTGCAATGCTCCGTACTGTGGGTGTTTATATATTTACATATTTATTCCATCTAGCTACAATGCTCTGCACTGTGTGTTCATATATTCATATATTTATTCCATCCAGCTACAATGCTCTGCACTGTGTGTCTGTGTGTGTGTGTGTGTATATATATATTTTATAGTAATATGTACATATGTATATTAGCTGCTCTTGCTTGCTTGTTTTTTTTCTTGCCTTCTGATTGTTGCTCTGAGTGTTGCTATCCCTGTGCTGTTGCAATCCTGGAATTTCCCCGTTGTGGGACTAATAAAGGCTTATCTTATCTTATCTTATCTTATCTGCTTTAAAAGCATCTGCAGAGTTTACTGAGCTCAAAGACAGTGGTAGAGCATTCCACAATTTTGGTGCCACTACCTGAAAGGCTCTATCACCTTGAGTTTTAAAATGGGTTCGAGGGACAGCCAGTAAAAGTTGATCCGAGGATCTCAGAAACCGTGAGGGGTTGTACACTTTAAGCAGCTCGATGATGTATTTAGGGACCTGATCATGAATAGCTCTAAAAACAAGAAATACAATTTTAAACTGAATCCAAAAACCCACTGGGAGCCAGTGAAGTGCTACTAAAACTGATGTAATGTGAGCCCTTTTCTTAGTGTGAGTTAAAAGTCTAGCAGATGAATTTTGAACAACCTGGAGGTGTTAAAGATGCTTTTGGATCAGACAGGTTAAAAGACTATTACAATAGTCTAAGTGAGAAGAAATAAAAGCATGTATAATCATCTCAAGTTCCACCTTTGACACCAGGGTTATATTTATTCTTCAGATGGAAGAAACAATTTCTAATTAATTGATTAATGTGGTTCTCAAGAGACATAGCCGAGTCAAAACTAACACCAAGATTCTGAAGACTCGCCTGTACAGAGGAACTTAGGGTACCCATGTGATGCTTAATAAGTGGAATCTTGTTTTCAGGAGCAATAATTAATTCAATTCAATTCAATTCAATTCAATTCAACTTTATTTATATAGCGCCATTTCACAACAACAGTCATCTCATAGCACTATCCACTGTAGGGAGGACCCCCACAGTTGCAGAAAAACCCCAGCAATCAGGTGATCCCCTGTGAGCAAGCACTTGGCGACGGTGGAGAGGAAAAACTCCCTTTTAACAGGAAGAAACCTCCAGCAGAACCAGGCTCAGGGAGGGGCAGTCATCTGCTGCGACTGGCTGGGGGGTGAGGGGACAGAGAAGAAGAAAAGAACAGACATGTAGAGAGCAAACAGCACGATGGGGACTCAATCTATGGGAGAGAACAAACAAATGTTAATGACCAGCAAAAAAAAAATATTTCATAGAGAGTGAGGAAAGGAGTGAGGCCCAGTGCATTACTGGAGGTCCCCCGGCTGACTAAACCTATTAGCAGCATAACTAAGGGAGGGTTCAGAAACACATGATCCCTCCCTAATTGTAGGCTATATCAAAAAGGTAGGTTTTAGCCCTATTCTTAAAAACAGAGATCGAGTCTGACTCCCGAATCCAGATTGGCAGCTGATTCCACAGGAGAGGAGCTTGATAACTGAAGGCTCTGCCTCCCATTGTACTTTTGGAGATTCTAGGTATTACAAGTAAACCTGCATTTTGGGAGCGTAGTGCTCTGTTAGGATGATACGGTAGTATCAGATCTTTTAAATAAAAAGGAGCCTGATTGTTTAGAGCTTTGTAAGTAAGAAGAAGGATTTTAAACTTAATTCTAAACTCTATGGGAAGCCAATGAAGGGAGGCCAGAACCGGAGAGATATGATCTCTCTTTCTAGTACCTGTTAAAACTCTTGCTGCAGCATTTTGGATCAGCTGAAGACTTTTTAAAGATGTTTTAGGACAGCCTGATAATAAAGAATTACAATAATCTAATCTCGAGCTAACAAAAGTGTGGATCAGCTTCTCAGCATCACTCTGAGACAAGATGCTCCTAATCTTGGCAATATTACGCAAATGATAGAAGGCAGTCTTAGAAACAAATTTAATATGTGAATTGAAGGACAAATCCTGATCAAAAATAACTCCAAGGTTCCTCACAGAGCTATTAAGAGAAAGAGTAACTGCATCCAAACTGAAAGTTTGATTTGGAAAGGAATTTCTAAGGTTTTTTGGACCAACAAGAATGACTTCAGTCTTATCTGAATTTAATAGCAGGAAATTACAAGTCATCCAAGCTTTGATTTCCTTAAGACAGGCTTCTAACTTGGCTAATTGATTAGTATCATCTGGCTTCATTGACAGGTATAATTGTGTGTCATCTGCATAACAGTGAAAATGTATACAGTGCTTTCTAATAATGTTGCCTAACGGAAGCATATATAAACTAAAAAGAGTAGGGCCAAGCACAGATCCCTGTGGAACTCCATGACTAAGCTTTGAGCTGAGAGAAAACTCATCATTTACATGAACAAACTGGAACCTATCAGATAAATAAGATCTAAACCACTGCAACGAAGTTCCATTAAGTCCAACATAGTGTTCTAATCTATCAAGTAGAATATTATGATCAATAGTATCAAAAGCTGCACTAAGATCTAAAAGGACAAGTACAGAAACTAGTCCATTATCAGATGCAATGAGGAGGTCGTTAATGACCTTCGCTAAGGCTGTTTCAGTACTATGATGGATTCTAAACCCA
Source organism: Pholidichthys leucotaenia (assembly GCA_020510985.1). Classification (NCBI taxonomy): domain Eukaryota; kingdom Metazoa; phylum Chordata; class Actinopteri; order Cichliformes; family Pholidichthyidae; genus Pholidichthys; species Pholidichthys leucotaenia. The sequence continues at coordinate 411,548,545 of CM035841.1, read as the reverse complement.
GATTGAAACTCCTCAAGTAAACCATTTCCCTGCAGGTGGTCAAATAATTGCATAGCAACAACTCTTTCTAAGATTTTTGAAATGAAAGGGAGATTAGAGATTGGTCTATAGTTAGCTAAAGCTCCTGGATCTAGCGTTGGCTTTTTGAGTAAGGGTTTAATTACAGCCGTTTTAAAAGCCTGCGGTACATGGCCTAAAGTTAATGAAGAATTGATTATGTGAAGAATAAAGCTACCAATAAGTGGGAAGACTTCTTTAAATAACCTGGTAGGAATAGGGTCTAAAAGACAAGTTGAAGGTTTGGATGAGGAAACTATTTTGTCTAACTTACAAAGGTCGATTGGAGTATACTCATCAAGACAGACATCAATAGAAGGAGTTGTAGTAGTTACAGTATTTAAGTTAACTGTGGGAAGAATCTGATTGATTTTATCTCTGATGGATGAAATTTTATTATTGAAAAAGTTCATAAAGTCCTGACTAGTAAGCTCTAAGGGGATGCTAGGATTGACAGAGTCCTGACTCTTTGTCAACCTGGCTACAGTACTGAAAAGAAACCTGGGATTATTCTTGTTCTCTTCTATTAATGCAGAGTAATAACTCGTTCTAGCTTTTCTAAGAGATTTTTTATAAATTAAAAGATGATTTCTCCAAGCTAAATAGATTTCATCTAAATTAGTAGAGCGCCATTTTCTTTCTAATTGACGAGTCTTCTGTTTTAAGCTACGAGTTTCTGCGTTGAACCAAGGAGTTAAAAATCTCTGATTAGACTTTTTCTTTTTTAAGGGGGCCACCAAGTCTAGAGCCTGATGCAGAGAAGCTGAAACACTATCCACCATGTTATCAATTACAGAAGGAGCAAGCTGTCTATAGCTTATTTCCGTTGTGTTGACACATGGCATAGAGGAAACAATCTGCATAAATTTGGAAACAGCATCATCTGAGAGGCATCTACTGTGATAATATTTTTCTTTAGGAGCCAAATAGTCAGAAATAGTAAAATCAAAGGTTAACAGACAATGGTCTGACAGTACAGGGTTATGAGGAGACACTACAAGATTTTCTATTTCTATGCCATATGTCAGAACAAGGTCCAATGTATGGTGGAGGTAATGAGTAGAATTTCCTACTTTCTGAGAAAACCCAATCGAGTCTAATATTGAATTAAAAGCCACATTAAGGCAGTCACTATCTACATCCACATGTATATTAAAGTCCCCTACTATAATTATCAGATTTCAGCACTAAATCAGCTAAGAAATCAGCAAATTCGGATAAAAATTCTGAATAGGTTGATGGGGGACGATAAACTATGGCAAATAAAATTGGGTTTAACCTGGAATTGCTAAAGTGCCCAACACTGAGGACCAGGCCCTCAAAGGAATTATAACATGTTTTTTGCTTTACATTAACTAGTAATTTGGAATGGTAAATTGATGCTACTCCTCCTCCACGACCAGAACTTCTGGGATTTTGACAGTTTAAATAACCAGAGGGAGTTGATTCATTTAAACCAACATAATCCTCTTGCCCTAACCAAGTCTCTGTAAGGGAAATTAAATCAATCTGATGATCAATTAACAGAGCATGGACTAACAGAGACTTGGGAGTTAGAGACCTAATATTTAATAAACCACATTTAATTTTTAAATTATGAGGAGGAACAGAGGCCAAATCATTCAATTTAGAGGCTTTATGTATGAGTTTTACCAATATTTTGCTTTATCACTTTGGGATGCTTATACATTATATTTTTATTTACTTTGGAGGGAGCAGACAACGATTCTCTGATGGGGAAGACAGGGGCTAAGCTGAGGGGTGGCGGATGAAGAGGAGCTGCAGAGAGGCGTGTAAGACTGCGACTCTGCTTCCTGGTCCCAACTCTGAGTAGTCATGGTTTTGGAAATTTGGATAAAAAAGATGCCAGATTGTTAGATAAATGAGAAGCACCATCCAAAGTGGGATGAATGCTGTCTCGTCTCATAAGACCAGGTTTTCCCCAAAAAGAGCTCCAATTGTCAATGTAGCCCACGTCATTTGCAGGACACCACACAGACAGCCAGCGGTTCAAGGATGACGAGCGACTAAACATGTCATCACTGGTCAGATTGGGGAGGGGCCCAGAGAATACTACAGTGGCAGACATCGTTTTGGCAAAGTCACACACCGATTCTATATTAAGTTTCGTGACTTCCGACTGCCGGAGACGGATGTCATTAATGCCGGCGTGAATAACAATTGTGGAATATTTACAGTTACTTTTAGCCAGCATTTTCAAATTTGACTCGATGTCGCCTGCTCTGGCCCCAGGAATGCATGTGACTATGGCCGATGGAGTCTCTAGGTTCACGTTTCTGACTACAGAGTCGCCAATGATCAGAGTTTTTTCCTCAGCGGGTGTGTCGCTGAGCGGGGAAAAACGATTAGAAACGTGAACAGGTTGGTGGTGAACCGGGGCTTTGCGACTAGGCTTCCTTCTCACCGTCACCCACCCAGTCTCCTCGCTGCTGAGGAGAGCCGGGGAACCGGTGACAGGGGGGGCTAAGCTAGCTAGCTCCGCTGCAGCTAATGGGCGTCCGTCGAGATTAACTGGCGCAGACGGTGTTTCAATGCAGCGGAGCCGGGATTCCAAATCAGACAACCTCGCCTCGAGCGCCTCAAAAAGACAACATTTATTACATTTACCGTTATCACTAAAAGAGGCAGAGGTGTAGCTAAACATCTGACAGAGAGAGCACACCAGAGGAGGAGAGGAAAGAGAGGTAGTAGCCATAGCTAGTGGCTGGAGTGCTGGAGAGCAAACCACACAGGCAGACAGCAAAACAGGAAGTGACGATACGTTACCACAAGGAAGTGACGATCCCAAACAGATGGGATTAAATTAATGTCTCTGTCTTGTCTGAGTTAAGCTGTAAAAGGTTTGCACTTTACCACTGTTTGATGTTAGACAAGCAGTTAGTTAACCCCTTGCACTCCGGGCAATTTTCCTAAAAATGCCAAAAAAAAACCCTGCCCAAAGTAAATCGAAAGCTGTTATTCAACCCTTTGCAGCATCTTCATGGGGTTGGTCTCATTTAAAAGAAAACCCTTTGAATTTTTTGGCAAAAAAACCCATAATCTCTCTATGTGCTCCGGCCACTGAGTTACAGTCATCTAAACATACTGAACTTGAAGAAAATAAATTTGGCCACGGTGTTTTTTTGGATACAAATGCTTGCAAATAACACACAGCTGTCCGATCCGGCTGGAAAATGCAACAGAAATGTAGAACCAAGTGTTATCAAGCTGAGATCCAAATTTTGTAACAATACCACAAAAAATGAATATTTTACACAGCTTTGTTCTCAGGTAGTTCCCAGGCGTTTTTTAACTGTGCCAAATTGTGCCAAATGGCACAGTTTGGAAAAACGTCTGTAACTTTTGAATGATTCAATGTAGAATCTTCATTTTGGGCTCTAATGAAAGGTCACATTCAAGGCTGTGTCTGTGTGTGTGGGGGGCTTGCCCCCCCCCCCCGCTACAAAAGACGGAGTTCGGCCCTCGCTACATGACAGATTACACTCCTTGCATGTTTTCACAGCGGCTACCCCCCCCACCCCTCGCTAATGTGTGTGTGTGTGTGGGGGGGGGTTGTCCCCCCCCTCGCTACAGAAGACGGCCATCACTACTTGACGGAATAGACTCATATGCTTCCCCCCGCGGACCGGGGGGCTTTCGGACTGTGAATGTCCCCCCTCCCCCGCTCCTCTTCTGCAGCAGGGGGGGGCTTCACGGTCCGAACACGGCAAATGAACCGTTTATCCCGGCGCACGCACTTCGTACTTCGTGCGCCGTACGGTTGTAATTTACCGATAGGTCAAAAGTCATTTTTGGATTACAGTTTTCAGGGAGAAATAATAATTTAGCTTATAACACCTTACCTCTTCACAGCAGCAGAGTCCTGGCAAACTTCTCTTCCCCATTGTCAGACGAACGCAACGCTGGTCCGCTCGTGGATCCCGATCAAAACATAATTCCAATATTGCGGTTTTGGTGAATGATTTACGACCTTTGTCGTCGGCCTCCGTCGGTCTATGATGACGGAAGAGAATCCTAAACGTCTATTCTGCTGGAATGAGTGCAGGTCCCACTTGTGGGTGTTCTCCATGCTGCTGGGTGAGCCTGGGTCTGTAGCAGGTTCGTCCAGCGTCCTTTGTTTTCATCTGCTGCAAAAGTAAATATCTCTTCACCCAGCCCGAATTTCTGTGCTTCAATTGGCTCCTGCATTCACAGTAGGCGGGTCCTCCTTCCTAGGTTTTCATTTATTGGCTCTTCATGGTTTCAGAAACCCAATTCAAGGCTCTTATTAGTCGAATGAGAGGTCAATCAGATGAACTAATCTGTTTGCGGCTGTGTCTGCAGGTTTTTTTTTCAGTGGCGCTTGGAGGCCACACCACCTACATCACCACCATCAGTATCTCTATCATGCGTCATGCGTCCGAGCGCGCTCTCGTGCGCCCTCGTGCGCCCTAGGACGCAGAGACTTGCCCGCCCGCGGAACAACGGAGTGCAAGTGGTTAAAGATGACAGCATGTGAAACTCTTTAAAAGAGCAATGCAACTGAATATCCTCAGCATAAAGATGATAGGAAATATCTTTGAACTGGCTAATTATCTGTCCCAGTGTCAAAATGTATATTTGAAATAAAATGGGTCCTAAAACTGAGCCTTGTGGTACCCCACATTAATACTGTGCTATTTCGGAAAAGATCTGATTCACTGACACGTTAAAGGTTCTTCCGGTGAGGTATGATGAGAACCATTTTAAAACAGAACCAGACAGCCCTAGCTCTTTGAGTCTGTTCATCATTATACAGTGATCAACAGTATCAAAGGAAGAAGAAAGATCCAATAAAACCAGAACTGTTTATTTACCAGTGTCAGCCGCCATCATAATGTCACTGGAGACTGATTGAAGCTGTTTTGGTAGTATGATTTTTCCGAAAGCCCGACTGAAATTTAGCCATAATATTACAATTTGCCAAAAATGACATAAGCTGTTCAGCCACTACGTTTTCCAGAATTTTTGATATGCAAGGGAGTTTAGAGATTGGCCTATAATTATTTGGCTGTGATGGATCCAAACTCGGCTTCTTAAGAGTTGGTTCAACCACTGCATGTTTGAAGGAGCTGGGAACCACATCAGCTGAAAGTGAAATATTTATCAGTTCAACAACTGAAGGACCAGTTGACTCAAAAACAGCTAAAAACTGCTTAGTTGGGAGAACATCAGCAAGGGAAGAGGAAAGTTTTATCTTCTGCAGCAGAGCCGTGATGTCCTGAAAGGCCACTGGATTAAAAGTGGACCAAGTACAAGGTGAAGGCATAACACTGGCACAGTTAAGAGAAGAAGATGGCACAATGTTTTCCATGATATCTCTGATCTTATCAACAAAGAAATTAAGAAATGTGTTACTGTCTGCTTTACAGAACACAGGGATTAGAGAGGCAGTAGGTGAGACAAGAATGTTAATTGTGTCAAATAGGACTCTAGGATTTTTCTCATTTGTGAAAATTATTTTTGAAAAGTACTGATTCCTGGCATCCTTCAACATGTCATTTAAAGAGGCTCTAAGCTCCCTTAAATGGAGTCTATGAACCTCCAATTGGGTGGATTTCCATAAGTATTCTACCTTTCTTCTAAAGGCTCTAATGGAGTCATTTATCCAGGGATGAGACTTTTTAGGAGAAGCAAGGGCAGATTTCACTGGTGCCACTTTGTCTAAAATAGCCGTACAATGGCTGTCTAATGTCTGAGTGAAAGCATCAGGACCTTTAATTCCCATCAGTAAGTGTGGCTAAAACAAATCAGAGAAATCATTTGCAGCCCCTTGGTTAATAATCCACCTTTTTGCTGCCATTTTAAGAAGGAGAGGATTCACAGGGAAGTTAACATTAAAAAGCACACAGCTGTGATCACTGATCTGGAAGTCATCCACACACACATTTCAAAACATTGACTGGACCCCGGAGTGAGTCCAGGCTTTCACAGATGCCAAAACCGTGCTTGCTAATGCCACCTTGATAGCCCACCCTGCCCTGTCAGTTCAGATAGCACTCACCATGGACGAGTCTGACGTTGCCATAGGGGAAGTGGTAGAGCAGTACATTTCCGGTTCGTGGCAACCACTTGCATTTTTCAGCCTTACTTTGCGCAACAACAAACGCAAATACAGTATGTTTGACAGAGAGTTGTTGGCCCTCCACCTGGTGACGCGCCACTTCCAATTTTAGCTAGACGGGTACAAGTTCACCATGTTCGTTGATCATAAGCCACTAACGCAAGCAATGTCCAAAGTCTCTGAACCGTGGTCGGCCCGGCAGCAACGACATTTGGCCCGCGATCTCGAAGTTCACGACCAATATTCAACATGTAGCCAGTAAGTTTAATGTCGTGACCGATTGCCTAACACGCGTGTTAGTCTCCCTGGTCTACATGGGAATAGATTTCCCTGCCATGGCCGCGGAGCAAACCAGGGACTCGGACATTTGGGCACTCCAGTCCGCATCTACTGGGTTAAAACTGGAGAGCAGGGTGGTGCAAGAAGGGTGCCCCCCCTTGCTCTGCGACGTCTCCACCGGTCACTCACGCCCGGTGGTTCCAAGCTCTTGGCGCCGCTGCATTTTTGAGTCAGTCCACTCCCTTTCACATCCCGACGTGTGGGCGAAGTCTTCAGCTGATCCAAAATGCTGCAGCAAGAGTTTTAACAGGTACTAGAAAGAGAGATCATATCTCTCCGGTTCTGGCCTCCCTTCATTGGCTTCCCATAGAGTTTAGAATTAAGTTTAAAATCCTTCTTCTTACTTACAAAGCTTTAAACAATCAGGCTCCTTTTTATTTAAAAGATCTGATACTACCGTATCATCCTAACAGAGCACTACGCTCCCAAAATGCAGGATTACTTGTAATACCTAGAATCTCCAAAAGTACAATGGGAGGCAGAGCCTTCAGTTATCAAGCTCCTCTCCTGTGGAATCAGCTGCCAATCTGGATTCGGGAGTCAGACTCGATCTCTGTTTTTAAGAATAGGGCTAAAACCTACCTTTTTGATATAGCCTACAATTAGGGAGGGATCATGTGTTTCTGAACCCTCCCTTAGTTATGCTGCTAATAGATTTAGTCAGCCGGGGGACCTCCAGTAATGCACTGGGCCTCACTCCTTTCCTCACTCTCTATGAAATATTTTTTTTTTGCTGGTCATTAACATTTGTTTGTTCTCTCCCATAGATTGAGTCCCCATCGTGCTGTTTGCTCTCTACATGTCTGTTCTTTTCTTCTTCTCTATCCCCTCACCCCCCAGCCAGTCGCAGCAGATGACTGCCCCTCCCTGAGCCTGGTTCTGCTGGAGGTTTCTTCCTGTTAAAAGGGAGTTTTTCCTCTCCACCGTCGCCAAGTGCTTGCTCACAGGGGATCGCCTGATTGCTGGGGTCTTTCTGCAACTGTGGGGGTCCCCCCCTTCAGTTGATAGTGCTATGAGATGACTGTTGTTGTGAAATGGCGCTATATAAATAAAGTTGAATTGAATTGAATTGGGCCTTGGTTAAACTGGTAGGGGCAAAATTTGTCTGGCCTCACTTGCACAGCAACGTGAAAGAGTGGGCTGCAGCGTGTGTCATGTGCCGGCAGGCAAAAGTGCACAAGCACACCAAAGCCCTCCTCGAGCCGTTTCAAATCCAAGCCAGGAGGTTTCACCACATCTACGTGGATTTGGTGGCCCCCTCCCACCGTTGCAAGGTTTCACGCACCTTTTGATAATCATGGACCCCACCACGCGTTGGCCTGAAGGGGTCCCGCTGGTCTCCACCACGTCTGCAGAAGTGGCTCGCGCTCTTTTGTCGGCTTGGGTTGCACGGTTCAGATCCCTGTCGGACATCACTTCTGACATATGTCTGCAGTTCATTTCAGAACTTTGGTCCACGAAGGCCAGGAGCCTAGGGGTCAAAATCCACTGCACTATGGTGTACAACCCCCAGGCTAATGGGTTATGTGAATGTTTTCATAGGTTGCTTAAGGCAGCACTCAGAGCTTCACTCACGGATGCAAATTGAGTTGACTGCCTGCCTTGGGTCCTGTTAGGTTTGCGCTCCGCAACTAAGGAGGATCTGGCAGCCTCCCCGGCAGAACTCATTTTTATCCTCAGCCGCTACGGATCCCTGGGGAATTTTTACTGGAAAACCCCGCATCCGAGATAAACCCGCCTACACAAATTTTATGCGGTACAGAGGCTGCTAATGTGTTGAGCCTAGCCCACCATTGTTTTCCCTGCACCTTCATCCCGAGGAGCATTACAGAGTGACAAGTTCATTTTTGTCAGGCACGATGGACCGTTAAGAGTGCCGGAAACTGGGGCAAAACATTTTGTGTTAGACTTGGGGGGGGGGGGGGGCATAAGGAGACCATCTGCATCAACAGGCTGAAGCCCGCTTATGTGTTGGCAGACGAGCAGGCGGTGTTGGCCCAAGCTCCCCGGCACAGACACACACCGACGGTGGTTCTGTAAGTTGGTGTTCCATCAGAAGAGAACTGCGCTTGCAAAGCTAACTTGTCCCCCCCACCCCACCCTCTTCCCCTCCACAGACCAACGTGTCCTCCCGCACACCTCTCCGCTACAGCCGCTTTGGGCACCGGCTCAAGCCCAAGGGACCGGGGGGTTAGTTCCCTTTCTGGGTGTGTTTTTTTTTGGGGGGGGGGGGGCTGTGTTTCCACACTGAGTGGGGGGTTCTCCACCCAGAGTCGGAAGTCAGAGGGGGGCAGAGGACTGAAGAAGGAAGTGTGCACCGGGGGTCTCAGATGTAACAGAAAGGACTCGCCACACACTGGGGATTCAGGAGACACCGGAGTTCGCTTGAGTACTAGAGAGAATGAGAAGCAAGGCTCGTGTTTTGTAAGGTAATGTGCCAGCCAGCCTTTGTGCACTTTGTGCATTGTCATTGGCTCCCTGGGTTTCATGGGGCAGAAATAAAGTGGTATCAAAAGGAGGCACCCAGAGACCCCTGGAGAGTTTTTTTCTGGGTTTTATGTTGGAAGGTGAATAAAGTTTGTGTCATCCAGCTCGCTGTCTTGTCTGCTTTCATCTTCCACAGTTCCATGTTATCTCAGCACCATGAGAATAGCGACACTCTGGTAGACTTCTATAGAAACGATGAAAAGCGGAAGTCACATGGGTCATCGAGCGGCAAATAGTTCGAAACACTGGAATTTTCCCCACAGACCACCATTCATTTCACTGAGTGTCTGCTTAATAATCCCAAGTAAGTTTATGAATGGTAATTGTTTTGCTCATTTTACCAGTTAAGTTAACAAATAGATTCTGTAGTCTCTGATATTGTTTTATTTTGCAAGCTTTTTTCTTGTTTATGTGCAGTAAAAGCTCATAAACTTGCAATTGTTATTAGCCTGTGCTAGCTCAACTAGCTAGCCGGGTCTGCCCTTATTTCAAAAATCTGTTCAGTTATTGGGTGAAGGGACAGTTCCTGAGAGACATTCGAGATGGGTAGTAGCATTACATGATGGGACATGGCATTAAAACCTGTGACAGATCAGATGTGACATTGTTTTGTTCATAGCAATTGTAATAGCATTAGCGGCATTACTGCAGAACAGCTCAGGTCCAGTGGACCCCAGGATTTAATTTGTATATGTACAAGTACATTTTCAATCCAGTGATTTAAAAAGTGATTCATAATTTCCTGAAGCCTCATTCAGAACCTTATAGTCACCAAGAAGTGTAAATATACTGTACATGTATACAGTGTCACTCTATAAATCTCTGTGTGTCTGTGTGTGTTTGTGTCTGTGTGTCTGTCACATTTATAGGACATCATAGGACGGCCTATGATGTCTGCCTGATGTCCTATGATGATCCTATGATCTCAGGCATCATTTTTTTTGTATACTTTATTGATCCCCAGAGGGGAAATTGAGGGCATCCACCTGGATGGATGAAGCAGCCACGGTACGGCGCTATCCCTTAACCATTCACACACACATTCACACCTAGGGCCAGTGGCCCTAGGTGTGAATGGGACTCGCGATGCCATCATAAAGATATGATGTCTATATGACGTCACAAAGACATAGCACATCATAGGATGCCCTATGATGTCTGCATGATCTCTTTATGATGCCATATAGACCATCACTCACGATGCCTACACTAATGTGTCTTTATGATGTCATATTCCTCAAAATTGCCAAGGTGAATAAGTCACAGGGCCAGTTTTTACAGGGCGTTGGGGTTTTCTGCACAACACATTTCTTCAGTCATGGCCAATTCTACACTGCCGCGAACACAGTTGCCAGATCAAGCAGTCTTCGTATTCTTCCTCAAGACGAAAAAACTAAGCAAAAGCATCGCTTTCTGAGCAATGTGGTTTTTAAAGAGGTGCTGACAGTAAAAATTTGTAACCTTGAAGAATGCCAGTCTACACTACAAATGTGTAAAATGCCAAGCAATGTGCTGATTTTCTCTGGTTTCTTGGTTTCTACGGGCAAGCACGGGCCTTCCTGAACAGAGTCCAAAGCCACTTTTTGCTCAGATCTATTTTCATGATCCTGTCCATGAACTGGAATTACGATGCACCTCTTGGTTTCTACGGGCATGCATGGGCCTTCCTGAACAGGGTCGAAAGCCACATTTGCTCAGATCTATTTTCATGATCCTGTCCATGAACTAGAATTATGACGCACCTATCCCTCAACCAGTGGTCTGAACGAAGAAGAAGAAGACCAACCAGATGGAGATCAATAGAATGAGGAGAACTGCTGCACATCAGAAAGATGCCATGAAGATGAAACACCTCAGGTTTAGGCAGTACGCCGGCTGTGAACAATACAGCCATCTGAGACAGGAGGAGACCCTTCAGCAACGGGCATGCAGAAATACTTGCTTATACTTGGTTTCTACGGGCATGGACGGGTATGCATGGGTATATCGTCGGCCTCCGTCGGTCTATGATGACCATGGAAGAGAATCCTAAATGTCTACTCTGCTGGAACAGCACCGCCTGTGGCTGAACAGGCTGATGCGCGAATGGCAGTCCCTGTCACACAGGTCGCACTTGTGGGTGGTCTCCGTGCTGCTGGGTCTGTGGCGGTTCTTCCTGTGGGTCCTTTTTTCATCTGCTGCAGCAGTCAGTCTCTCTTCACCCGCCTTGAGCTGTCTGGTCAGGATGCCTCTCCATTTGGAGCGGTCCGTTGCAAGGTCCTCCCAGCGCTCTGTGTTGATCTCCAGGGCCTTCATGTCTCTCTTGCAGACGTCTCTAAAGCGCAGCTGTAGGTGGCCAACGTCTCTCCTGCCAGTCGCCAGTTCTCCGTAGAGGACGTCTTTGGGGATTCTGCCATCCTCCATACGGTGAACGTGGCCTAGCCAGCGGAGCCTGCGCTGCCTGAGTAGAGTGAACATGGAGGGAAGGCCGGCGCGGGACAGAACTTCTGTGTTGGGCACTTTGTCCTGCCAGGATATGTCCAGGATGTGGCGAATGCAGCGCAAGTGGAAGGAGTTCAGTCTCTTTTCCTGCCGGGCGTATGTTGTCCACGTCTCACTCCCATAGAGCAGTGTGCTGATGATGCAGGCGCTGTACACTGCCATCTTCGTCTTGACAGAGAGTTTGGGATTCTCCCACACTCGTGTAGTGAGGCGAGCGAGTGTGAAGGCTGATTTTCCAATCCTCTTGTTGATCTCTGTATCAAGGGAGAGGTTGTTGCTGATCGTGAACCCCAGGTACGTGAACTGATTCACGACCTCCAGCTCGTAGTCGTCGATGGTGATGGTTGGTGGTGCTTCCGTGCCTTGCGCCAAGATGTTAGTCTTATTCAGGCTGATGGTAAGCCCGAAATCCTTGCATGCCTGGGAGAAGCGGTCCATCAGGGTCTGAAGCTCCTGCTGTGTGTGGGTTGCGACTGCTGCGTCGTCTGCGAACAGCATGTCTCTGATTAGAGCCTCACGTACTTTGGTTCTGGCTTTCAGGCGGGCGAGGTTGAAAAGCCTGCCGTCAGATCTTGTGTGCAGGTAGATTCCCTCTGTTGCTGTGCTGAAGGCATGCCTCAGGAGCATAGCAAAGAAGATCCCAAAGAGGGTTGGCGCAAGTACACAGCCCTGTTTCACTCCGCTGCGTATGTTGAATGACTCTGAGACGTTGCCGTCGTGCTGCACTATCCTCTGCATGTTGGTGTGAAACGATTCGATGAGGCTTTGCATCTTTGGTGGGCATCCTATCTTTGGCAGGATCTTGAAAAGGCCCTCTCTGCTTTGGTGAGGTCGATGAAGGCGACATACAGGGGCATGTTCTGTTCTCTGCATTTCTCCTGGAGTTGGCGGATGGAGAATATCATGTCTACCGTCGATCGCTCAGCGCGGAAGCCACACTGAGACTCGGGGTAGACACATTCGGCAAGCTTCAAGAACAACTCGTGCTTAGACTTTGCCAACAACGCTGAGGAGGGAGATGCCCCTGTAGTTGTTGCAGTTGCTTCTGTCCCCTTTGTTTTTGTAGAGGGTGATGATCTTGGCGTCCCTCATGTCCTGTGGTACGGCACCTTCTTTCCAGCACTGGCAGAGGACGTCATGCAATGGCAGCAGTAAGGCGGTCTTGCAGTGCTTGATCAGGTCGGGGGGTATGCCGTCGTTGCCGGGTGCCTTGCCAGCGGCCAAGCTATCAATGGCCTTGCTGAGTTCATCGATGGTTGGCTCGGCGTCAAGTTCATCCATGGATGGCAGGCAGTCGATGGCATCAAGGGCTGACGGTGTCACGGTGTTCTCTCTGGAGTAGAGGTCGGAGTAGTGTTCCACCCATCTCTCCATCTGCTTGTTCTTTTCTTTGATCATCTCCCCAGTGGAGGATTTGAGGGGGGCCGTCTTGCTCTGAGCCGGACCAAGTGCTTTCTTGATGCCATCGTACATACCACGGATGTTTCCTGTTATGGCAGCGGTTTGAATGTCTTGGCTGAGCTGAGTCCAGTACTCGTTGGCACAGCGCCGAGCAGTCTGCTGAACTTTGCTTCTCGCAGCCCTCAGAATCTGGAGATTCTTCTCGTTTCGGTACTTCTTGTACTCAGCAAGTGCTGAGCGCTTGGCTTCAATGACGGGGGTCATCTCGGTCAACTTGGCATCAAACCAGTCCTGTGACTTCGAGGTCTTCCTCCCAAAGGTAGCCAAGGCTATGCGGTGGATGGTGTTTCGCAGCTCTTCCCACTTCTGCTTTGCAGATTCTCCTTCTTGTGGTACACCAAGTTCCTTCTCAAAGGTGGAGGCAAACTGCTCAACAAGTTCTGGTTGGGCCATCTTGCTAGTGTCAATCCGTGCCTTTCCAGGCTGTCTAGCACGATGGAATTTCTTCAGCTGCAGCTTGACCTTGCAACACACCAATGAATGGTCTGTGTCGCAATCTGCACTCTGGAACGAACGGGTGATTAGCACGTTCTTCAGTGAGGTGCGCCTGGTCAGGATCAAGTCCAGCTGGTGCCAGTGCTTTGAGCATGGATGTCGCCAGGAAACCTTGTGTTGGGGCTTGGTCTTGAAGAACGAGTTTGTGATGCACAGATATGTGCAGAACTCGAGCAGCCGCTGTCCGTTGTCGTTCATTCTGCCCACGCCAAATGGTCCAAGACATGAGGGCCAGGAGTCGTGGTCAGCACCCACTCTGGCATTGAAGTCTCCAAGGAGAATGAGTTGTTCAGAGTTGGGGATGATCCTGACAGTTGTTGCGAGATTCTCATAGAACTCGTCTTTTGCCTCTGGTGTGGCTGTCAGTGTTGGGGCATACACACTGACGAGGGTGACTGGGCCTTGAGTGGTGTTCAGGCGGAGGGTGAGGAGTCGTGCAGAGCCATTGCTGCCCGGTTCCACCATCTTCAGCAAGGTGTTCTTCACTGCGAAGCCCACTCTGTGTTCCCTGTGTTCGTCACTGCCCTTTCCCTGCCAGTAGAACGTGTAGTCCTTCTCTCTCAGTGTGCCTGCGTCAGCCAACCGTGTTTCCTGGAGAGTGGCGATATCCACTCCCAGTCTCTTCAGCTCATTATTGATGATGGCAGTCTTCCTGGTGTCGTTGATGTCCTTGAGGTTAGCAGCGAGTCCTGTCATCATAGTGCGGATGTTCCAAGTTCCCAGTTTTAGAGTTGGTCTCTTTTGTTTTTTTGTCTTGCCTGGTGCGAAGGTTCTCAGCCTGCTGTTCGGACTTCTCCTCATCCCCAAGCACCCAATGAGGAAAGCAAGATGTGGTGGGACAACACCTTATTGGCTGGGGGCTGCCCAGCTTGAGGCGGGCGGTAGCTGTCCAGTGAGATCCGATGATCCCTCCCACCGTCGGGAACAACCCCTGGTGCCGCGCTCTACGCCAATTGAGCGGTGGCTTATAACCGGTAACTGTCATTCCCTATGTTTTGTCTACGCCAAAGGCGAAGCTGGAGTGTCCTCTCCAGTGATCCGGTGTTCTACCTTCCAGCGTTGGGCGTTGGTAGGATTCAAGCCTGGGCAGGAAGATATGGAGGACAAGATGTTGCCCATGCAGCATGTCCCCCCTCTCCACGTCACTGATGAATCCAAAGGAACAGCAGGGCTGCTACAGTTTGGCACCAGCGCCGTCGCAGACGTGGATGGGTATGTACTAGTATGTATTTAAATACCCAGAGGAGGTTTTGGCTTTGTTTCACTTTCAAAAGGTTTCTCTTTTCCACCACTGCTGCTCGTCACGGCTGGCTGCCCCCAGATGAAAATCCATAGAATAGGTATGTGGGACTATAATGTTCTGAATGAGGCTTTAGAAAATTATGAATCGGTTTGTAAATCACTGGATTGAAAATGTACTTGTACATGTACAGATTGGATCCTGGGGTCCACTGGGGTGCTCACTTGGTCACGGGTCCACTTCACCTGTATTCATTGTAGACAGCACCGCGGCTGCTAGCCCATGTTGCTTAAATGACACGCCCGCTGTGTCAACGGCTACCCTTCATAGAGGAGGAGATGATGAGGGAACTATATACCACAAGTCTGACCAGTTTGTTCTTGAAGATGACCCATTACTATGGTCTAAGCACCTGACAGTTCAGAAAGGGTCTGTTTAATATTTTTTTGTATTCACCCTTATTTTTGTGTGATATATTCTCCCTCATGTCTACATAGTACAGAGGAGGGAGCGCAATGGATGCCTCTTCAAAATGGACCAGTAGCAGACAGTTAACAGGACCCTGCTGACAGATGTGGGTATGTGTAAACAAACAACAGATCTTCCATGTGAATTGTTGTTGTTTGTTTGTTTGTTTGTTTGTTTTAATTATACACAAGAGTCTACATTTAATGCATTTGTTAAGATTTGAGATCAGTAATCCACTTCAGTACAAAAACAGGATGTCACTGGATAATTAACTTACTTGAGCTGCAAATGTGGAAACTGTTAACCACCACCACCACCACAAACATCATTGCAGTTGATTTGGAGACATTTTTTTCCAAAAAGCAATGGAATTATTCTTTTATTTTTTCCATGTACAGTGGTGTGAAAAAGTGTTTGCCTCCTTCCTGATTTTCATTTTTTTTGTATGTTTGTCATGCTTAAATGTTTCAGATCATCAAACAAATTTAAATGTTAGGCAAAGATAACACAAGTAAACACAAAATGCAGTTTTTAAGTGAAGGTGTTTACTATTAAGGGTAAAAAAAATCCAAACCTACATGGCCCTGTGTGAAAAAGTGATTGCCCCCCTGTTAAATCATAAATTAACTGTGGTTTATCACATCTTTGGAAGGCTGAGTTCAATTTCTTTAGCCCCACCCAGGCCTGATTACTGCCACACCTGATCTTAATCAGGACATCACTTAAATAGGACCTGCGTGACAAAGTGAAGTAGACCAAAAGATCCACAAAAGTTAGACATCATGTAAAGAAATTACAAAGAAATTACAAAGAAATTCAGGAACAAATGAGAAACAAAGTAACTGAGATCTTTCTGTCTGGAAAAGATTATAATGTGGTGGACACACATACGTGACCTGCTTTTGGACTCACATTTTAGATCAGAACAAAGGCAGAGCTTCCTTGGTGATTACAGGAAGCTGCAAGAGTGTTAGCTTTGGTATGCAAGGCTTGAGACTGTGGGGGTATAATTAAAGGATTAGAGGGGATGCATTGTAGACAGTGGGGGTGATATCATGGAGAGAGGATGCATTGTTACTGTCATTATAATGCAATGTGGTCTGTGAGACATGTGACTTGTGAACTGTAAGAGTCCTGGTATTTGAGGACGAGAGTTCCCTGTGTGGCCCTCGTTTTTCTGCTTCGTGATGTTGGAGATGTGAATAAAGCTGACTCGAGAGAGAACTCTGTCTCGTCATTCTCACATTCCCACACTGGTGACCCAAGACGTATCATGCAAGAGGAGAATTCCCCCGGGCCAGCCTCGTCAGGATCCCCCAGCCAAGCGAATGCCGCTACAGTCCAGGTACTGGACTTCTGGCAGAACAAGCCACGCTCCTGGTTCAACGCGGTTGAGGCGCAGTTCAACCTCCGGGGGATATCGGTAGATGCCACAAAATTCTACCACGTAGTCGCAAAGCTGGACAACAACACGGCCCAGCATGTGGAGAGCCTGATCGACCAGCTGCCGGACAGCAACAAATACGACACGTTGAAGGCTGCACTCATCCAGCAATTCACCCCCTCGACAGAGAAGCGAGCAGAGAGGCTCCTGGCGCTGACGGAAAGTGACATGCCTGCGAACCTGATGGAGAAGTTGTTGAGGTTGAAAGACTCTGACGACGATCACTTCATTTTCACCCACCTCTTCCTCAGGACTCTACCGTCAGCAGCGAGAGCGACCCTGGCCAGTTCGCCACTGTTGGCCCAACGGGACTACCACGCGCTGGGCCGAGAGGCACAGCGGATTGTCAACACCACCAAGCGGCGCGCAGCCACGGCCGCTGCAGCGGAACTCAGCGCGACGGCTGGAGACGACAGGAGGCAAGAGGCAGCGGTACCAGGCTCACTGACGATGGCGGCGGCAGGGGCCAGGGAACGCGGATCGGACGTCCTTTGTCTCTACCATCGCCGCTTTGCAGAGAGGGCACGCAAATGTGTACCACCGTGCCAGTTCGGGCGTTCGGGAAATGCCAAGACCGGGGGTCAGTAGCAGCCGCGGCCCTCAGGGAGGAGAACAAGCTGCTCTACTTGTCGGACGCACGCTCGGGGAGGCAGTTCCTCGTCGACACAGACTCCCAGTTGAGTTTCATCACACCTTCCTACGCGGACAGACTAGCTGGCTCCGGAGGTCCCCGGGTGACAGCAGCAAACGGCTCGGAGATTAAGACCTTTGGTGAGAAGACTCTGCTTCTATCTCTACACGGCCATACATTTGAGTGGACTTTTGTTGTAGCAGCAGTAAATTTCAATATGTTGGGGGCTGATTTTCTGTGCTCACATGGTTTGTTGGTTGATCTCGCTAACAGGCGCCTGGCTAATGCACTTTCTTTTGATTCTATCCCCTGTACAGCGCGAGTGGCCCCGCCAACAGCACAATCCAACGTCACAGCTGCAAGTGGTAAGTTCCACACACTGCTCACTCAGTTCCCAGCACTCACGGTCCCCACATTTTCGGCAACAGTCGCTAAGCACGGGGTGGAGCATTTTATTACCACTACCGGACCGCCCGTTTTTGCAAAAGCTCGGCGCTTGGACGCAGTTAAACTGGCCATAGCGCGCGAGGAGTTCGCCAACCTGGAGAGGTTGGGCATTATCAGACGTTCAAACAGTCCGTGGGCTTCCCCGCTGCACATGGTCCCGAAAGCCAACGGATCATGGTGTCCTTGCGGGGATTTCCGCAGGTTAAACAACGCTACAGCGCACGACCGCTACCCAATCCCGCATATCCAAGATTTTTCCATTCATTTGGCAGGGGCGCGCGTTTTTTCTAAAATAGACTTGGTACACGGTTACCACCAAGTCCCAGTGCGCGCTGAGGACATACCAAAAACAGCGGTAATAACTCCGTTTGGCCTATTCGAGTTTTTACGCATGCCATTCGGACTTAAAGGGGCTTATCAGACGTTTTGACGCATGATGGACGCGGTGCTTCGCGATCTCCCTTTCGTGTTCGTCTACTTGGACGATATTTTAGTAGCCAGAGTTCGAAGACGAACACGAAAAACACCCGGCCACAGTTTTCCGAAGGCTGGGAGATCACGGGTTAATAATCAACCCAGCAAAGTGTCAGTTCGGGGTGGCGCAGATCGATTTTTTAGGACACTGCGTCTCCCCCGAAGGAGCAGTTCCGCTTCCTGACAAAGTGCACACGGTGGCAGATTTTCCCGGGCCGCAGACGGTCAGGGCGTTGCAGGAGTTTTTGGGAATGGTGAATTTTTATAACCGTTTCCTCCCCCGCACGGCACAACTCATGCAGCCGCTGTATGCCGCGCTCAAAAAAAAAAGAAACCCGCGGATAAGGTCGAGTGGTCCCCGGAGCGGGGCCAAGCGTTCTCGGAGGTGAAAGCAACCTTGGCAAAGGCTGCGTTGTTGGCACATCCAGACCCAACGGCCCGCATAGTGCTCACTACCGATGCGTCAGATGTGGCCATAGGGGCGGTCGTGGAGCAACATGTAGCCGGGGTTTGGCAGCCCCTAGCCTTTTTCAGCAGGACCTTGCGTGATAGCGAATGTAAATACAGCGCGTTCGACAGGGAGCTGCTCGCTCTCCATTTGGCCATTCGCCACTTTCAGTTCTGGCTAGAAGGACGCTCTTTTACCGCGTTCGTTGACCACAAACCCCTAACATTCATGATGGCCAAGGTTTCTGAACCGTGGTCAGGCCGGCAGAAGAGACAGCTGGCCGCAAATCAGAGTTTACCACTGATATCCAGCATGTGGCGGGCAAACTCAATGTAGTGGCAGATTGCCTCTCGCGTGCATTGGTGTCCCCAGTCAGCGTAGGAGTAGATTACGCAGCCATGGCCGCGGAGCAGGTTGGTGACGCGGAGGTGCGCGCACTTCAGTCTGGACCAACAGGGTTAAGGCTGGAGAGCAGGGTGCTGCAAGACAGTATGCCCCCCCTAATCTGCGATGTCTCCACGGGACGGCCGCGTCCAGTAGTACCAGCTGTGTGGCGCCGCCGCGTTTTTGACTCGATTCATTCTTTGGTGCACCCGGGAGTGCGCGCGTCGGTCAAAATGGTAGGAGAGAAATTTGTGTGGCCGAGCCTCCGCAAACAAGTTAAAGAGTGGGCAGCAGCCTGCACGGCGTGTCAACGAGCCAAAGTACACAGGCACACGAGGGCTCCTTTGGAGCCGTTTCACATTCCGGCCAAGAGGTTCGATCACGTTCATGTGGACCTCGTGGGCCCCCTCCCGCCGTCACAAGGGTGCACACACCTTCTCACAATGGTGGATCGCACCACGCGCTGGCCTGAAGTGGTCCTGCTGGCATCAACCACGGCCGAGGAGGTTGCACGCGTGTTTTTAACAGCTTGGGTGGCGCGCTTCGGCGTTCCGTCGGACATTGCGTCCGACAGAGGCCCTCAATTTGTGTCCGAGCTTTGGTCAACAATGGCCCGCAGCCTGGGCATCACAATTCACTGCACAACCGCGTACAATCCGCAGGCTAACGGGTTATGCAAACGTTTTCATAGGTCATTGAAAGCAGCTCTCAGGGCGTCACTGACGGGTACAAATTGGGTAGACAAGTTACCGTGGCTGTTATTGGGGTTGCGTTCTGCGCCTAAAGAGGACTTAGAAGCCTCCTCAGCGGAGCTCGTGTTTGCGCAGCCACTCCGGCTCCCTGGGGAGTTTTTCCCAGATAACCCTGCGCCAGACGCCTCCCCGTCTCAGCTGTTGCGGAGTAACAAAGAATCAAGCACGCTGCCCGGCCCCGCGCACCACAGTTTTCCGCGCGTTTTTGTGCCTAAAACTTTGAAGAACGCAGAGTTTGTTTTTGTCAGACACGATGCGCATCGAACCCCGCTGCGACCGCCTTATGACGGACCCTTCAGAGTATTAGAAACAGGGGACAAGCAGTTTTTGCTAAATTTGGGGGGTAGGAAAGAGAAAGTTGGCATAAACAGACTCAAACCCGCTTTTGTGGTGGCAGATGAGCAAGTGCTGTTGGCGAGGGCCCTGCGGCGAGGTAGACCCCCGCGGGGGGCTTCACAGAGTAATGTTTCCCCAGAACACCCACAGGTGCTAACAAAAGGTTTCCACCCCCAGACGGCAACCCCCCAGCGTGACAGCGCCTCAGAGACGTTGAATCCCAGCTACAGCAGATACGACAGGAGACGGAAGCCCAGACAGCATGTGGACTGATGTGTATTGATACTATCACGGCATGCATGTTGTTATTCCCTTGCCACCGGGCAGCACGGTGGTGCAGTGGTTAGCACTGTTGCCTTACAGCTAGAAGGTTCCTGGTTCGAATCCCCAGGCTGGCAGGGGTTGGAACCTTTCTGTGTGGAGTTTGCATGTTCTCCCTGTGCTGCGTGGGTTTACTCCGGGGGCTCCGGTTTCCTCCCACAATCCAAAGACATGCATGTTAGGTTAATTGGCTGTTCTAAATTGTCCCTAGATATCTGTTTCCTATAGGCCCTTAGAATAGAGGGTTAGTACTAGTGAAAGCGCTTTGAGTGGTCTTTGTGACTAGAAAAGCGCTATATAAGTGCAGGTTAGTTAGTAGTTAGTTAGTTGTTTGTTCTGAAATGTTGGGGGGGCTTTGTGTGGTGGACACACATACGTGACCTGCTTTTGGACTCACATTTTAGATCAGAACAAAGGCAGAGCTTCCTTGGTGATTACAGGAAGCTGCAAGAGTGTTAGCTTTGGTATGCAAGGCTTGAGACTGTGGGGGTATAATTAAAGGATTAAAGAGGGGATGCATTGTAGACAGTGGGGGTGATATCATGGAGAGAGGATGCATTGTTACTGTCATTATAATGCAATGTGGTCTGTGAGACATGTGACTTGTGAACTGTAAGAGTCCTGGTATTTGAGGACGAGAGTTCCCTGTGTGGCCCTCTTTTTTCTGCTTTGTGATGTTGGAGATGTGAATAAAGCTGACTCGAGAGAGAACTCTGTCTCGTCATTCTCACATTCCCACAATAAAGCCATTTCTATAGCTTTGGGACTCCAGCAAACCACAGTGAGAGCCATTTACCACAAATGGCAAAAAAATGGAACAGTGGTGAACCTTCCCAGGAGTTTCTGGCCGACCAAAATTACCCCAAGAGTGCAGCGATTACTCATCCAAGAGGTCACAAAAGATCCCACAACAACATCCAAAGAACTGCAGGCCTCACTTGCCTCAGCTAAGGTCAGTGTTCATGACTCCACCATAAGAAAGAGACTGGGGAAAAATAGCCTGCATGGCAGAGTTCTAAGACGAAAACCATTGCTGAGCAAAAAGAACATAAAGGCTCCTCTCAGTTTTGCCAAAAAACATCCTGATGATCCCCAAGACTTTTGGAAAAATACTATGTGGACTGATGAGACACAAGCTGAACTTTTTGGAGGGTGTGCGTCCCATTACATATGGTGTAAAAGTAACACAGCATTTCAGAAAAGGATCATACCACCAGTAAATATGGTGGTAGTAGTGTGATGGTCTGGGGCTGTTTTTCTGCTTCATGACCTGGAAGACTTGCTGTGGTAAATGGAACCATGGATTCTGCCATCTACCAAAAAATCCAGAAGTAGAATGTCCGGTCATCTGTTTGTGACCTCAAGCTGAAGCGTGCTTGGGTTCTGTGGCAGGACAATGATCCAAAACACACCAGCAAGTCCACCTCTGAATGGCTTAAGGAAAACAAAATGAAGACTTTGAAGTGGCCTAGTCAAAGTCCTGACCTGAATCCGATGGAGATGCTGTGGCATGACCTTAAAAATGCGGTTCTTACTTGAAAACCCTCCAATGTGGCTAAATTACAACAATTCTGCAAAGATGAGTGGGCCAAAATTCCTCCACAGTGCTGTAAAAGACTCATTGCCAGGTATTGCAAACGCTTGATTGCAGTTGTTGCTGCTTAGAGTGGCCCAACCAGTTATTAGGTTTAGGGGGCAATCACTTTTTCACACAGGGCCATGTAGGTTGGGATTTTTTCCCCATTAATAATAAACACCTTCATTTAAAAACTGCATTTTTTGTTTACTTGTGTTATCTTTGTCTAATTTTTAAATTTGTTTGGTGAGCTGAAACATTTAAGTGTGACAAACATACAAAAAATGAGAAATCAGGAAGGGAACAAACACTTTTTCACACCACTGTAAATTTTCATCTTTATTCCTCTGAAAGGCATTTTCCACAATTTTTTTTTTTTAACTTTCTCAGTAATCTACTGTTTTTTCTTGTAACTTTGGCCTTTTTTCCTCATATAGTTTCACTTTAAGCTTCTTTGTTTTTCTACAGATGTAATTCCTGATGCCTGAATGATACCATCATTTGAAGACTTCTGAGCACAATAAGTTTCAAGTAGAATGTCAGTATGACCTTATTGAATGAATGAATGAATGAATGCAAATTTTACTTGGTAATGAACATACCATCAAAACAACTAAAAACATGTCGGACACATAAGAACAACCGAAAGGGTGTAGGCTGAAGCTAATGCTTATATAGCATCTTCCCCATTACAGTTTTAAAATCAATAACATTTAAAATTACAAAAATTTAAAGCCATCCCCAAAGAAGTGAAAAGAAAGTGTAGAAGAAAGAAAAAGTAGGGCCCCATTTCTGTCTTTGTCTTAGGCCCCAAATGGACTAAGTCTTCCCCTGACTGTGGCACTGATATTTTTTATTTTCCTTTTTTTCTGTAATGTTTTTTCTCTTTTGCTCCACCGTGGGAAAGGGCCTCATTACCCATTAGCTGAAAACCTCACAACTGCAGGTTTGAAACTTATTACCACCAGCTCAGTCTTGGCCAGAAATCTCATCGGGTGAGAAGAAGCCTCATCACCACAAACAAAAACTCCATCACAGTCGCTAGAAGGTGCATATGTCCTCATTACCACCAGAAACAGGTTGCTATGAAATCACTATTTTCTTTGTCTTCTGTACAGGAAAGCATAGTGGTGGGTTTCCTTTTAATCACAGTGTTAAAGGTTAGCTCTTTATTGCTTGTCAGGTTGGCCTTTAATAAAACACAGATACCAGTTCAACAGTTTAAAAATGGAATTTCACACTATTTTATATTTGTACGGCAGTGGGTAATTTGTTAGTTTTTAACGAGGTGGATGGGGGTATTCACAAATTTGAGGAACAAATGTAGAAATGTAAATTAGGTACAAATTTGGAAGAATAAAAATGCAAAAATAGGATAAAATATACCAATTTAAAAATTCTTAAAAGTCGCAGATTTTAATTAAAATACATAGAAGTAAAATTCAACCAGCATCCAGATGAATGTTGCAAATTTACAAGAAAAAAAGTTGTAAATTCATAAGAAAAAAGTTGGAAATTTATGAGAAACAGTTTTCAAATTTACAAGAGAAAATTGAAAAAAAATTGAGAATAAAGTTGTACATTTAGAAAAATTTCCAAATTTATGAGAACAGAGTGAACATTTACAGGGGAAAAAATCAAAAATGTTTCAGAAGAAAGTAAATTTACAGGACAAAAATCATAATTTTTTTCAGGACAAAGTTGCAAATTTATGAGAAAAAAGTTGAAAAGTAACATGAAAAAAATGCAAATTTTCAAGTTTATTTGAAAAGTTTGCAAATTTATGACAAACTGGTTGCAAATTTACAATAGAAAAATTACACTTTGAGAATAAAGTTGAAAATTTACAAGGAAGAAAATCACAGATTTTTGAGGACAAAATATTACAAATTTCTAAGAGAAAATCATAAATTTCTCAAAGAAATTGCAATTTTTTTAAAAAAAAAAGTTGTATATTTAAAGCAAAAAAAAAAAAGAAAATTTATGAGAATTATTAAATCTATGATAAAAGTTGCAAACTTACAGGAAAAAAAATCATAAATTTTTCAGGACAAAGTTGCAAATTTATGACAAAAAAAGTTGAAAATTTAAAGGAAAAAAATAATTTTTTTTTAGTAAAATGTTGTTAATTGTGACTAGAAAAGCGCTATATAAGTGCAGGTTAGTTAGTTAGTTAGTTAGTTAGTTAATTCAGTAAAAAAAAGTTGCCAATTTATGAGAAAAGTTTGTAAATTTATGACAAAAAATCACATATTTTTGCAAATAAAGTTCAAAATTTACAGGAAAAAAAAATCACAAATATTTGACACAAAAGTTGCAAATTATGGAAAAAAATAACTATTTTTTTAACCTTTTTTTTTTTTTACAAACATAACACAAACACTCAAACACTAATACTAAACTAATTTAAAAAAAAATGTACTAAAAACACCAACAACCACTAACAAAGACAGGTCTTCAACAATGCTCCTCTGTTTAGTCTAGGCAATCCATTACATAAGTATACATATTATACATTCACCAGTTTGGAATTTACAAGGTCCACATACTGTACATCATTCACCTTCTTCTTCAAAAGTTATGTTTAAATTCTTTGCATAATCAATGAAAGGTCTCCATATATTCTCAAACACAATTTCCTTTGATTTCAGTATGTATGTTATTCTTTCTAGTGGAAGGTTTGTTAACATCTGTCTTAACCACTGAGTCACATCTGGTCTATGAGTCTTTTTCCACAGTAGTGCAATACATCTTTAGGCGTTAAGCAAACTGAGGTCTATGAATGTTCTTTCACTTTTATTAAAGTTATGCTTTTCTGGATGCAGACCCAACAAAAACAATTTAGGACTCAATATGATTTGTTTTGAAATTATTTTTTTCAATTGTTACCCTCACATCTTCCCAAAACATTCTAATTTTTCTACATTCCCATAAACAATGAAATAAGGTTCCTTTACTTTCCATACATTTTGTGCACGTATCTGGTATGTTTTTGTTATATCTATTTAACTCCACCAGTGTAACATACATCCGCATTAACCATTTAAAATGTATCAATTTAAGGCGTACATTTATTGATTTGGTTTGAGCTTCTGTACAGGCCAATTCCCATTGTTCCTCTGAAATTTCATTTTGCAGGTCTTCTTTCCAATAATTAAATCTTTTCTGTGAGTTTTCACTTGAGGATAGTGTCAATGAGTTATAAAACTCTGAAATAATACCCTTTCTCTTACTATCTTTCGTCAAAATTTTTTCCAAGGAAGAATAAGTAGGTCGGGTGAGAGCATTATTTTGATTTGATCAAATAAAATTCCTAAGCAGAAGATATTTAAAAAAGTGTGTTCTATTAAGATTAAATTTGATCCTCAGTTCTTCAAAAGACATTATGTTATCTGAACATGACAGATATAAGTCTTGAATCTTTTGAATCCCTTTTAAATTCCATACTTTAAATACAGCATCCACTCTCCCTGGTTTAAAATATTGATTACCCCATATTGGGCTAAATTGTGACAGTAAGTGTGGTTCTTTTAAATATTTTTTGGTTTCACACCATATTTTGATCACATGCTTTACAAATGGATTTTTAACTTGTTTCTGTAATTTTTTTGCCGAGTCTGAGTATATGAATATGGGAAGAGGTAAAGGTAAATTGTATGATTCCATTTCAGTCCAGTGAGGGAGATCATTTGATGAAAAATAATATGTCATAGACCTCAGTTGTGCTGACCAGTAATACAACATAAAGTTTGGACATTTCAGACCTCCACGATCAAATGGTAAATATAGTAAGGACAGACGTAATCTAGCCTTCCTATTGTTCCATATAAATTCCACTAACTTTTTTTTTTAATTCTTGAGAATTAGTAGAGTCATTTTTGGGGGTTTCGTGACCAACCTCCCAGGACCTTTTTTTCTCACTGGATTTAGCATTCTAGACCCATTTTAATGAAAATAAGCTCCCATGTACCTCCCAAAAATTACGGGAAACCTTTTTTTTGCCCAAAATTCAAAATGGCCACCAAAATGCATACCACCACCTATATCTCAGTAACTAATTCAGCTAGGAGGTTGATTTTGGTGTCTAGACATAGGTTTTTGGGGTCAAGCATTCCATTAATGCTATTAGTTTACTTGTGAAACAAACCCATCACGATGAAATCCAATATGGCCGCCAATATGGCCACCGATTAACATTTTTTTTGTTTCTTGACTACTAAGGCACCTAGAAAGCTGATGTTGGTGTCAAAACAGAGGTTTAAGGGGTCATACTATCTGTTTATTCCAATAAAAGTGTGTTTAAATGATTACATAATCGAGAAATCCAAGATGGCGGCCGGCTGTCATTTTCACATGCAATGGACTTTTTCATATCCGTCACCAAATGAGCTAAAAATGTCAAATGAGGTATCCTTACATTCATTTTTAATAATTATTAGAAAGCTCCTGCATTGATTCAGTGATTTCACTGAGGAACACTTGGGTAATCCAATCCAATGCTGGACCGGAGCCTCTTCGGTGAAAAGAGAGAAGCAGATGGAGATGGATCCCCCTGAACTGATTGATTGTCTCTTTCAAGATCTACCTCTAATTTATGCTTACGTTTCTCGGCTTGAGATAGACAACGCTTGTTAGATAACGTGGTGTAACATGTCTGGTGCATATAATGCCCTTTTGGCCCTTTGGCCACTCAATATTCCCACATTGAAACCGATCAAGTCCTTTCCATCGTAGAGTTTTTTCACGAATTGAATTCCATTTTTGGTCCTTGGTGTTATCCAAAGAGTCACTTTTGGTACATGGTTGACCACAACGTAGAATGCATTCGTATTCACCGGAAGACGTTGATGGTAATTCATCGTTGTCACTTGCGGTATCCATTTTATCCCTCACTTTATATGAATAAGTGTCTGAAAACAAAAACAAATGTGTCATTATCAGAACAGAGGAGAGAAAAAGGAGGGATGACAAGACCTAGAGTCAAAGGCCCTTGTACTGTCTACTGTCATTACGGTAGCATTAAGCAAGCAGCATGGTCAATATGCTAACATTACCTGACTATACAGTATGGAACAAGATTCAGAATTCAAACCCCTCCAGATAAGTTTAAAGCTAAATTTATACATACCTGGCAACCTTGGTTAAATTGGAAAGATTAGGACTACATATTATGGCAGCACAGACGTTACAAAATCACTGCATCCTCTCTCTTGCTATGCAAAAAGGAATCAATGAATCAAGCATAGGATTCCGGGAATCCTAAGGGGATTACCCAAAGTGTTCCTCAGTGAAATCACTGAATCAATGCAGGAGCTTTCTAATAATTATTAAAAATGAATGTAAGGATACCTCATTTGACATTTTTAGCTCATTTGGTGACGGATATGAAAAAGTCCATTGCATGTGAAAATGACAGCCGGCCGCCATCTTGGATTTCTCGATTATGTAATCATTTAAACACACTTTTATTGGAATAAACAGATAGTGTGACCCCTTAAACCTCTGTTTTGACACCAACATCAGCTTTCTAGGTGCCTTAGTAGTCAAGAAACAAAAAAAATGTTAATCGGTGGCCATATTAAATTAAATTAATTAAAAATTAAATTAAATTAAAATTAAATCACCCTTTATTGTCATTCAACTGTACAACCAATCATGTACAGTAGAACAAGATTGTGTTTTACCTATCTACTGTGTTAATCACACACACCCCAAGTGTAGAATCAGAGGGCCGCTGCCATGCAAGGCGCCACCACAAATTTCCCTCCTCCATTCCATTATTGCTGAGCACCAAGCTGGATGGCAGGAAGTTCCACTTTTATATGGTCTTTGGCATGACCCGGTCGGGATTTGAACCCCTGCCTCCCGGGTGTGGGGCGGATGCTCTACCAACTAAGCCACCACTCCGGTAGGTGATAGCCACCACTAGCCACCACTAGCCACCACTCCAGGTGGCAGCCATATTGGATTTCATCGTGATGGGTTTGTTTCACAAGTAAACTAATAGCATTAATGGAATGCTTGACCCCAAAAACCTATGTCTAGACACCAAAATCAACCTCCTAGCTGAATTAGTTACTGAGATATAGGTGGTGGTATGCATTTTGGTGGCCATTTTGAATTTTGGGCAAAAAAAAAAAGGTTTCCCATAATTTTTGGGAGGTACATGGGAGCTTATTTTCATTAAAATGGGTCTAGAATGCTAAATCCAGTGAGGAAAAAAAGGTCCTGGGAGGTTGGTCACGAAACCCCCAAAAATGACTCTACTAAATAGATCTGAAGGTGGTGGTAAAGGAATGTATTGAAATAAATAAAGTATCTTGGGTAAGATATTACTTTTAAGTATATTGATTCTCCCGATCATTGACATTGGTAGTGACATCCATCTCTGAAGTAACTCATTAATATCTGTCATTAAGGCTTCATAGTTGGCACTGGCAACTAGTTCTAGCTTAGGCACAATTTGAATTCCTAAATATTTAAACTGATTTACCACATTGAATTGATTTACCTCAGGAGCTGGGTGCTTTCTCTGGGTCTCATTTAGCATTAATATTGAAGATTTAGTTTTATTTATTTTATATCCTGATATTTCCCCAAAATTCGGAATTGATTTTTTAAGATTCGACATAAACAAAATTATGTCATCGGCATACAGGGAGATTTTCTGTTCTGTTGGTCCTACTTTAATTCCATATATTTGTGGATGTAAACGTACTGCCATCGCTAAAGGTTCAATTGCCATACTAAACAGTAAAGGTGAAAGTGGACAGCCTTGTCGACATCCTCTTTTGATATTTATTGATTTTGAAATATTGCTGTTTGTTAGGATTTCTGCTGTAGCATTATTGTATATTATCTGAACCCATTTTATGAAATTATTTCCAAGTCCAAACCTTTGTAGGACTTCAAAAAGAAAGGGCCATTCAACCCTATCAAAGGCCTTTTCGGCGTCCAATGATAAGAGAGCTGTATCCGGTGCTTCTTTATTAGAATAAATAATATTAAATAGTCTTCTTACATTATGAAAGCCTTGTCTTCCCATTATAAAGCCATTCTGATCTCGGTTAATAATATTTGGTAATATTTCTTGTAGTCGTCTTGCTAAAATTTTACAGATTATCTTAAGGTCAGCATTTAATAGGCTTATTGGTCTCATATTTTCACATTTATTAGAGGGTTTACCTGGTTTTGGCAGCAGTATAATTAAGGCATTATTCATGTATGGTGGTAAATTACTATTTTGAAATGCTTCTAAAACCATTTCCAAAAATGGTTTTATTAATTTATTCTTAAATTTTTTTATAGAGGTCAACTGGAAGACCATCTGGTCCTGCACTTTTTCCTGATTTCATATTATCAATGGCTAGTCCAACTTCTTCTTGGCTAATTTTAGACTCCAGTATCTCCCTGTTTTCATTTGGAATACACGGTATAGATAATCCGTCCAAGAACCCATTTAGTTTTGTTAAGTCAGTTTCATTTTTTGTATCATATAATTTTTCATAATAATCTCTAAAGGCACTATTAATTTCTAAAGGATCTACAACTGCCTGTCCGACTAAAAATTTTTTGAGAAAAAAGTTGTATGTTTACAGGGAAAAATCAAATTTTTGAGGAAGAAGTGGAACATTTACTGGAAAAAAATGCAAATTTATGAGGAAAAAGTTATAACTTTTTGAGAGACAAAAGTTGCAAATTTATGAACATAAACTTAAAAAAAATTACAGGAAAAAATGTTCAACTTTTAGAGAAAAAAATTGCAAATCCAGTATTAAAAGTAGGTCAGGTAAGGACAGGATGGAACTGTTGATTACACATACAGCACAAGCGGACGTCGACGGCGTTTTAACACTGAACAGGCGAGGTGTCAGTGACAGCCATCAGGGTGTTGCACAAGGCCAGCAGCTTCACAATCACACACACGCATTAACAGAATGCTTGCTTTCTTCTTTCCCCCCAAGCATAGTTTGAGTTTTTGCTTTGGGGAATTCCTCGCAAAACTCAACAACATATCTCTCAATCTGTAACATGGGAGACGCACATACGTGCACGCACACGCTCAAAGCGCTAATCCATCAACATGATCAAGCAGGGAGCGAATGGGAGCTGGCCGCCCATACATCAACCTCTCCGAGCTCGTTAAAGACAAACTGAAACACACACACACTGAGCGCTGTGGAAGTGGTGCAACATGTCCCTTTGAAATGACAGGCGGGGGGCATCAAAGGCGACGGTTTACACGGTTAGGCAGACTAACGGGCAGATTAGATACATAGCTGAGCTGAGAATAACTTAAGGCAGGGCAGTCTACTCAGGATGCCATAGTGTCAGATTCTACGTGTATAAGTCAAGTTCAGAAAATAAGATGAGTAGGACCAGAGGCACTGCATGCCAGCAGGCAAGACAGGCAGATGATTCCCCCCCCCCCCCCAAAAAAAACGTATGCTACACATGTAGCTCTGCTTTCCATCTGCATATGTGCATCTTCAATAGACATCCAGTGGCTGAAAATCACTTGAACCGTCTTTCCGTCTTCCGGCTTCTTCATTGGTGATCAAAAGGCTCTTTGTTTCCCCTGCTTCCCCCACAGACAACAAAAGTGGCGGAAAAAACAGTACAAAAGGCTTAAAAAGAGAAAACATGTATGACAGATCTGGTGCAAACAAATCTAGAACCTGTCAACTGTTTTGGTCACCGTGCTGTTGACTTCACTGATTATTTTTGGTTGCCTATGAGGCAAGCGACCACTCTCAGTTGCTTTACAAAGCTAATATAGGACAGGGGTCACCACTCCTCACCTTTTCCCGTTCTATTATGCTGAGCACCATGCTAGAAGGCAGAAAGTACCATTTTTACCTGGTCTTTGGTATGGCCTGGCTAGGATTTGAACCCCAGTCTCCCAGTTGTGGGGCAGATGCTCTACCAACTAGGCCACCACTCCAATAACTTCACTGACCTACCAGCGAAATGTACATTTTCTCCTGCAAGAGAAACCACAGCTGCGGGCTGAGTGTGTGTCCAAACTCGGGCGCATTCAGCCACGCTGCATCCTGTGAGAGCTCAGAGGTGCAGGACTGTAGTGGATGATTTTGCTATT
Organism: Pholidichthys leucotaenia; assembly: GCA_020510985.1. Classification (NCBI taxonomy): domain Eukaryota; kingdom Metazoa; phylum Chordata; class Actinopteri; order Cichliformes; family Pholidichthyidae; genus Pholidichthys; species Pholidichthys leucotaenia. The sequence goes on along the minus strand of CM035841.1, from coordinate 411,517,501 downwards.
TTTCAACAAAAATAATTCACATTTTTGAGAAGAAAGTTGCAAAATTTTGAGAAAAAATGTTGCAAATCTACAAGAAAAAAAAAACAAATTTATAGGTAAACAGTTGCAAATTAAAAAAAAAAAAAAATAGCTGCAAGCGGCATCATGGGGTTCCAGGCATGTCAGGATGTCAAGATCTTGTAACACTTAGTAACAGCATTTAAATGCTCAGGTCTGCTACACATTAGTTTTAAAAGCAGCACTATGCGACTTTCTTGTTCCTTGCAGGAACCCTGAAAAAGCCACAAGCAAAGCGACCATGACCTCAGTCCCAACAGCCAACCACGGGGCTTTTTGTTGTTGGTGCCCTGTGATTCGCTGCCGGGACCGAGGCCACATCTGCTCTCTGCTCAGTAATCACACCAAAAATTTGCTGTTGTAGGCAATGTGAGCCCACTCAGCCTATGGATGAGGCCACATTCACTCAGCCAAATCACCATCAAAATATTTTTGCAGTCGTTACTTTGAGGTGAAAACATAGTGCTGCATTAGAATGGACAGAAGAGCCATGCTGTACTTCAGTTGTTTAGAAGAACAAGATCTCCCTGGCAAGATTTGAACCCGGGACCTCCTGCTTTCACTCACCATAACCACAACACCACACAACTGCTCTAATGAGAAATGTTCAATTGAAAGGATTCCCAGCAGCACGAGTACAGCCTTTAAAACTTAATGTGCACTATATATTGTTTTCAAATGCACAGAAAAGGCATGTTGTACTTAAGAGGAATGACACGTGACCAGAAGGATTTGGACCCAGGACACATAGCCATTGTGCTGTACAACTGTACAATGACAATAAAGCCTATTCTATTCTCCTATTCTGCACACCACACTACTGCTTTGGGTTACACACTCAAACAAACAAAAAAATCTTTCACTGACAAGACAAAATGGCTGACAGACATTTCATAAATATGATTTTTTGAACATTAACAGAATTGCATGAAATTTTCTGGTTAGCTGAAGAATATTCAATTCAATTCAACTTTTTTCATATAGCACAATTTCACAACAACAGTCATCTCATAGCACTTGCAACTGTAGGGGACACCCCCACAATTGCAAAAGGACCCCAGCACCCCTGTGAGCAGCACTTGGCGACGGTGGAGAGGAAAAACTCCCTTTTAGCAGGAAGAAACTTCCAGCAGAACCAGGCTCAGGGAGGGGCAGCCATCTGCTGCGGGTGGCTGGGTGGTGAGGGGATAGAGAAGAAGAAGAGAAAGAAAAGAACAGACATGTAGAGAGCAAACAGCACGACGGGGACTATGGGAGAGAACTAACAGATGTTAATGACCAACAAAAACATGTCACTGAAAGTGAGGAAAGGAGTGAAGCCCAGTGCACTCTTGGAGGTCCCCCGGCTGTCTAACACTGTTGTGACTATGAGTCTGAAGTTTCATCAAATTTGAATCAGGATATCTGGAGTTGAACCCAAAACTAGATGTCAAAGAGAAACTGCACAACTTGATTGGCCTAGAAAATCAAAACTGATTGACATTTTTGGATAATTTTAACAATTTTTCATTAGCAACATCTGTAGATGATCTCTGCTTAATTTCAAGCAATTTGGATGAATGGTCTAGGAGGAGTTCATTTTGAGTTCACTTGCACATTTTTGAAAATATGATGCAGAAAAATTCAGTTTCAGAGTTTGCCACCACTGACAAAAAGTTGCGGACGGTTTCAGTGTATAGAATGAGGACAGAATTTTTAGTCTAGGTCCAGCTGCTCTTGACACATTTGCAAAAACGTAAAATGGTTTATTATAGCACCACCTACTTTATGTATGCAGTGCATTGATTTTTTGTCTCTGAGGAGTGGGGAGAGTTTCTGATCACACTGTAAAATTTGAAGTTTCCATGTATTATGTTCATGCTCCCCATGCACTTTTAGTGGAAATAAACAAGAAGAAGAAAGAATACTCAGAGAAAAAAGGTTTACAGCTGCATAGCTGCTTGGAACCCTAATACAAAAAAATAAAGAGAAAAAAAATGCCAGTTCACAGGAAATTAAAGTTGTGATTTGTTTAGAAAAAGTTGCAAATTTACAAGAAAAAAAGTTGTAAATTTTAAAAAAAATGGCAAATTTATGAGGAATAACTTTTCAATTTACTGTGGAAAAAGTTGTTAATTTTTGAGAAAAATGTTTGAAAATTTACAAGAAAAAAGTTACAATTATCTGAAAAAAACTGCAAATTTACAAGAAAAAAAAATCACATTTATAGGAAAGAAAATAGCTAACTGATGAGGAAAAGAGTTTAAAGTTTCTGAGAAAACAGTTGCAGATTTACAGGAAAAAAAGTAACAAATTTATGAGCAAAAAAACTGCAAATTTTGGGGGTAAAGTTTCAAATTTACAGGAAAGCAGAAGCAAATTTATTTGAAAAAAGCTGCACATTTTTGATTAAAAAGTTGCAAACTGACAAAAAAAAGTTGCAGATTTATGAGAAAAAAGTTACAGATCTACACGAAAAATAATTACAAATCCTGATTACAAATAATCAGGAAAAAAGGCAAATTTGTGAGAAACATTTGCAAATTTATGAAAGGAAAAAGATTAAAAATTATCACTTTTCTGCATTTCCAGTTGGTGCTTCAAATTCATTTTATTCATTTCTTTAATATGATTTGAAATAAAAGGTTATGATGATATTTTTTCCAGGTTTAGGGGAAATGTCCCCTCTGTCCCCCCGTGTTCTACACTTATGGGGATGAGGGGGTGATTTTGGGTGACTTTGCTAATTGGGGATGGGGGGGGGGGGGGGTGGCATCCCCCTCATCCTTCAAATCACCTGCTGCAGAAGGTGTCAGCCAGCATCCTCGGGTTCTCCTCTTCAGTAGTGTTCCATTACCCCACTCTAAGAACTTATTGATTCATATTTGGATGGAGGGCTAAAGAGCAGCCCACGTTGTGCGTAAGAGAAATTCTCCCAGATCAGGCAAAGGAACAAGGGCGGGGCAACAAACCCATCAATGCCACTACAAGCCAAATCATTCGGCTCCATAATTACGACTGAGCCGCAACCGGTCCACCGTGGCCTAGCGGAGGAGCGCAGATAGAGATGAGAGGGGGTGAAGGGGAGGGGAGAAGGGGAGATAGATTTCACGAGCAGAGAGAGTCTCCCGAAGTGCCCCGGGGGGATTGTGGTTACAATGTTGTACTCTACATCTGTTTACAGGGTGGGAAAGAGACAGACGGATGGGGCGCGGGGGTGGAGGGCGGGTTGCCATCTCTGCAACCGACGCAGTAACTGTACCTCATTATGTTCTCTTCTAGTTATCATCACACACACACGCGCGCACGCGCGTGGACGCATCACTCATGTGCCGTGAAAGCGTCACGTCAACAGAAGCGTTTCAGGGGGTAAAAAACAAACAAAAAAAATAACAACAGTGGGGAGAGAAGCAATGAGAAAGTGAGTGGAGCAGAGACAGAGGGAGAACAGGGCCAGGGTTGTCTTCAGGCTGCTGAATGTTAATTAGTTTCTTATTGTTTGTAGCCCATGGCGAAGACCCCCCCCCCCCCCCCCAATCGCTGGCTGGGGTCTGTGTGTGTGTGTGTGTGTGTGTGTGTGTGTGTGCAGGCGAAGATGGCTCTCAGACTGGTGTGACAGCCAGTTTTGACGCCGGTGTCATCAGACATCCTGACGTGTCTCTTTATGTCTGGGAGTATGTCAAGTGTCAAATGATCTGGTGCAGTGTGTGTGTGTGTGTGTGTGTGTGTGTGTGTGCAGTCTTTTTTTCTTCCTCTTGCCTCACAAGTGAGGATGCAAACAGGAGTGGAGCTCTTAAAATGCCAAAGAGTCTGCTGGAAAAAAAAAAAATAGGAAGAGACACACAAGAATCCAAGCAAAGTGCTATTGTTTCAAATCATCGTGTTAAAAATGGACACAGCCCTCCAGTCTTTGAAGCAAGTAAAGTCATGCATTGGTTGCTCTGGACTGTGGTGGCTGCAGTTGCATGAGTACAGGGAGCCCAATGTTTTCTTAAAAATGTGCCACTTTTTTCCTCATTAATTTCTTTTTTCTTATAAATCTGCACATTTTTCTCTGTAAATTTTTAAACTTTTTCTCATAAATGTGTGACTTTTTTTTCCTGTAAAATTTTAGGCTTTTTTTTTCCTCATAAATTTGCAACTTTTTTCTTCTAAATTTGCAACACTCATCTGGAAGCCGGATACATTTTTATTCTGTGAAATGAAATTGTAATTTGTGTCATTTTAAGATTAATTCTTAAATTGGCATCTTTTATCATGTCTTTGCACCTTTATTCTTGCAAATGCACAACTAATTTATATTAATGTTTTGTACTGTTATTTCTGGAAAACTGGGAGGACCGACAGAGAATGGCGTTTGCTGGAAGCATGAACTTTATTACATAAAACACTATTATGGTGGTAAAGCTGTTTACAGCCGTAAGGAGAGGCTGTAAAATGTCCGTCCCTCACATTTACAGTATATATTCGGTGTGATGACATCACCAAGCGGCCACATCATCACGCCGACACTGACCAAACTTGTGGTTTTCCTTCACCACATTAACCCCACCCCCACCCCCAGAAAAACAGAACAACACATATGTTCGAATTGATCCTCCCCAATTTGGTACATTGAAACAACCTCAAACTAGCTAGGGCCAGCGGATAGACTGCCGCGTGACCCAGTGCGGCTGAGTGGTTTATTATGCCACTATTCGCTGGCAGCCACGCCCCTAGCTAAACAGTCCTTCTTTTATTGAGGAAGGCAGTTCAGTTCAAGGGGCCTTGTGGCGAGCCCATGGTAGATACGCCCCCTGGAAGTGCGGAAGCCCACAGACCGGGATTGTCTTCTTAGAAAACCCCCGTCCGGGTCCCACACCGTGTGAGTCGACTCCCGCATAGCCGTGTCATCCGGACTCAAGCTCGAACTCCAAGAAGGCGGTTGGCGTGCCACACCATACCATCTGCCAGCTGGAAGGTCACTGGCCCCAGCTGCACGTTGATCTTGATGGGTGCCGTAGTGGTGGAGATGGTGTTGAGGCTGACTGCGGGTCCGGTCACTTGGTTCTCTGAACCCAGACCCAGTCCATCACTGCGAGTGACACTCTGTTCAGCTGCATTCAGCATCCTGGTTGTGAAGGTGTGACTCTCACTCTGCTGTGGGGCATCCACCAGGTTGTGGTGGTTCTGCAGCATCCTGTTGGGTCACGGATTCTTCATCCTTTTGCTCAGTGGCAGCTCCTGGAGGCTGATGCCGGTCGTGGATTCGGAAGGTGTCTGGTGGCTCTACTGCATTTTGTCAGGTCGCGTACTCTTCATCCTGTAGCTCAACAGCAGCTGCTGGAGGCTGGTGCTGGGCGTGGAATTGGAAAGTGTCCAAGAAGGCATCTGGTTGTGGTGATGTGTTGCTGTCACCATTGGCAGAACCTGCACCAGGTTGTTTTGTCCCTGGGTTCCCGATAAACACGGGCTCCCTCTCCTTCAGCACTGCAGCAGCTCCCTAAGGCTTATGCTGGGCGAGGATCTGAGGTGAGTCTGGTTGCTGGCCCCTCTCCAGGCGGTGCTCCTCCTGTGAGCATGCAACGGCTGTACCCTCATCATCATCGTCTGGGTGTGTTGCGTCCCACTCATCATTGTCAGTCAGAGTCCATAACTGTCACGGATAGAGAAGCCCAGTTGATAAAACAAGTCACACCCTAGTATGTTGTCTCCATGCATAACCACTTGGAAAACAAAATCAGTAACGATTGTTGATGCGTAGAGGATTGTTAGTGTGATGGTCCCTACATTGCTGACCTGGTAGCTACCACACCCATACAGATTTGCTGTTTTTTTCCGGATCTGGTGGTTGGGGAAGAACTTCTTCATGGTGACCCAGTTCAAAGTCGATCTCACTGCAGCAGTGTCAAGCAGGAGTGGTAAGCTGACATCGTCAGCCCTACCATGCAGAATGCGTTTGTTGCACCTCCGGAACTCACTGTGTGGATGATCGTCGTGGCTGAGTGACTTGAGCTGACCAGCAGGCTCAGCAGTGGTGCTGACTGGCAATCCATGGCGAAGTGGTTGAATTTGCTGCATCGCTTACATCATTGCCCTCTTGCCGTGCAGGAACGTGTTCTCTCTCGGTGTATCAGGGAGCCGTAGTTGCCACATGAGAAGCGCCTCATAGCATTCTTCTGATCAGTGGTGTTTACTTCGACCTCTTCTGCTGTGTCACCGGGCCCTTCTGTGGTTACCACGTGTGCTAGCGTTGTGTGGCTTGGCTGCTGTTGTTGTTGCTGCTGCACACCTAGCTCCCATGCTAACCTGTCGGTGGACTCTAGTTGAAATGCTAGCTCGATTGTCTTGGCTAGCGTCATGTCGTTTGGCTCCGTTAGCATCTTCGCTCACAGCTGTGGGTTGCTAGTGCGCTCAGTCAACTGGTCCCACACCATTTCCTCCTCCAACAAACCAAATCTGCACATGCTAGCTAGGTGGCAAAGGTCCACAATGAATTGTTTTTTGTCCCTGTGGTCTTTTGTCACCATTGGCAAAACGGAATGCACCGCGCCAACATGTTGTTGGGTGTGGCAAAATAGCTTGTGTTATACAATTCAATTCAATTCAATTCAACTTTATTTATATAGCGCCATATCACAACAACAGTCATCTCATGGCACTTTCAAATGTAGGGGAAACCCCACAATTGCAGAAAGACCCCAGCAATCATTGGGCAGTGCGGTGGTGCAGTGCTTAGCACTGCGGCAGCACAGCAACTCACCCTTGGGATCCCTGGTTTGATCCCAGCCCCTGACCAACAGTGATCTGTGTGGAGTTTGTATGTTCTCCCTGTGTCTGCGTGGGTTTACTCCAGGAGTTCTCCGGTTTCCTCCCACGGGCCAAAAACATGCAGGTTAGGTTAACTGGAGACTCTAAAGTGGCCCTAGGTGTGAATGTGTGTGTGAATGGTAAAGGGATAGCGCCGCACCGTGGCTGCTTCATCCACCCAGGTGGATGTCCTCAATTTCCCCTCTGGGGATCAATAAAGTATACAAAATCCCCCCCCCCCCCCCAAAAAAAAAAGCAGGCGATCCCCTGTGAGCAAGCACTTGGCGACGGTGGAGAGGAAAAACTCTCTTTTAACAGGAAGAAACCTCTAGCAGAACCAGGCTCAGGGAGGGGCAGTCATCTGCTGTGACTGGCTGGGGGGTGAGGGGATAGAGAAGATGGAGAGAACAGACATAAAGAGAGCAAACATTAACGGAGAGAAGCCGAGTACATTATTGGAGGTCACCCGGCGGTCTAAATCTGTTTTTTTTTTTTTTCTATCTATTAACAGCAAAACAAAGGGAGGGTTAAGAGACACAAGATCCCTCCCTAATTGTAGGCTATATTGGAGAGGAAGGTTTTTACCCTGCTCTTAAAAACAGAGATCGTGTCTGACTCCCGAACCTAGATTGGTAACTGGTTCCATAGGAAATGAACTTGATAGAAGAAGGCTCTGCCTCCCATTGTACTTTTGGATATTCTGGGTATAACAAATAATCCAGCATTTTGGGAGCGTAGTGCTCTGTTAGGATGATAGGGTAATATCAGATCTTTTATATAAAAGGGGGCCTGATTATTAAGAGCTTTGTAAGTGAGAAGAAGGATTTTAAACTTAATTCTAAACTCTATGGGAAGCCAGTGAAGGGAGGTCAGAACCGGAGAGGTATGATCTGTCTTTCTAGTACCTGTTAAAACTCTTGCTGCAGCATTGTGGATAAACTGAAGACTTTTTAAAGATATTTTAGGACAACCTGATAATAACGAGTTACAATAATCTAATCTAGAGCTAACAAAAGCGTGGATCAGTTTCTCAGTATCACTCAGAGACAAGATGCTCCTAATCTTGGCAATATTGCGCAGATGATAGAAGGCAGTCTTAGAAACAAATTTAATATGTGAATTAAAAAACAGATCTTGATCAAAAATAACACCAAGGTTCCTCACAGAACTATTCAGAGTAAGAGTAGCAGCATCCAAATTAAGAGTTTGATTTGGAAAGGTATTTCTAAGGTTTTTTGGACCAACAAGAATGACTTCGGTCTTATCCGGGTTTAATAACAGAAAATTACAAGTCATCCAAGCTTCGATTTCCTTAAGACAGGCATCTAACTTGGCTAATTGATTACAATCATCGGGCTTCATTGACAGGTATAATTGTGTGTCATCTGCGTAACAGTGAAAACGTATATAGTGCTTTCTAATGATGTTGCCTAACGGAAGCATGTATAAACTAAAAAGAGTAGAGCCTAACACAAATCGCTGTGGAACTCCATGACTGAGCATAGAGTTGGAAGAAAACTCATTATTGATATAAACAAACTGAAATCTATCAGACAAATAAGATAAGATAAGCCTTTATTAGTCCCACAACGGGGAAATTCCAGGATTGCAACAGCACAGGGATAGCAACACTCAGAGCAACAATCAGAAGGCAAGAAAAAAAAAGCAAGCAAGCAAGAGCAGCTAATATACATATGTACATATTACTATATATATATATATATATATATATATATATACACACACACAGACACACAGACACACAGTGCAGAGCATTGTAGCTGGATGGGATAAATATATGAGTATATAAACACACAGTGCGGAGCATTGTAGCTAGATGGGATAAATATGTAGATATATAAACACCCACAGTACGGAGCATTGCAGCTAGGTGGAATAAATATGTAAATATATAAACACACACAGTGCGGAGCAATGTAGCTAGATGGAATAATATGTAGATATATAAACACACAGTGCAGAGCATTGTAGCTAGATGGAATGAATATATAGATATATAAATATAAACATAAACATAAACACACCCAGTGCGGAGCATTGTAGCTAGATGGAATGAATATATAGATATATAAATATAAACATAAACATAAACATAAACACACCCAGTGCGGAGCATTGTAGCTAGATGGAATAAATATGTAAATGTATAAACACACACAGCGCAGAGCATTGTTGCTAGATGGGATAAAGCAGCACAACCGTCTACTTGGTTATCCTACATGGTATGATTATGTGCCCATACATATTCTCACCCTCCATAGCGACCGGTATTTTCCTAGTTGTATGCCGGAGGGGACCATTGTGTAAGTCTATTGCATCTTTTGCATTCAAAAAACTATTAGGTTGTTACGTCTTTTTGCTATCTCTGCGAGCAGCCCTGCTTAGGTTGTACAGTCTGACAGCCGTTGGTAGGAAGGACCTGTGAAACCTCTCGGTTGTGCACCTGGGATGATGTAGTCTGCTGCTAAATGAGCTCCTCATTTAGCAAGTGGTGGTCATAAAAAAGCTCTAAAGCACTGCAGTGAAGTACCATTTAGTCCAACATAGTGTTCTAATCTATCAAGTAGAATATCATGATAGATAGTATCAAAGGCTGCACTAAGATCTAAAAGGACAAGTTCAGAAACGAGTCCATTATCAGATGCGATAAGAAGGTCATTTGTGACCTTCACTAAGGCTGTTTCAGTACTATGATGAATTCTGAACCCTGTCTCTCTGTGTTGGCCCTGCGATGAACTGGCGATCTGTCCAGGGTGTACCCTGCCTCTCACCCAAAGATGCTGGGATAGGCTCCTCCACCACCCCCCCGACCCAAAAAGGATTAAGCGGATGAAGATGGATGGATGGATGGATGGATGAATTCTGAACCCATATTGAAACTCTTCACATAAACCATTTCCCTGTAAGTGGTCAAATAATTGCGTAGCAACAACTCCTAAGATTTTTGAAATGAAAGGCAGATTAGAGATTGGTCGATAGTTAGCTAAAACTCCTGGGTCGAGCGTTGGCTTTTTGAATAAGGGTTTAATTACAGCAATTTTAAAAGCCTGCGGTACATGACCTAAGGTTAAAGAAGAATTGATTATTTGAAAAATACGGCTACCAATAAATGGGAAGACTTTTTTAAATAACCTGGAAGGAATAGGGTCTAAAAGACAAGATGAAGGCTTGGATGAGGAGATTATTTTATCAATTGAAGGAGCTGTAGTAGTTGCTGTACTTAAGTTTACAGTGGGAATAATCTGATTGATTTTATCTCTAATAGATAAAATTTCATGATTGAAAAAGTTCAAAAAGTCCTGACTAGTAAGCTCTAGGGGGGTGCGAGGATTGACAGAGTCCTGACTCTTTGTCAGCCTGGCTACAGTGTTGAAAAGAAACCTGGGATTATTCTTTTTCTCTTCTATTAATGCAGAGTAATAACTTGTTCTAGCTTTTCTAAGAGATTTTTTATAAATTAGGAGATGATTTCTCCACGCTAAATAGAATTCATCTAAATTAGTGGAACACCATTTTCTTTCTAGTTGACACGTCTTCTGTTTTAAGCTATGAGTTTCTGTGTTAAACCGAGGGGTTAGAAATCTCTGATTGGACTTTTTCTTTTTTAAAGGGGCCACCAAGTCTAGAGTCTGATGCAGAGAGGCTGTAACACTATCTACCATGCTATCAATTACGGAAGGTGCAAGCTCTCCATCTTTTATTTCCGTTGTGTTGACACATGGTATAGAGGAGACAATCTGTAAAAATTTGGTAACAGCATCATCTGAAAGACATCTGCTGTAGTAATATTTTTCTTTAGGAGTCAAGTAATCAGAAATAGTGAAATCAAAGGTTAACAGGCAATGGTCTGACAGTACAGGATTATGAGGAGACACTACCAGAGTTTCTGTTTCTATACCATAAGTCAGAACAAGGTCCAATGTGTGGTGGAGATAATGGGTAGAATTTTCTACTTTCTGGGAAAACCCCAATGAGTCTAACATTGAATTGAATGTCTTATTAAGACAGTCACTATCTACATCAACATGTATATTAAAATCCCCTACTATAATTATTCTATTTGATTTCAGCACTAAATCAGCTAAAAATTTGGCGAATTTGGATAAAAACTCTGAGTAGGCTGAGGGAAGATGGTAAACTATAGCAAAGAAAACTGGGTTTAAGCTAAAATTGCTAACATGCCCCATAGTGAGGACCAGGCCCTCCAAGGAATTAAAACATGATTTTTGCTTTACATTAACTAGTAATTTAAAATGGTAAATTGCCGCTACTCCACCTCCATGACCAGAACTTCTAGGATTATGATAGTTTAGATAACCAGAGGGAGTTGAATCATTTAAACCAACATAATCATCTTGCCCTAACCAAGTTTCTGTAAGGGATATTAAATCAATATGATGATCAATTAATAGATCATGAACTAGTAGATACTTGGGAGTTAGAGACCTGATATTAACAAACCACATTTAATTTTCACATTATGAGGAGGAAGGGAGGCCGAATCATTAAATTTAGAGACTTGATGTTTAATTTGAGATTTACCAACTTTTTGTTTAATCACTTTGGGATGTTTATACATTATATTTTAATTTACTTTGGGGGGAGTAGACAAAGGTTCTCTGAGGGGGAAGACAGGGGCTAAGTTGAGTGGTGGCGGATGAGAAGGAGCTGCAGAAAGGGGTGAATTTATCAAGTTACAGTGGGGTAAAAAAGTATTTAGTCAGCCACCAATTGTGCAAGTTCTCCCACTTAAAAGATGAGAGAGGTCTCCAATTTTCATCATAGGTATACCTCAACTATGACAGACAAAATGAGAAAAAAAAAATCCAGAAAATTACATTGAAGGATTTTTAATGAATTAATTGGTAAATTCCTCGGTAAAATAAGTATTTGGTCAATAACAAAAGTTCATCTCAATACTTATATACCCTTTGTTGGCAATGACAGAGGTCAAACGTTTTCTTTAAGTTTTCATAAGGTTTTCACACACTGTTGCTGGTATTTTGGCCCATTCCTCCATGCAGGTCTCCTCTAGAGCAGTGATATTTTGGGGCTGTCGCTGGGCAGCACAGACTTTTAACTCCCTCCAAAGATTTTCTATGGGGTTGAGATCTGAAGACTGGCTAGGCCACTCCAGGACCTTGAAATGCTTCTTACGAAGCCACTCCTTCATTGCCCGGGCGGTGTGTTTGGGATCATTGTCATGCTGAAAGACCCAGCCGCGTTTCATCTTCAGTGTCCTTGCTGATGGAAGGAGGTTTTCACTCAAAATCTCACGATACATGGCCCCATTAATTCTTTTCTTTACACAGATCAGTCGTCCTGGTCCTTTTGCAGAAAAACAGCCCCAAAGTATGATGTTTCCACCCCCATGCTTCACAGTAGGTATAGTGTTCTTTCTCCTCCAAACACGACAAGTTGAGTTTTTACCAAAAAGTTCTATTTTGGTTTCATCTGACCATATGACATTCTCCCAATCCTCTTCTGGATCATCCAAATGCTCTCTAGCAAACTTCAGACGGGCCTGGACATGTACTGGCTTAAGCAGGGGGACACGTCTGGCACTGCAGGATTTGAGTCCCTGGCGGCGTAGTGCGTTTCTGATGTAACCTTAGTTACTTTGGTCCCAGCTCTCTGCAGGTCATTCACTAGGTCCCCCCATGTGGTTCTGGGATTTTTGCTCACCGTTCTCGTGATAATTTTGACCCCACGGGGTGAGATCTTGCGTGGAGCCCCAGATCCAGGGAGATTATCAGTGGTCTTGTATGTCTTCCATTTTCTAATAATTGCTCCCACAGTTGATTTCTTCACACCAAGCTGCTTACCTATTGCAGATTCAGTCTTCCCAGCTTGGTGCAGGTCTACAATTTTGTTTCTGGTGTCCTTTGACAGCTCTTTGGTCTTGGCCATAGTGGAGTTTGGAGTCTGACTGTTTGAGGTTGTGGACAGGTGTCTTTTATACTGATAACGAGTTCAAACAGGTGCCATTAATACAGGTAACGAGTGGAAGACAGAGGAGCCTCTTAAAGAAGAAGTTACAGGTCTGTGAGAGCCAGAAATCTTGCAGAATCAGAATCAGAATCAGACTTATTGCCATTGTTCATGTAGTACACAAACTAGGAATTTGTCTCGGTGCAATGCCGCAACATTAAAGACATGATAAGATAAAGAGATAAACTAAAAAAACTAAAAAACTAAAAACATGCAATAAGTGTAGAATAATAAGTAATAATAATAATAATAATAATAATAATAATAATAATGAGTAATACTAGTCAAAGCAGTTTTAAATAAATTAGCAAGTAGCAGATAATGTGGAGTACCACATAGTGCAGTCGATAATGCAACAGAAAAACAGTGATGAATGACATGAGTCTGGTTGAGCTGCTGTATATAGTGCACGAGAGTCAATAAGTCACTTAATGTTCAGCAGTCTGATGGCAGAGGGGAAAAAGCTGTTCATGTGCCGGGAGGTTTTAGTCTGAATGGACCGAAGTCTTCTACCTGAGGGGAGGGGAGCAAACAGTACGTGACCAGGGTGTGAAGGATCGGCTATGATCCGGCCTGCACGCCTCCGGGTCCTGGAGATGTACAGGTCCTGGAGAGATGGGAGCTTGCAGCCGATCACCTTCTCAGCAGTGTGCATGATGCGCTGCAGCCTTAGTCTGTCCCTGGCAGTGGCTCCTGCGTACCACATGGTTATGGAGGAGGTGAGGATGGACTCGATGATGGCCGTGTAGAACTGCACTAACATCTTGGTGGGTAGCTTGAGCTTCCTCAGCTGCCGCAGAAAGAACATCCTCTGCTGGGCTTTTTTGATGAGGGAGCTGATGGTTGGCTCCCATTTGAGGTCCCGGGTGATGGTGGTGCCCAAGAAGCGGAAGGAATCTGCAATGGTGATGGGAGAGCCTGTGATGGTGAGGGGGGGGCAGGGGGTGTGTGACTTTCCTGAAGTCCACAATCATCTCCGCTGTCTTCAGAGCGTTCAGCTGCAGGTTGTTGTGGCTGCACCAGGACACCAGCTGGGCCACCTCTTTCCTGTAGACGGACTTGTCGCCGTTGGAGATGAGCCCGATGAGAGTGGTGTCGTCCGCAAACTTGATCAGCTTAACAGACTGGTGGGAGGAGGTGCAGGAGTTGGTATAAAGGGAGAAGAGTAGGGGGGGAAAGTACACAGCCCTGGGGTGATCCGATGCTGATGCTAACAGAGTCTGAGACAGACTTCCCCAGCCGCACATGCTGCCTCCGGTCCGTCAGGAAGTCGGTGATCCACCTGCAGAGGGAGTCAGGCACGCCGAGCAGGGACAGCTTGTCCTGGAGCAGAGCAGGGCAGATGGTGTTGAGTGCAGAGCTGAAGTCCACAAACAGGATCCTGGCGTAGGTTCCCGGGGAGTCCAGGTGCTGCAGGATGGAGTGGAGGGCCAGGTTGACTGCGTCGTCCACAGACCTGTTGGCACGATAGGCAAACTGCAGTGGGTCCAGGAGGGGAGTGGTGATGGACTTGAGGTGGAACCGGACCAGGCGCTCAAAGGACTTCATGACTACAGAGGTGAGCGCTACAGGTCAGTAGTCATTAAGTCCAGTAATCCGTGGCTTCTTGGGGACAGGGATGATGGTGGAGGATTTGAGGCAGGTTGGCACGTGGCATTGCTTAAGGGAGGTATTAAAAATGTCTGTGAAGACAGGAGCCAGCTCTTTCGCACAGTGTCTCAGGGTGGAGGGAGACACGCCGTCCGGTCCGGGGGCCTTGCGCGGGTTCAGTCTGGAGAACTGTCTGTGCACGTCCTGCTCACTGATGACAAAGGCAGGGGGGGAGGAGGAGGAGGGGGGGACCGCTTTTGATGTATTAGGGGCTGAGGAGGCAGTGGAGCTGGGTGGAGTGGGGGAGTTGGACACAGCTGACGAGGTGTCAAAACGGGCGTAATGTTGGGACAGTTTTTGACAAAGGGCTTTGTCATCCTGACCTTTGGAAGCCTGAGGCCGATAGTTGGTGATTTGCCTCAGTCCTCTCCACAAAGAAGCCGAGTCATTAGCAGTGAACTGCTGCTGGAGTCTCTCAGAATACACAGATTTAGCTCTCTTCAGCTCTCTGTTAAACCGATATTTGACCTCCCTGTAGCAGTCCCTGTCTCCACTTTTCAACGCTGCTTCCTTCTCCTTCCTGATCTGTCTGAGCTTGGCAGTGAACCAGGGCTTATCATTAGAGTACCTCACCCTGGTGCGCGATGGGAGAATGCTCTCCTCACAAAAGTTGATATATGAGTTCACAGTGTCTGTGTGTAACGGACTCGAACTAGTCAGCTACATTAAAATAACAAAATAAAATAAATCTTGGCCGATGCAGAGAAGTAAGACGTCAGGCAGGGTCTCGATCAGTCAGTAGTCTGTTTATTTCTGAAACAGATTGGGGCAGACAATTTACACATTCAATTCAATTCAATTCAACTTTATTTATATAGTGCCATTTCACAACAACAGTCATCTCATAGCACTATCAACTGTAGGGGGGACCCCCACAGTTGCAGAACGACCCCAGCAATCAGGCGATCCCCTGTGAGCAAGCACTTGGTGACGGTGGAGAGGAAAAACTCCCTTTTAACAGGAAGAAACCTCCAGCAGAACCAGGCTCAGGGAGGGGCAGTCATCTGCTGCGACTGGCTGGGGGGTGAGGGGATAGAGAAGAAGAAAAGAACAGACATATAGAGAGCAAACAGCACGATGGGGACTCAATCTATGGGAGAGAACAAACAAATGTTAATGACCAGCAAAAAAAAAAAAAAAAAAAAATATTTCACAGAGAGTGAGGAAAGGAGTGAGGCCCAGTGCATTACTGGAGGTCCCCCGGCTGACTAAACCTATTAGCAGCATAACTAAGGGAGGGTTCAGAAACACATGATCCCTCCCTAATTGTAGGCTATATCAAAAAGGTAGGTTTTAGCCCTATTCTTAAAAACAGAGATCGAGTCTGACTCCCGAATCCAGATTGGCAGCTGATTCCACAGGAGAGGAGCTTGATAACTGAAGGCTCTGCCTCCCATTGTACTTTTGGAGATTCTAGGTATTACAAGTAATCCTGCATTTTGGGAGCGTAGTGCTCTGTTAGGATGATACGGTAGTATCAGATCTTTTAAATAAAAAGGAGCCTGATTGTTTAGAGCTTTGTAAGTAAGAAGAAGGATTTTAAACTTAATTCTAAACTCTATGGGAAGCCAATGAAGGGAGGTCAGAACCGGAGAGATATGATCTCTCTTTCTAGTACCTGTTAAAACTCTTGCTGCAGCATTTTGGATCAGCTGAAGACTTTTTAAAGATGTTTTAGGACAGCCTGATAATAAAGAATTACAATAATCTAATCTCGAGCTAACAAAAGCGTGGATCAGCTTCTCAGCATCACTCTGAGACAAGATGCTCCTAATCTTGGCAATATTACGCAAATGATAGAAGGCAGTCTTAGAAACAAATTTAATATGTGAATTGAAGGACAAATCCTGATCAAAAATAACTCCAAGGTTCCTCACAGAGCTATTAAGAGAAAGAGTAGCTGCATCCAAACTGAAAGTTTGATTTGGAAAGGAATTTCTAAGGTTTTTTGGACCAACAAGAATGACTTCAGTCTTATCTGAATTTAATAGCAGAAAATTACAAGTCATCCAAGCTTTGATTTCCTTAAGACAAGCTTCTAACTTGGCTAATTGATTAGTATCATCTGGCTTCACTGACAGGTATAATTGTGTGTCATCTGCATAACAATGAAAATGTATACAGTGCTTTCTAATAATGTTGCCTAACGGAAGCATATATAAACTAAAAAGAGTAGGGCCTAGCACAGATCCCTGTGGAACTCCATGACTAAGCTTTGAGCTGAGAGAAAACTCATCATTTACATGAACAAACTGGAACCTATCAGATAAATAAGATCTAAACCACTGCAACGAAGTTCCATTAAGTCCAACATAGTGTTCTAATCTATCAAGTAGAATATTATGATCAATAGTATCAAAAGCTGCACTAAGATCTAAAAGGACAAGTACAGAAACTAGTCCATTATCAGATGCAATGAGGAGGTCGTTAGTGACCTTCGCTAAGGCTGTTTCAGTACTATGATGGATTCTAAACCCAGATTGAAACTCCTCAAGTAAACCATTTCCCTGCAGGTGGTCAAATAATTGCGTAGCAACAACTCTTTCTAAGATTTTTGAAATGAAAGGGAGATTAGAGATTGGTCTATAGTTAGCTAAAGCTCCTGGATCTAGCGTTGGCTTTTTGAGTAAGGGTTTAATTACAGCCATTTTAAAAGCCTGCGGTACATGGCCTAAAGTTAATGAAGAATTGATTATATGAAGAATAAAGCTACCAATAAGTGGGAAGACTTCTTTAAATAACCTGGTAGGAACAGGGTCTAAAAGACAAGTTGAAGGTTTGGATGAGGAAACTATTTTGTCTAACTCACAAAGGTCGATTGGAGAAAACTCATCAAGACAGACATCAATAGAAGGAGTTGTAGTAGTTACAGTATTTAAGTTAACTGTGGGAAGAATCTGATTGATTTTATCTCTGATGGATGAAATTTTATTATTGAAAAAGTTCATAAAGTCCTGACTAGTAAGCTCTAAGGGGATGCTAGGATTGATGGAGTCCTGACTCTTTGTCAACCTGGCTACAGTACTGAAAAGAAACCTGGGATTATTCTTGTTCTCTTCTATTAATGCAGAGTAATAACTCGTTCTAGCTTTTCTAAGAGATTTTTTATAAATTAAAAGATGATTTCTCCAAGCTAAATAGATTTCATCTAAATTAGTAGAGCGCCATTTTCTTTCTAATTGACGAGTCTTCTGTTTTAAGCTACGAGTTTCTGTGTTGAACCAAGGAGTTAAAAATCTCTGATTAGACTTTTTCTTTTTTAAGGGGGCCACCAAGTCTAGAGCCTGATGCAGAGAAGCTGAAACACTATCCACCATGTTATCAATTATAGAAGGAGCAAGCTGTCTATAGCTTATTTCCGTTGTGTTGACACATGGCATAGAGGAAACAATCTGCATAAATTTGGAAACAGCATCATCTGAGAGGCATCTACTGTGATAATGTTTTTCTTTAGGAGCCAAATAGTCAGAAATAGTAAAATCAAAGGTTAACAGACAATGGTCTGACAGTACAGGGTTATGAGGAGACACTACAAGATTTTCTATTTCTATACCATATGTCAGAACAAGGTCCAATGTATGGTGGAGGTAATGAGTAGAATTTCCTACTTTCTGAGAAAACCCAATCGAGTCTAATATTGAATTAAAAGCCACATTAAGGCAGTCACTATCTACATCCACATGTATATTAAAGTCCCCTACTATAATTATTCTATCAGATTTCAGCACTAAATCAGCTAAGAAATCAGCAAATTCTGATAAAAATTCTGAATAGGTTGATGGGGGACGATAAACTATGGCAAATAAAATTGGGTTTAACCTGAAATTGCTAAAGTGCCCAATACTGAGGACCAGGCCCTCAAAGGAATTATAACATGTTTTTTGCTTTACATTAACTAGTAATTTGGAATGGTAAATTGTTGCTACTCCTCCTCCACGACCAGAACTTCTGGGATTTTGACAGTTTAAATAACCAGAGGGAGTTGATTCATTTAAACCAACATAATCCTCTTGTCCTAACCAAGTCTCTGTAAGGGAAATTAAATCAATCTGATGATCAATTAACAGATTATGGACTAACAGAGACTTGGGAGTTAGAGACCTAATATTTAATAAACCACATTTAATTTTTAAATTATGAGGAGGAACAGAGGCCAAATCATTCAGTTTAGAGGCTTTATGTTTAATTTGAGTTTTACCAATATTTTGCTTTATCACTTTGGGATGCTTATACATTATATTTTTATTTACTTTGGAGGGAGCAGACAACGATTCTCTGATGGGGAAGACAGGGGCTAAGTTGAGGGGTGGCGGATGAAGAGGAGCTGCAGAGAGGCGTGGTAGACTGCGACTCTGCTTCCTGGTCCCAACTCTGAGTAGTCATGGTTTTGGAAATTTGGATAAAAAAGATGCCAGATTGTTAGATAAATGAGAAGCACCATCCAAAGTGGGATGAATGCTGTCTCGTCCTCATAAGACCAGGTTTTCCCCAAAAAGAGCTCCAATTGTCAATGTAGCCCACGTCATTTTTAGGACACCACACAGACAGCCAGCGGTTCAAGGATGACGAGCGACTAAACATGTCATCACTGGTCAGATTGGGGAGGGGCCCAGAGAATACTACAGTGGCAGACATCGTTTTTGCAAAGTCACACACCGATTCTACATCAAGTTTGGTGACTTCCGACTGCCGGAGACGGATGTCATTAATGCCGGCGTGAATAACAATTGTGGAGTATTTACAGTTACTTTTAGCCAGCATTTTCAGATTTGACTCGATGTCGCCTGCTCTGGCCCCAGGAATGCATGTGACTATGGCCGCTGGAGTCTCTAGGTTCACGTTTCTGACTACAGAGTCGCCAATGATCAGAGTTTTTTCCTCAGCGGGTGTGTCGCTGAGCGGGGAAAAACGATTAGAAACGTGAACAGGTTGGTGGTGAACCGGGGCTTTGCGACTAGGCTTCCTTCTCACCGTCACCCACCCAGTCTCCTCGCTGCTGAGGAGAACCGGGGAATCGCTGACAGTGGGACCTAAGCTAGCTAACTCCGCTGCAGCTAATGGGCGTCCGTCGAGATTAACTGGCGCAGACGGTGTTTCAATGCAGCGGAGCCGGGATTCCAAATCAGACAACCTCGCCTCGAGCGCCTCAAAAAGACAACATTTATTACATTTACCGTTATCACTAAAAGAGGCAGAGGTGTAGCTAAACATCTGACAGAGAGAGCACACCAGTGGAGGAGAGGAAAGAGAGGTAGTAGCCCTAGCTAGTGGCTGGAGAGCTGGAGCGCAAACCACACAGGCAGACAGCAAAACAGGAAGTGACGATACGTTACCACAAGAAAGTGACGATCTCCCACCCTGGAGTGACGATCTCCCACCCTGGAGACACGGGAATGGGGACAAGTGCTGGCATTCCCCTTCCCAGGCTTCCAAAGTGTGAGATAGCTTACAGCTACGTGGACTACATAACTTTAGATCGTATAGTTACAGTATATCACAAGCAAAGAAAAAGTTTAGCACCAAATACATGACAGCATTACATGACAGAGTTACGTGACTGATCGTTTTTTCTATTTTTTACAACGTACATTTAACATTTTAACATACCTGAAACAGATTGGGCAGACAATTTACACATGACACGGAATGGGGACAAGTGCTGGCATTCCTACAGAACAATGGACCTCGTTAGCGCCTACTTAACTAAGCCATCAATCATCGGTATTTATGACGCTACTTTGAATATTTTTACATCGGTATTGCAAACGAAAATGTACAGAAAATCTTACAATCAAAATTAGTACAATAACTTAAAGAAAACTACAAGTAAATCAATCATCATTAATCAATTTCGTTCCCTGAGGAATTACACAGCAACTTACCCCTTCCCAGGCTTCCAAAGTGTGAGGAAGTTCCCAGATGTGTCACACTAATTCATCGCCCCATCAGAACACTAGCATATTTACAACACGGACATTTTTGGGGAAGTTCATTATTGCAGGAACATATTTTATTCTTAGACTACTACATGTGTACTCATTTAAGATCATGTGTGCGCCTCTTTAAACATGTCCCAGTCAGTTATTTCCATGCATGTGTTCAGTTTCTCTCCTGCTTCAGAGCTGGTCAATTACTTCGTGGTGGTCTCAACAGGTTTAGTGAGCTTCAGGTCTTTGCTGTATGTGGGAATGAGGTGGACCATCACATGATTCAGATAGTCCGAGCGCAGCGCGGGGAACAGCGCGATACGCGTCCTTCACTGTAGTTGTAACAGTGATCTAGTGTGTTTCTCACTCTGGTTGGACATTTATAAACTGTTTGTATCGGGGGAGCTCGTGACTCAGATTGCCTCTGGTTAAAGTCGCCTACCACAATAACCAAGGAGTCTGGGAAAGTCCGCTCTGCATGTTGGATGTGATCTGCGAGCGCGCGCTGAGCCTCGCGCGCGTCCGCGTCAGTGGGGGGGGGGGGGGGGGTACACAGCGATCAATACGAAAGAAGCGAACTCCCACGGGGAATAAAATGGCTTGCAGTTAATAGAGAGAAATTCTAGGTGGGAGAACAGTGTTGTGAAATCACCGTTACATCAGAGCAGCAAGCTGCTGTTAATGTAGAAGCAGACTCCACCTCCAATAGACTTACCGGAGAGCTCTGTGACGCGATCAGCACGAAACAGCTGAAATCCCTCGAGGCTGATCGCGCTGTCCGGTATGTTCCCTTTAAGCCAGGTCTCAGAGAAACAGATGACAGACGAGGAAGCGAGGTCTTTAAATCGCATCAGCAGTCTTAATTCTTCTACCTTGTTCGGGAGAGAATTGGCATTGGATAGAAATATGCCAGGCAAGGGTGTTCGCGTGCCTCTCCTTCGAGGCCGAACGAGAACCCCCCCTCGCTTTCCTCTTTTTCGCCGTCTTACTTTTTGAGCCAAACAATGAATCAGATCGGCGGCAGGAGCTAAAAAAACTGGGAGAAGGTCCATAGGAGTGAGAGTCCTGATATTAGTAGCTCTTCACGGGTGTAAGGCAGGCAGACACACAATTGACGAACAGAAACAAACAATTAAACACATTAAAGGGCAGGCGAAACACCATGGCGACCACTGTGGGCGCCATCTCTTGCTTGTTTGTAGGTGACCAAATACTTATTTTACTGAGGAATTTACCAATTAATTCATTAAAAATCCTTCAATGTGATTTTCTGGATTTTTTTTTTCTCATTTTGTCTCTCATAGTTGAGGTATACCTATGATGAAAATTGGAGACCTCTCTCATCTTTTACGTGGGGGAACTTGCACGATTGGTGGCTGACTAAATACTTTTTTGCCCCACTGTATGTTGTATTTGTCTTGGGTTATAATATTTTTGGGTAACGGGAGACAGACACAATCTCTATGGGGTTATAAATTGAAGACTGATCTAAACAGTGAGGATTATTAGGATTAATAGGATTAATATGGGAAGTGGAAACAAAGAAAGGCTGGTTGGCAGACCCAGGAACTTCGGGGTGAGTTAACGCACCAAATTTCAGTCACTGTACTAAAAAACGCTGAATGGAATAGAACAGATTGTCCCTTAAAACACGCGCACCAAGTCTATTTGGATGGATGCCATCTGGCCTCATAAATGATGGGCAGTTCCAAAACAGGTTGAAATTGTCTATAAAATCAATATTAAAAGTAGGACATGTAGAACACAACCAGGTATTAAAACTGAGTGTTCTGCTAAAATAATTGCAACCTCGTCTGAAAGGGGCCAAGGGCCCAGAAATAAACATGTCTGCCACAGTTCATAAGAGTGGACAGAAGGCTTTTGAAGTCACTCTTTAAGATCTTCGATGCTTCATCTGGGATGTTGTTGCATCCAACATGTACAATGACAGTTTTAGCGTGGGGGTATTCATTTAATAGGTCAGGGGTAAGAACCTTGATGTCTGACACTTTAACCCCAGGAAAAAATTCAGTGACACAGTACCTGCTTCTGACGTTCCTTATAATTGAATCACCAATTACCAACATCGTCTGGGGGACCCTTGCCAGTGGTTTCTGAAATTGTGGATAATTTTGCCGATGTTGTTGTTGTGATGCCGGGGTGATGCGCTCTCTTCTTTTTGGAGCTGGTGTATAGTTTGGCACACCTAAAGTAGTTTTAATCCGGGGCTTGCGGGTTTGGGTCACTGCTGAGGGGGGGGGGGGGGGTGGCCATGGGAGGATGATCGACGTCCAGGTGGGGAAAATCTTCCAGGGAAAGGATGTCAAATCTGTTTTCCAGTAGCAAGGGAAGAGAAGAGGCGCGGCCCTGTCTGGTCAATCGCTGATGTTCGCTAGTTGGCCTAACCAGGGTCCAGGGTGCGCATTGAGGATGTAAAAGACCACCTGGGGCTTTGGGTTTAGCGCCGAGCTGAAGCCAGTATTTAATGCTGGGGTCCTGTACAGCTGAGGAGACCGGAGCAGGAGTGGAAGTGGATGGCGATGTGCTGAATTCACCCAGGTAAGTAGCCGTCTCTGCTAGCTGCGAGTCGGTTTCTGGGGCAGATGTTCTCCTGAGAATTATAGTGTCTAGGTGGTCTTCAGCCTCCCGAAGCTTATAGGGGTCCGAGAGTCTCACTTGCAACTCAGAAACCTTCTTAAGGAGGGACACACAGCTGACACACGCCGGGGATGGAGTCATGACGTTCCAGGCTAGAAGTGAATAGCTAGCTAGCTAAAAACAGCTAAAACAGTTAAAAACAGATTAGCGTAGGCTAGCTAGCTAGCTAAAAACAGCTAAAAACAGGTTAGCCTAGCCTGGTGAAAACAGCCCTGCCCGGGGTCTGAGTCACCTGTGTGCCAATCGGGCTTTCTGCTAGGCCAACACTAAGCTAACACTAAGTAAAAAGCTAATATCAGTAAAAACAGATAAAAAGTTAAAAACAAAGTTAATAAAAACAAACAAATGCAGACAAGATAACACTTTGACGCAACATGACTTTTCCTTCCTGATTTTGTGTTATGACCCAATCCTTGGGCCAAGGCCAGAACCACCTTTCTCCCAGCCTGGGAACACCAAGTCCACCTCAACCCCACGTCAAGGTGGCCCAGTTCACGAATACCCTTGCCCCAACGGAAACTGACACATACATGGTCTCTTTTGCTCACAGCCAGGCAGACCAACACCTACGTACATCCCTGGCTGGGATTCAAACCCATGACACTGTGATCTCAAAACCTCTCACTCTACCACTGAGCCAAAGAGGAATTCCTCACTAGCTCTCAGCTAGTAATGGAGGTGTATTCTGATGGTGTCATGAACTGCACCACTGACTATTTTCCCATGGAGGGGTGCGTAACACTAGCTCGCAGCTCGACTGACTCAGCAAACGTTTCTGTTGGTCCTAGCGTGTAGAAAATATGTTGGCCTTCTATGCCCAGATTGTGAACCAGTAGAGCTCGCATCCGTACCTTGTCTAGCTCACCCAGGTCCAACGCCAATATGTAAGTGGTAAAAGCATCAAACCAGAGTGGCCACGGTATGGGCGGCTCACCCGGGGTCTCCTGAAATGTCTGTAGTGGCCTCAAACACGCTTCCATGATTTACTCTCATCACCAAACGTTATGTCTTGAAAACTGGAAGGACCGACAGAGCATGGGGTTTGCTGGGAACACAAACTTTATTACATAAAACACTATGATGGTAGTACAACAGTGTGTTCGGTTGGGAGGCCGAACCCAAAAGAGCCGTAAAGAGGCTGTATAATGGTCATCCCTCACATTTACAGACGTGGACAAAATTGTTGGTACCCCTCTGTTAATGAAAGAAAAACCCACAATGGTCACAGAAATAACTTGAATCTGACAAAAGTGGTAATAAATAAAAATTCTATGAAAATTAACCAATGAAAATCACACAATGCTTTTGAATTGTGGTTCAACAGAATTATTTTAAAAAACAAACTCATGAAACAGGCCTGGAAAAAAAAATGACGGTACCCCTAGAAAAGATTGAAAATAATGTGACCATAGGGACATGTTCAACCAAGATGTGTCCTCTAATTAACATCACAGGTGTCTACAAACTTGTAATCAGTCAGTCGGCCTATTTAAAGGGTGACAAGTAGTCACTGTGCTGTTTGTTGACATGGTGTGTACCACACTGAACATGGACCAGAGGAAGCAAAGGAGAGAGTTGTCTCAGGAGATTAGAAAGAAAATTATAGACAAGCATGTTAAAGGAAAAGGCTATAAGACCATCTCTAAGCAGCTTGATGTTCCTGTGACTACAGTTGCACATATTATTCAAAAATTTAAGATCCACGGGACTGAAGCCAACCTTCCTGGATGTGGCCACAGGAGGAGAGGGATAATATGAATGGCAACAAAAGAGCCCAGAACAACCTCTAAACACATTCATGGTGAACTCCAAGGTCAAGGTACATCAGTGTCAGATCGCACCATCCGTTGTTGTTTGAGCCAAAGTGGACTTCATGGGAGACAACCAAGAAGGACACCACTGTTGAAAACAAATCATAAAAAAGCCAGACTGGAATTTGCCAAACGGCATGTTGACAAGCCACAAAGCTTCTGGGAGAATGTCCTATGGACAGACGAGACAAAACTGGAACTTTTTGGCAAGGCACATCAGCTCTATGTTCACAGACGCAAAAATGAAGCATACCAAGAAAAGAACACTGTCCCTACTGTGAAACATGGAGGAGGTTCTGTTATGTTCTGGGGCTGCTTTGCTGCATCTGGCACAGGGTGTCTTGAATCTGTGCAGGGTACAATGAAATCTCAAGACTATCAAGGTATTCTAGAGAGAAATGTGCTGCCCAGTGTCACACAGCTTGGTCTCAGTCGCAGATCATGGGTCTTGCAACAGGATAATGACCCAAAACACACAGATAAAAACACCCAAGAATGGCTAAGAGCGAAACATTGGACTATTCTAAAGTGGCCTTCTATGAGCCCTGATCTAAATCCTATTGAACATCTGTGTAAGGAGCTGAAACAATGCCGTTTGGAGAAGGCACCCTTCAAACCTGAGACAATTGGAGCAGTTTGCTCATGAGGAGTGGGCCAAAATACCTGCTGAGAGGTGCAGAAGTCTCACTGACAGTTACAGAAATTGTTTGATTGTAGTGATTGCCTCAAAAGGTTGTGCAGCAAAATATTAAGTTAAGGGTACCATAATTTTTGTCCAGGCCTGTTTCATGAGTTTGTTTTTTTAAAATAATTCTGTTGAACCACAATTCAAAAACATCGTCTGATTTTCATTGGTTAATTTTCATAGAATTTTTATTTATTACCACTTTTGTCAGATTCAAGTTATTTACCATCCAACCGATGATCCTGAAGGACAAGCTGCTGCGCGCAGGGGTGGACCAGCACCTGTCATCATGGATCCTGGACTACCTCACGAACCGGCCTCAGTTTGTGAGAACCCGGGACTGTGTGTCCGACACGATCATCAGTAGCACGGGGGCCCCCCCCAGGGAACGGTGCTGGCTCCCTTCCTGTTCACTCTTTATACTGCGGACTTCTCACACAACACAACACACTGCCATCTACAGAAGTTCTCTGATGACTCTGCGATCGTTGGCCTCATCTCCAATGGAGATGAAGCTGAGTACAGAGGGCTTATCCAGGACTTCGTGGACTGGTGCCATCGGAACTGCCTCCAGATCAACGCGAGAAAAACTAAGGAGCTGGTGGTGGACTGCCGCAGGCAAGGACAACCTCTCACAGCACCAGTAAATATACAGGGAACAGACATTGAGATGGTGACAGCCTATAAGTACCTGGGTGTTCATCTGAACAATAAACTAGACTGGTCACACAATACTGATGCACTCTACAAGAAGGGACAGCGCAGGCTGTTCCTGCTGAGGAGACTCAGGTCTTTTGGTGTACAAGGCACGCTGCTGAAGACATTCTATGACACGGTGGTGGCATCAGCCATCACTTTTGGAGTGGTCTGCTGGGGCAGTGGCATTACTGCAGCCGATAGGAAGAGACTGAACAAACTGATCAAGAAAGCTAGCTCTGTCCTGGGGCAGCGCCTTGATCCGGTGGAGGAGATAGGAGAGAGAAGGACGGTGGCTAAACTGTCATCTCTGCTGGAGTCCGAGTTCCACCCTATGCAGGACATACTGAATGCACTGAGGAGCTCATTTAGCAGCAGCAGACTACATCATCCCAGGTGCACAACCGAGAGGTTTCGCAGGTCCTTCCTACCAACGGCTGTCAGACTGTACAACCTAAGCAGGGCTGCTCGCAGAGATAGCAAAAAGACGTAACAAACTAATAGTTCTTTGAATGCAAAAGATGCAATAGACTTACACAATGGTCCCCTCCGGCATACAACTAGGAAAATACCGGTCGCTATGGAGGGTGAGAATATGTATGGGCACATAATCATACCATGTAGGATAACTAAGTAGACGGTTGTGCTGTTTCATCCCATCTAGCAACAATGCTCTGCACTGTGTGTGTTTATATATTTACATATTTATTCCATCTAGCTACAATGCTCCGCACTGGGTGTTTATATATCCACTACGAAAAGAGAAATACCCACTACGGTGCCAACAGGTGATTCAATATGCAATAACACTGCTGTAAAAGACACCATCTTCATAAAGAACACAGACGAAAGAGAGGTCATTGAAATTGTTAAATCGTTCAAAAGTAAAACATCTACTGACTGCGATGGTATTGATATGCTACTAGTCAAAACTGTTATCGAATGCATAGTGAAACCACTGACGTATATCTGTAACCTGTCTCTCCAATCAGGTATATTTCCCAATGCAATGAAAATAGCTAAAGTAATTCCGATTTACAAGACAGGCGACAGAGGGGAACTCTCCAACTACAGACCAATTTCACTATTACCGCAATTTTCCAAGATACTTGAAAAAATATTCTATGAGAGAATTGACAACTTCATACTGAAGAATGATTTATTGTGTGAGCAGCAATATGGGTTCAGACACAAAAGGACAACAGCATATGCCTTAATGGAATTTACAGAAAAAATATCAACAGCCATTGAAAATAAAGAGTATTCAGTTGGAGTATTCCTGGATCTTAAAAAAGCATTTGATACAGTAGATCACAATCTATTATTAAAGAAACTACAAAATTGTGGTATCAGAGGGGTAGCACTGTCCTGGTTAAGAAGTTACTTAAAGAATAGATATCAGTTTGTATGTGTTAACAACAAAAACTCAGAGCTACTGAAGGTCACCTGTGGAGTCCCACAGGGTTCAGTTTTGGGACCATTATTAT
Organism: Pholidichthys leucotaenia; assembly: GCA_020510985.1. Lineage (NCBI taxonomy): Eukaryota > Metazoa > Chordata > Actinopteri > Cichliformes > Pholidichthyidae > Pholidichthys > Pholidichthys leucotaenia. The sequence goes on along the minus strand of CM035841.1, from coordinate 411,489,750 downwards.
TCAATATGTATATAAATGATATATGTAAAGTTTCAGAAAAAATGGACTTAATATTGTTTGCTGATGACACTAACCTGCTATGCAGTGGAAACAACTTGGAACAACTTCTGGATACACTCGGAAAGGAATTAGGAAAGCTGAAACTGTGGTTTGACTCAAACAAATTAACGCTCAATTTAAGCAAGACAAAATTTATAGTCTTTAACAACCATCACAACTACCCAGTACCCAAACTCAGTGTAAATGGTGTAGAGATTGAAAGGGTATCCGAAACTAAATTCCTTGGAGTAATAATTGATAACAAACTGTGTTGGAAGCCACATATTAATTATATAAAAGGTAAAGTATCCAAATCAATTGCAATATTACACAGAGTGAAAAATCTGCTGAATCAACCCACACTATACACCTTGTATCATTCATTAATACTCCCATACATGACATATTGTAATGAAGTATGGGGAAATACATATAAAACAAACATATATCCACTCTTTATGCTTCAAAAGAGAGCTATTAGAATAATCAACAAAGCAGCTTACAGGGAACCAACAAACCCACTTTTTCTTAAACAAAAAACTCTCAAGTTGAAAGATCTGATCGACTTTAAAACCGCAATAATAATGTTCAAAGTGAAGAATCTATCACTGCCCGCAAATATCCAAAAGTTGTTCCAAACAAGGGAGAAATGATATCACTTCAGAGGAACATGTATATTTCAAAAGCCTACAGTGAGAACAACTACCAAGCAACACTGTATTTCAGTGCAAGGTGTCAGATTATGGAACGATTTTGGACCTGAATTAAAATCATGTACAAAGCTTGGACAATTTAAACAAAAACTAAAGGAAGAAATACTCCAAACATATTTACAAGACGACATGTAAACTCACATAAGGATTGATATTTCCAGCCTGTGTTGTGTTATAGCTTAGTTTTTCTTTTTTCTCTGTGACACTATGTCTTAGATTTGTTTTTGAATAGTAACCGCTTAACTTAGACTAGCTCAGTTTTCTTTTTCTCTCAGTCATATTTTGTCTTAGCCTTGTTTTAAATTGTAATCGCTCTTGTCTTGTTTTCTCTTTTTTCTCCTTTGAATTCTTGGATGGAATATGGGTGGGCAATATAAGCTGCGGCTTCAGCCATCACCCATTTCGGATAACTCACGTGGAATTGTATAGTAGAAGGAGTCTTTGTCTAATTTGACCTTGTTATATTATACAGTTTCTTTTAACCTGTAATGTACTATCCGAAATAAAAATAAATAAATAAAATAAATAAATAAATAAATACATATTATTCCATCTAGCTACATTGCTCCGCACTGTGTGTTTACATATTCATATATTTATTCCATCCAGCTACAATGCTCTGCACTGTGTGTCTGTGTGTATATACTGTATATATTTTATAGTAATATGTACATATGTATATTAGCTGCTCTTGCTTGCTTGTTTTTTTTCTTGCCTTCTGATTGTTGCTCTGAGTGTTGCTATCCCTGTGCTGTTGCAATCCTGGAATTTCCCCGTTGTGGGACTAATAAAGGCTTATCTTATCTTATCTTATCTTATTTCTGTGACCATTGTGGGTTTTTCTTTCATTAACAGAGGGGTACTGACAATTTTGTCCATGTTTGTATATGATCTGCATGATGATGTCACCAAGCAGCCGCGTATCATGGCGATGCTGACCAAACTTGTGGTTTTCCTTACACCACATGTACCTTATGATAAATTGATGACCGCCCACCCCCCATCTCCCTTGTTAAAAAACAAGAACTCACCTACTGGGTACAAGGCAGTAGCAGAGGAAAGAAACCCTGTCCCCTCCACTGAGCAAATTTTTGGATTTCTGGACTGTGGCAGCTGTAGTTGCGGGAGTAGAGCCCAAGCCATCATGTCCATGTGGGCTCCACCAAAGGTTAAATCAGGGCTGTCTTATGGGTCCCATATGGGTTTGTGTATGGGTTCCATGTTGGCTCCATCTGAATTTGCCCTTATGGACTTGACCTGTAGTACAGGTGAGTGGGTAATATGCTTACCTGCTTTAAACCCACCTGGGGTTTAATGTGGGTGAGCAGGTTGCACTGGTGCCATCAGCAAAATGATGAGGAAAAAAGTCATACATTTTCATATTTTTTCTTAGAAATTTGTAAGAAAAATATCACAAATTTACAAAAACATAGCAAATTTATGAGAAAAAAGTCACAAATTTACTATAAAAAAGTCATAAATTTAATAGACAAAAGTCACAAATTTATGAGTAAAAAGTGAAAATTCAAGAATAAAAAGTTGCAAATTTACAAGAAAAAATATAAAATTACTAGAAAAAGTTAAAAACTTACAAGAAAAAAATAGCAAATTTACATGAAAAAAGTCACAAATTTATGAGGAAAAAACAGAAAAATGTGGAAATTAACAGAAAAGTAGCAACATACTGTATGAGTAAATAAACTGAAAATTTTTGAGAAAAAAGTTACAAAGTTACGAGGAAAAAGCTGCAAGTGTACAATAAAAAAAGGTGAAAATTTTTGAGAACGTTCCAACTTTACCAGAAAAATGTCACAAATTTATGGGAAAAACACAAAGTAACAAGAAAATACCAAATTTACAAGGAGAAAAGTAAATGTATGAGGAAAAAGTTGCAGGATTATAATAAAAAAGTGGCAAATTTATAAGAAAGTTCCAAAATTACAAGAAAAAATTAGCAAATTTGCAAGAAAAAAACTTAGTTTTACAAGAAAAACTAACAAACTGACAAGAAAAGAAGTTTACAGTTAAAAAAAAAAAGTTGTATATTTATGAGAAAGTTTCAAATTTTCAAGAAAAATTTATCGAAGTCACAAATTTATGAGAAAAAAGTTGAAATAGGTCCGGTCCATGTGGGCAAACACCGACGAGGCCAACATGGAACCTGCGGACAAACCCACATGGGACCCATCAGACAGAAAAGCGCTATATAAGTGCAGGTTAGTTAGTTAGTTAGTTAGCACTGATTAAACCCTTGGTGGGGCCCACGTGACCATGCTGGCCGGGGCGAGGCGCGTGGTGGCTCCATGTTTTGAAGACACCATTAAAACGCCATCGCAGTGCTTCAGAATCTCCTGTGTGGCCCAAAATAAAAATGTAAGGCAACGGTTAGGCATCGACCGCCACTCATTACTATTCGCTCCCTGACACACTGACTTCCTTTTTCCTGTCTTTTCCGTTTCCAGTCTGCTTTTCACCTGCTCCTTCATTCGTCTCTCTCGCCATCATCCACAGCCCACCCCTCGCGCTGCCTCTTCACTCACTCCTCGTCTGCTGCTTGCAGTGGGTCCGCCAGGGTGGAAATGCAAATGTGTAATTAGCTGCTCCACATTAACTGCTGATGAAATGGTTGACATTGCCCAAGTTGGATTCTCTTGAGCCGCTCCATCACCCCCATCTTTAGCCCACGCCCCCGAACCCGCTTTTCACCCTCTCTCTCTCTCTCTCTCTCTCTTGCTGTGAATGAATCTACAATAGTAACCCGAGGATGAGTCATCAGACAATATCCCCGTTTGTGAGGCTTTGTGCGGTGCGGTCGCACATGTTTACAGCGACTGAAAGTGTGGGAGGGAACACGGTGAAAGTGTACACGCCATCGCTGCAAACATGATGCGCTGTTCTTTTTGGGTGACGAGGCACACAGCAGTGATTCATGTCTACTTGGGATTTGTTTGGAACTCAATGAAACCCTGCTAGCTGTTATTATAAGGTACAAAATGCAATTAGTTTTACCAAATTATTTCTGGTTAACATAAGTACTTTGTGTTGAAGTTATTTGGCACTATTGCAAGATTGATTGCAATTTTAAGGGGGAGGGGAGATGCCATCCCCATTGGTAGAGAAATGACCCAAAATCATCCCCCTGCTAACCTGGCATCTTCTCATCCCCATCATTCAAAGGCATAAATCATGGGGGGACAGGGGGACCCCCCCCCCCCCCCCAGCATGGAAAAACAGAGAGAATTGTCCCCTCAGTATCATCATAACCAATTCTAAGCTGAAATGCAAAAAAGAAAAAAGTTACAATTTTTAAACTTTTTTCTCAAAAAGTTGCAACTTTTTTCCATAAATTTGCTATTTTTTCCTGTAAATTTATGTTTTTTCCTCATAAATTTGCAAATTTTTGTCATAAATTTTCAACTTTTTTTCTCTATCCATTCTCTATTTTTTCTCATAAATTTGTACATTTTTTCTTGTAAATTTTTAATTTTTTTTTCTAAAAAATTTGCAACTTTTTTCTTATAACTTTGCAACTTTTTTCTCATAAATTTGCTAATTTTACTCATAAGTTTGCAATTTTTTACTGTAAATTTGTAAAAGAAAAATTTCATAAATTTTCAACTTTTGTCATTGCCAAAATTTGCCATGTTTTTGTCATAAATTTGCAACTTCTTGTTACGTGTGGCTCTCGTGAGCCACACAATGAGAGCCGAGGGCGAGCCAGTGAGTTTGCGATGTTTTATTGTGATGAGGGAAAGGGAATAAGGAACACGGCCTCGTGGGGCCAAAAAGCACAAATAACCATACAGGTGTAACACTCACATCTAATGCAGAACGAAGAGCAGGTGGCTGGCGCCAGGCGAAGGGGTTCCAGCCTAAGATGTGCGAAGTCACAGCCACGAATGATCGGAGCTGCTCCCTTTAACACTCGTTAGCAGCGCCTCAGCTGATGAGGGTTAATTTGGCTCCAGCCGTCTTGTATAACTTGACAGCTGGGAGCCCGCTGAGACGCTGTCACAGTAAGAGCCGGGCTGAGGGGGAATATGGCATGAAGCGCCAGATGACACGGCGTCTCATCCCATATGACACAGCCCCCTCCTCACGGCCGGACTACGAACGGCCTGTAACACCCAAGACCCCCCCCCCCCCACACACACACACACACACCTAAGGTGGGCGGATGGGGCGCTGGTCAGGAGGGAGAGAATCAGAGAAAGGAGAAAAAAAAAAAAAAACAATCGACCATAAACCAATACAGAGTACGAGGGAAGAACCCAAACACAATACTCCATAAAACACAACATGAGAGAGAGGGGAAAAAAAAAACCCAGAGAAAGGAAAAAACAATCGACAATAAACCAATACAGAGTACGAGAGAAAAACCCAAACACAATACTCCATAAAACACAACACGGGTAAGAAGAAAAAAAAAAACATTTAGGCAGAGGGCAACTGTGGTAATAACAGCCCGAAACACAGGGAAGAAAAAAAAAAACAAAAAACCCCCCACAATACTCCATAAACCATGTACAGGCAAATACAAAGAAAATCAACCCCGGAGACCCCAAAATGAGAGGAAAAACTCCCAAGGGCGAAAATTAACCATTACAGCTATCCCTCAAACGGGGGGGGGAACCCCCCCCCCCAAAAAAAAAAATCACGCTAAACGCGGAACAGTAATAAGGACTTAGCTGTATCCACCCAAACACAAGCACAGCAAAGGAAATTCAGTTCGGGGGGTCTCCCCGCACCCAGCGTCCATACCGCTAACAGGGGTGAAGGGAAAAGTTCCGGCGGCCTACCCGAACCCCAGGCCAGAAGACACAGTTCCTCGGCAGGCCGAACCAGATCGTCGAACAAGAAGTCTAGCGGGTCGGGTGGCTGCACAAACAAGCCGAATGGGCACGGCAGACCCGCATCGCTCAACCACCAGGCCCGTAGGGAAGAGAGAGAGGTCCAAATGGGCCCTAGTGGAAGAAGCTTAGGGGAGAGCTGATTACGAGGTGGTCCAACGTCTGATGGCAGGGGATCAGTAGCTCCCTCACCGGACCCGGACACCGCTGGTGCTGAACCCACGTCGGACCCCGATTGGGTCTCTGTTGAACCCACGTCAGACCCCGATTGGGTCACTGAAGAACCCACGTCGGACCCCGATTGGGTCTCCGTCGAACCCACGTCGGACCCCGATTGGGTCTCCGTCGAACCCACGTCGGACCCTGATTGGGTCACTGATGAACCCACGTCGGACCCCGATTGGGCCGGCGGCGCACCAGAACTGACCTCCGATCTCGAACCTGGACCCTCTGGCACCATGGGCGATGGCACCTCCTCGCCAGCGACCCTGGGAGAAGGCTCAGGAGAGAAAACAGAACTGGGATCAGGATCACCGGCAGCGCCAGAACCCGGCGAGATAAGCTCGGACGCAGCGGATGGCTGCACCCGGCTCATCTCCCCTAGAGACAGGCTAAAGTGCTCTAAAGTGAGGAGAAGAAAGATAAGGTAGAGCACTTGCCTGATCTCGGGTTCTGACGCTGTCCAGGACTGCGAAGATCCGAGTTCAAGCATCAGGAGGTCGTCGTCAGGCTCCCACTCAGCTGCGTCGGGCTCCGCAACTGGCATGATGGAAAACGCAGCTTGTGAGTCCTCTGGCACCAGTGCCCACGCCGACGGCCCACATGGCGTGGTGGCAGGAGAACCTCGTCCCGCTGGACCGGACCACTCCTCCGTGGAGGCCCGGGGATGCTTTGTCGTCGGCGTAGGCTCCACGCAGCAATCCGCTTTCCTCCTCCGTCCATGGCATGGCTGCGGAACCGGAACCAGGCTGTCCAGAACCGCAGGCCCCCTCCTCATCCCACGACGTTGGTCTGGCGCCGGGGACCGCTCAGCGGAGGGAGACACAGAGGATGCAGGATTAATGATTACAGCTACAGCAGGTGGTGGGAGTTCGGGGAGCTGCGAACCCCAAACTCCACCTCCAGGAGTTTGACAGAGCAAATCACAAGATGAGTGTGAAAGAAATGAGACTTGCCTGTCTCCTGGAGGCTGGATGGTGCCTGCTGTCGTGGACGTTGCTCCTCCCTTTCCCCGCTGGCCGGTAAGGAAGGACCCCCTGGGAGGACGTCGGGGAGCCGCTCGTGTTGATTCCGGGATGGAGCTCGCCAGGTCAGGATTCTGGACACACACAGGAGCCGGGGAGCACGTTGAGGAGGAGGGGGCGACAGCCGAGATGAGACGGGTCCGGAGCGCTGGCGTAACAGCGGAGGGAGGTGGCTCGGGAAACGAGGCTGCGGGATCTCCTCTCAGAAGAGGCGCAGGAGTGACAGCTGCGTGGGGGAATGAGACCTTGCGGCGACCCGGAACTGGATCCGGACAGGGATCATGCTGAGAAGAATTGGCAGTGTGACAACGGCTACTCACAGGGCGCGAAGCGAAGGTGAGACCTGGAAATCGCCGCTCCTGAGCAGAGACAGAGGCGAGGAGGGCGTCGAACTCGGAGAAGTCACGCAGCCCTGGACTCCTCTCCACCAGTCTAACTGCCGCCGCCACATGCTTAATAACTGAGGACGGGTGCACAGCGGAGCGAGCAGCAGCCACTCGGTACCGGACCTTAATTGCAGTCAGCTGCAGATCCCCCGGGGGAATCCCGAGTGACGTCGTGCTGGATGGGAAAAGCCCTTGGGATGGCGCGAACTCCCGGGCCGGAGAGGAGGCAGGAGCGGGATTCCGAGACGAAGGGAGACGTCTCCTCCTCTTCAGCTTCCTGCCAGGGTTTCCCTCCAACCCACGGAGCAGTTCTCGCTGTGCAGCTATGGCGTCCCTCCTGGCACAGACCTCAGGGTGGTTGGAATGGCGAGGGAGACTGTCCAGGAGATTCTCAGCATAATCTAGGTGCCAGCATCTTTCATAGGGGTTGTTGTACAGGGAGGCGGTGAAGAGCGTCCCGTCGACATCTTCCAAGATGGCCGTCAGCTCGTTGCCCTGGCGCCGAACGTGACTCCTGGGAGACGGCATGCTCTAAGAGCAGACACCCAGACAGGGAAGACACAAGTCCAAACGGCAAACTCACGTCCGCCGGCAACTCGCCTGGCTGTGACTTACTGTTACGTGTGGCTCTCGCAAGCCACACAATGAGAGCCGAGGGCGAGCCAGTGAGTTTGCGATGTTTTATTGTGATGAGGGAAAGGGAATAAGGAACACGGCCTCATGGGGCCAAAAAGCACAAATAACCATACAGGTGTAACACTCACATCTAATGCAGAACGAAGAGCAGGTGGCTGGCGCCAGGCGAGGGGTTCCAGCCTAAGATGTGCGAAGTCACAGCCCTGAATGATCGGAGCTGCTCCCTTTAATACTCGTTAGCAGCGCCTCAGCCGATGAGGGTTAATTGGGCTCCAGCCGTCTCGTAAAACTTGACAGCTGGGAGCCCGCTGAGACGCTGTCACAGTAAGAGCCGGGCTGAGGGGAAATATGGCATGAAGCGCCGGATGACACGGCGTCTCACCCCATATGACACTTCTTTCTTATAACTTGCAACTTTTTTTTCATCTTCAGCCGCTTAATCCTTCTCAGGTCACGGGGGTGAGGAGCCTGTCCCAGCATCCCTAGCCATTTTTCTCATAAACTTGCAAATTCTTCACATAAATTTTCAATTTTTTTTCCTGTAAATTTTCTAAAATTTCTAAAAGTTTTCTCACAAATTTTTCAACTTTTTTTTCTCAACAATTTGTACCTGTTTCCTTGTAGATTTGCATCTTTTTTCTGATAAATTCTCAAGTTGTTTTCTTGTAAATTTACAGCTTTTTTCTCTGAAATTTGCTACTTTTTTCCTATCAATTTGCTATTTTTTTTCCTTACAGATTTGCAACTTTTTTCTCATAAACTTGTTCATTTTTTCATGAATTTGAAACTGTTTTCCTGTAAATTTGTAATTTTTTTTCTCACAATTTTGCAATTTTCTTGTCATAAATTTTCAACTTTTTTCTCAAATATTTTTAACTTTTTTCTTATACATTTGCAACTTTTTTTCCTATAAAATCTCAAGTTTTTTTCTTTTAAATTTGCAGCTTTTTTCTCTATTTGCAATTTTTTTCTATGAATTTACATTTTTTCTTATATACAACTTTTTTTTCTCAATTTATTAGTTTTTCCCTGTAAATTTGTATTTTTTTTCACAAATTTGCAGCTTTTTTGTCATAAATGCACATATTTTTTTCTCAAATATTTGCAACTTTTGTCATGTAAATTTATACATTTTACTCACAAATTTGCAAATTTTGTGTTATAAATTTGCAGCTTTTTTCCTTAGAAATTCTCAAGTTTCGGATTACTTCTGATTGGCCTCTGATTAATGCCCAGGTCTGTGTGTGTGTGGGGCCTGTGCAACAACTGTCACTGCCTTTGAGTGAGTGCGAGGATTTAGCATTTAGACTAGCTCTCTAAATCAACCTGCACCACACACACAGTGACTTACGGCTCCGGAGCGGACGTACTGTCACCACGTATACCCGTGACAATACCTCTCCATAGGCATGTTGAGGGTCACTCAGTGTGCATTTATGTTTTAAAGTGCTGTGCCATGTGAAAGATGCTGATCTATGGAGAGGCTAAGGCTGCCTTTACACCCAGAACTACTGTATGTGTTGCTAGGAGGAATTTCCTTGGGATACATTTTTAGAGTTCTACTGATAGACTGAACTCAGGAGGATATAAAATTACTTTAATAATAACAATAAGAAGAAGACGAAGAATAAGAATAAGAATCTTTATATAGCACTTTTCATACATAGAATGTGGCACAAAGTGCTTAAAAAAATAAAATAAATCCTAAAGAATATAAAAAAATATGATAACATAGATGTACATTTAAAATGCAGTTTAAAAATAAATTAATAAAATCCCAGCTCCAAAGTGTAACTAAAATAACAAGCAGATTTCAAGCAAGGATTTTTGATCTGTGCACACATCGGTGTCGATGTGTAAATTGATCAACTTCAGTAGTGAAGTCCTAATTGTTATGTATGGAAATACCTGGGTGAAGGATGAGGCAGGATGATGGTTGGCGAACACAGCTTTATTGAATGAACTAGTTACACAGCAGTTACACAGTGTGCACCCAGCACAGGCATCCGGCTAAGAGGCAAATTATGGATGCCCTCTGCCTTACATAGGGCGGTGCAATGGCGTGACAGGAAGTGCACCTCACTGCACTGCACTTCATAATAAGGTGCCATTTTTTATATCACACTAATGCTGAATGCAATAAACAAATAAATAAATAAAACAATAAGACTGCAACTCTGGAACATTTCTTCTAAGTTTGCAGTTTTTTTTCTCACTCCTTAACATTCTGGTGTCCCACCTGTGGGATGTTTTACATTGGCTGGACACTGGCTGGAATGGTAAGGAGTTTTAACTTTGCAAATTTTTCATAAATTCGCCACTTAAAATAAAAATAAATACATTTGAAACCTTTTTCTTATAACTTTGCAACCTTTTGCTTTTAAATCAACACTTTTTTCTAATAAATTTGCCATTTTTTTGTGAATTTGCAACTTTTTCTTTCAAATCTGCAACCTTTTCTTCATACATTTGCAACCTTTTTCTAATAAATTTGGAACTTCTTTTTTCTACATAAATTTGCAACCGTTTCTCTTAAATTTGCAATTTTTTTTTCTCAAATTTGCAACTTTTTTCTTTAAATTTGCACCCTTTTTTTACATAAATTCGCAACCTTTTCTCATACATTTGCAACTTTTTTCTTGTAAATTTGCAACTTTTTTTGGGGGGGGGGGGGTGTTAAATATTAGGGCTGTTGAAAAAAACTGATTCACATAAGAATCTCGTCGTCGGCCTCCGTCGGTCTATGATGACCATGGAAGAGAATCCTAAACGTCTACTCTGCTGGAACAGCACCGCCTGTGGCTGAACAGGCCGATGCACGAATGACAGTCCCTGTCACACAGGTCGCACTTGTGGGTGGTCTCCGTGCTGCTGGGTCTGTGGCGGTTCTTCCTGCGGGTCCTTTTTTCATCTGCTGCAGCAGTCAGTCTCTCTTCACCCGCCTTGAGCTGTCTGGTCAGGGTGCCTCTCCATTTGGAGCGGTCCGTTGTAAGGTCCACCCAGTGCTCTGTGTTGATCTCCAGGGCCTTCATGTCTCTCTTGCAGATGTCTCTAAAGCGCAGCTGTGGGCGGCCAACGTCTCTCCTGCCAGTTGCAAGTTCTCCGTAGAGGACGTCTTTGGGGATTCTGCCATCCTCCATACGGTGAACGTGGCCTAGCCAGCGGAGCCTGCGCTGCCTGAGTAGAGTGAACATGGAGGGAAGGCCAGTGCGGGACAGAACTTCTGTGTTGGGCACTTTGTCCTGCCAGGATATGTCCAGGATATGACGAATGCAGCGCAAGTGGAAGGAGTTCAGTCTCTTTTCCTGCCGGGCGTATGTTGTCCACGTCTCACTCCCATAGAGCAGTGTGCTGATGACGCAGGCGTTGTACACTGCCATCTTCGTCTTGACAGAGAGTTTGGGATTCTCCCACACTCGTGTGGTGAGGCGAGCGAGTGTGAAGGCTGATTTTCCAATCCTCTTGTTGATCTCTGTATCAAGGGAGAGGTTGTTGCTGATCGTGGACCACAGGTACGTGAACTGATTCACAACCTCCAGCTTGTAGTCGTCGATAGTGATGGTTGGTGGTGCTTCCGTGCCTTGCGCCAAGACGTTAGTCTTCTTCAGGCTGATGGTAAGCCCGAAGTCCTTGCATGCCTGGGAGAAGTGGTCCATCAGGGTCTGAAGCTCCTGCTGTGTTTGGGTTGCGACTGCAGCGTCGTCTGCCAACAGCATGTCTCTGATTAGAGCCTCGCGTACTTTGGTTCTGGCTTTCAGGTGGGCGAGGTTGAAAAGCCTGCCGTCAGATCTTGTGTGCAGGTAGATTCCCTCTGTTGCTGTGCTGAAGGCATGCCTCAGGAGCATAGCAAAGAAAAACCCAAAGAGGGTTGGCGCAAGTACACAGCCCTGTTTCACTCCGCTGCGTATGTTGAATGGCTCTGAGACGTTGCCATCGTGCTGTACTATCCCCTGCATGTTGGTGTGAAACGATTTGATGAGGCTTTGCAACTTTGGTGGGCATCCTATCTTTGGCAGGATCTTGAAAAGGCCCTCTCTGCTGACCAGATCGAACGCTTTGGTGAGGTCGATGAAGGCGACGTACAGAGGCATGTTCTGTTCTCTGCATTTCTCCTGGAGTTGGCGGATGGAGAATATCATGTCTACCATTGATCGCTCAGCGCGGAAGCCACACTGAGACTCGGGGTAGACACATTTGGCAAGCTTCTGTAGACGAACGAGAACAACTCGTGCGTAGACTTTGCCAACAACGCTGAGGAGGGAGATGCCCCTGTAGTTGTTGCAGTCGCTTCTCTCCCCTTTGTTTTTGTAGAGGGTGATGATCTTGGCGTCCCTCATGTCCTGTGGTACGGCACCTTCCTTCCAGCACTGGCAGAGGACGTCATGCAATGGCAGCAGTAGGGCGGTCTTACAGTGCTTGATCAGGTCAGGGGGCATGCCGTCGTTGCCGGGTGCCTTGCCAGCGGCCAAGCTATCAATGGCCTTGCTGAGTTCGTTGATGGTTGGCTCGGCGTCAAGTTCGTCCATGGATGGCAGGTAGTCGATGGCATCAAGGGCTGACGGTGTCACGGTGTTCTGTCTAGAGTAGAGGTCGGAGTAGTGTTCCACCCATCTCTCCATCTGCTTGTTCTTTTCTGTGATCATCTCCCCAGTGGAAGATTTGAGGGGGGCCGTCTTGCTCTGAGCCGGACCAAGTGCTTTCTTGATGCCATCGTACATACCACGGATGTTCCCTGTTATGGCAGCGGTTTGAATGTCTTGGCTGAGCTGAGTCCAGTACTCGTTGGCACAGCGCCGAGCAGTCTGCTGAACTTTGCTTCTCGCAGCCCTGAGAATCTGGAGATTCTTCTCGTTTGGGTACTTCTTGTACTCAGCAAGTGCTGAGCGCTTGGCTTCAATGATGGGGGTCATCTCGGTCAACTTGGCATCAAACCAGTCCTGTGACTTCGAGGTCTTCCTCCCAAAGGTAGCCAAGGCTGTGCAGTGGATGGTGTTTTGCGGCTCTTCCCACTTCTGCTTTGCAGATTCTCCTTCTTGTGGTACACCAAGTTCCTTCTCAAAGGTGGAGGCAAACTGCTCAACAAGTTCTGGTTGGGCCATCTTGCTGGTGTCAATCCGTGCCTTTCCAGGTTGTCTAGCACAACGGAATTTCTTCAGCTGCAGCTTGACCTTGCAACACACCAATGAATGGTCTGTGTCGCAATCTGCACTCTGGAACGAACGGGTGATTAGCACGTTCTTCAGTGAGGTGCGCCTGGTCAGGATCAAGTCCAGCTGGTGCCAGTGCTTTGAGCGTGGATGTTGCCAGGAAACCTTGTGTTGGGGCTTGGTCTTGAAGAACGAGTTTGTGATGCACAGATCGTGATATGTGCAGAACTCGAGCAGCCGCTGTCCGTTGTTGTTCATTTTGCCCACGCCACAAGATCCAAGACAGGAGGGCCAGGAGTCGTGGTCAGCACCCACTCTGGCATTGAAGTCTCCAAGGAGAATGAGTTGTTCAGAGTTGGGGATGATCCTGACAGTTGTTGCGAGATTCTCGTAGAACTCGTCTTTTGCCTCTGGTGTGGCTGTCAGTGTTGGAGCATACACACTGACGAGGGTGACTGGGCCTTGAGTGGTGTTCAGGTGGAGGGTGAGGAGTCGTGCAGAGCCAGTGCTGCCCGGTTCCACCATCTTCAGCAAGGTGTTCTTCACTGCGAAGCCCACTCCGTGTTCCCTGTGTTTGTCACTGCCTTTTCCCTGCCAGTAGAACGTGTAGTCCTTCTCTCTCAGTGTGCCTGCGTCAGCCAACCGTGTTTCCTGGAGAGTGGCGATATCCACTCCCAGTCTCTTCAGCTCATTATTGATGATGGCAGTCTTCCTGGTGTCGTTGATGTCCTTGAGGTTAGCAGCGAGTCCTGTCATCATAGTGCGGACGTTCCAAGTTCCCAGTTTTAGAGTTGGCCTCTTTTGTTTTATTGTCTTGCCTGGTGCGAAGGTTCTCAGCCTGCTGTTCGGACTTCTCCTTATCCCCATGCACCCAATGAGGAAAGTAAGCTGTGGCGTGACAACACCTTATTGGCTGGGGGCTGCCCAGCTTGAGGCGGGCGGTAGCTGTCCAGTGAGATCTGATGATCCCTCCCACCGTCGAGAACAACCCCTGGTGCCGCGCTCTACACCAATTGAGCAGTGGCTTATAACCGGTAACTGTCATTCCCCGTGTTTTGTCTACGCCAAAGGCGAAGCTGGAGTGTCCTCTCCAGTGATCCGGTGTTCTACCTTCCAGCGTTTGACGTTGGTAGGATTCAAGCCTGGGCAGGAAGATATGGAGGACAAGATGTTGCCCATGCAGCATGTCCCCCCTCTCCACATCACTGATGAATCCAAAGGAACAGCAAGGCTGCTACAGTTTGGCACCAGTGTCGTTGCAGGAGCTGCCAGAACGATGTTGAGCACAACATAGAACTGCCTTAGGGGCTCCGACTCCGGATTTTTCCTCAGGGTTGATTCCCGAAGCCTTTCCCGTGACCGGGTATGCCGCAAGGCAGCAGAGGTTTGAAATCAGGGTTTACCTTCCCCTAGATGGGCTACCTTCCCAGGTTGACGAGCCACCATCTACCCGAAGCACCAGTGCTGCTCCGGGCTATGACAACCTTGGAATCCATAAGAATCTAGGTTCTCATTTTACACAATCCAGAACCAATTCATAAAAATTAAGAATCAACAACAATAATAATAATAATAATAATAATAATAATAATAATAATAATAATAATAATTATTATTATTATTATTATTATTATTATTATATTATTACGTGACATGTATTGCCACTTCGTGTTAGGTTAATTGGCATCAAAACTGGGGATTCTAAATTGTCCTTAGGTACTGTATGACTGTGAAAGTGAAAGGTTGTCTGTCTCTCTGTGTTGGCCCTGCGATGGACTGGCAATCTGTCCAGGGCGTACCCTGCCTCTCACCCAAAGATGCTGGGATAGGCTCCAGCCCCCCCCGCAACCTGAAAAGGATTAAGCGGAAGAAGATGAAGTTGAAGATGAAGATGAAGAAGATACGCAATTACACATTCACACTGCCGACGCAGGAGAACCATGCAGAGTAGTTTACTAAGCTAGCAGTTGGATGAAACAGTTGTAATAAAGTAAAACTGGAGCAGCAAGACCTTCAAGACTGGTCCGTCTGCAGCTCACAGACTCCCTCAACACCCTTTCAACTAGTTATGCTCCCTCAGCAAGTGATGCCCTCACATTATGTCACTCCACACAATGGCTGGCCATAGCTGACCATGCAAATATAGCTGAGCCAGCACTGGGCTGATCTTACACAAATGTGTTGGAGCCTTGGAGATGGGCCAACCGTGGCCACACGTTTTGAAGGATGAATGTAAAAGAATCTAAAAATGAGAGTTTAGTCCATTGACGGTTAAAAAAAAAAAAAGGTCTAGTCTTTGGATGACGTTTGTGTGTGTAATGTTTGGCCTCTTCAGGGCATGAATGAGGCACGACTCACCTGCAGTGAGTTCAGTGATTTAATAAGAAATAATAATCAATACAAACACTCGCCTCGAGGGACGGACATACAAAAACTAAGGGTGAACCCCTGTGGGGTGATACCAAGTACATAAAGAGACGTCGTCGGCCTCCGTCGGTCTATGATGACCATGGAAGAGAATCCTAAACGTCTACTCTGCTGGAACAGCACCACCTGTGGCTGAACAGGCCGATATGCACCGGTGTTCTACCTTCCAGAGTTGGGCGTTGGTAGGATTCAAGCCTGGGCAGGAAGATATGGAGGACAAGATGTTACCCATGCAGCATGTCCCCCCTCTCCACGTCACTGATGAATCCGAAGGAACAGCAGGGCTGCTATAGTTTGGCACCAGCGCCGTCGCAGGAACTGCCAGAACGATGTTGAGCACAACAGAGAACTGCCTTAGGGGCTCCGACTCCGGATTTTTCCTCAGGGTTGACTCCCGAAGCCTTTCCCATGACCGGATGTGCCACAAGGCAGCGGAGGTTTGGAATCAGGGTTTACCTTCCCCTAGATGGGCTACCTTCCCTGGTTGACGAGCCACCATCTACCCGAAGCATCTGGTTTTAAGGCGCCAGAGATCCGCCCTCGCCCCTTCTCCTATTAGTAAAAGCACTTCCGTCGGGCTTAGAGACTAAACCACACGGGCAGGCTAGGAGTTGGACTTAGTTGTCAGAGGCTTTTCGAGACGCACGCCGTAAGGAGCATTTTATGAGCACTGGGAGCTTAACCCCAGTGCCGCTCCTGGCTATGACAACCTTGGAACCACATAAAGAGTGGAGAGTCAATATAACAACTTACATAAACTGGCGAGGACAAAACCTTCTGCCGAAAATGGACTGGAGTCAGGGTAGGGGACTCCAGCCTGAGTGAAGTGAGGATGCAGCGAGGAATAAGCCTCGCTCGCCAGCTTAAATAATACTACTAACAAAGGACAAACAGGTGTTGAATGAAAGCAATCAGTAAACCATTGACAGCTGTGAACTGCCGTGAACAGACTGACAGCCAGAAGCCCTGTCACGACGCTGTCAAAATAAAAGCACAACCAAAACAGAGGAACAGAACTAAATATATACACAGAAAAAGGAATAATATCAAAAACCCGAGTACGGAACAGATCCGTGCTCGGCATCATTACAGTGCCCCTGCCTTAAGGGGTGGATCCCTACACATCCCACAGTAACATCAAAAAGGGCAAGGAGAACACCCCCTCCCCAACAGTAACAGACACAAAAACCAACCCCGGGAGGGCGGTGGGGGGGGTCCAGGCCCAGCGGGAGAGACACAAAAACAACACACTCGAAAACCCAGAACCATGATCTAGTAAACAGAATATGAAGAGAACCAGGTCATACATAATCAGAATCAGAATCAGAATCAGAATCAGCTTTATTGGCCAAGTATGCACAACACATACAAGGAATTTGACTTTGGCTAAAAACTTGCTCTCGTTGTTCAGGTGGAGGATTTAAATAAGGATTCAATGACAACAGAGTATGTACAGTAAATTACAGTCTGTCCACGTTTCTATAAAAGGATGCAAATATATACAGGAATATATGCAGTTATTTACTCAGACTAACCACACTTTGCAGAAATATATGAAAAAATATACAATCACACAGTATTTCAATGTGGACTCAGATTCAGTGATATAATGTGAATGAAGTAAAAAGCAGTTTGAGAGTTATGTGCAATGTAATAATGGATGAAAAGTCATGAGTACAGCAAACAGGTAGGACTAGGTGAATGTTAGGAGTTCATCAGAGTGATGGCTTGAGGAAAGAAACTGTTCCTGTGACGGTTGGTTTTGACCTTCAGTGATCTGTAACGACGACCAGAAGATAGAAGTTCAAACAGTTTGTGGCCGGGGTGTGATGGGTCAGCACAGATGTTTCCCGCCCGTTTCCTGGTTATGGACCGATATAAGTTCTCAATGGAGGGTAGGTCGGTACCAATGATCCTCTCCGCAGACTTAATGATCCGCTGCAGTCTGGTCTTGTCCTGTTTAGTGGCAGATCCAAACCTGACAGTGATGGAAAAGCAGAGGACAGATTGGATGATGGCGGTGTAGAAGACAACCAGCAGCTCCTGAGGCAAATCAAACTTCTTGAGCTGACGCAGAAAAAACAACCTCTGATGGGCCTTTTTCCAGACAGTGTCTATATGGGAGGACCACTTCAGGTTCCGGGAGATTGTGGTACCCAGAAACTTGAAGGAGACCACAGTGGACACTGTGCTGTTGAGGATGGTGAGTGGGGGGAATGAAGGGGGGTGTCGCCTGAAATCCACAGTCATCTCCACCGTTTTGGCTGGGTTAAGTTCAAGATGGTTCTGGCTGCACCAGAGGATCAGCTGCTCCACCTCCCGCCTGTATGCAGACTCATCATCATCCCGGATCAAACCGATGACTGTGGTGTCGTCCGCAAACTTCAGGAGCTTCACCGAAGGGTCCTCTGAGGTGCAGTCGTTGGAGTAGAGGGAGAAGAGCAGTGGGGAAAGGACACATCCTTGGGGGGCGCCAGTACTAATTTTTCGGGAGCTGGATGTAAATCTCCCTAGCTTCACCTGTTGCCACCTGTCAGTCAGAAAGCTGGAGATCCACTGGCAGGTGGAGGGGGGCACCTTGAGCTGGAGGAGTTTCTGATGAAGAATGCCTGGGATGATGGTGTTGAACGCTGAGCTGAAGTCGACAAACAGGATCCTGGCGTACGTCCCTGGGGAGTCGAGGTGTTGCAGGATGTAATGTAGTCCTATATTCACTGCATCATCCACTGACCTGTTTGACTGGTAGGCAAACTGCAGTGGGTCCATCAGGGGGCCTGTGATGACCTTCAGGTGGTTCAGCACCAATCTCTCCAAGGATTTCATGACCACAGAGGTCAGGGCAACAGGTCTGTAATCGTTTAATCCTGTAATAGAGGGTTTCTTGGGAACTGGAATGATGATGGAGCGTTTGAAGCAGGAAGGCACTTCACGCAGCTCCAGTGATCTGTTAAAGATCCGGGTGAAGATGGGGGCCAACTCGTTGGAGCAGACTCTCAGGCAGGACGGAGACACACCATCAGGTCCTGCAGCCTTCTTGATCTTTTGTCTCTGAAAGACCCGGCGCACCTCCTCTTCACAGATCATTAGTGCTGGTGGGAGGTCAGAGTGGAGGAGGGATGGAGTTCCTGGGGCTGCAGATAATCCTTTTGTGTGGGTGGGAGGTGAGAACTGTAGGTTCTTTTCAAACCTGCAGTAAAAGCTGTTTAGGTCATTAGCCAGCTGGAGGTTTTCCGCAGGGTGGGGGATGGTCTCCTGTAGTTGGTGATATTCTGCAGGCCTCTCCAGACAGAAGCAGAGTTGTTAGCTGAGAAGTTTTTTTGTAACTTCACACTGTAGCTCCTCTTAGCAAGCCTGATCTCCTTCGTCAGCATGTTTCTGGCCCGCTTGTACAGAGTCCAGTCACCAGTCCTGTAGGCCTCCT
The DNA here is from genome assembly GCA_020510985.1 of Pholidichthys leucotaenia. NCBI lineage: Eukaryota > Metazoa > Chordata > Actinopteri > Cichliformes > Pholidichthyidae > Pholidichthys > Pholidichthys leucotaenia. The sequence goes on along the minus strand of CM035841.1, from coordinate 411,470,887 downwards.
CCTTGGTCTGACGTAGCTGCTTCAGTTTAGGAATGAACCAGGGTTTATTGTTGTTGTATATGCAGAAGGTCTTGGTCTGCACACACATGTCCTCGCAGAAACAGATGTATGACGTCACAGTGTCAGTGAGTTCATTTAGGTTAATGGCTGCAGCTTCAAAAACACTCCAATCTGTACAGTCAAAGCAGGCTTGTAACTTCAGCTTTGATTCCTCAGTCCATTTCTTCACAGTCCTTACAACAGGCTTGGAAGTTTTTAGTTTCTGTCTGTATGTTGGAATAAGATGGAGCAGACAGTGGTCAGAAAAACCCAGAGCTGCACGGGGGACGGCATGATAGGCATTCCTTAAAACTGTGTAACAGTGGTCAAGTGTATTTGTGTCCCTGGTGGGACTTTAATATGCTGTCTGTATTTAGGAAGCTCATTTGTGAGATTAGCTCTATTGAAATCACCCAGAATGATAAGCAGAGAGTCTGGATGTTTTTCCTCTACCTCTGCTATCTGGTCAGCGAGGTGCTGCAGTGCCTCCGTTGTACAAGCAGCAGGCGAGATATAAATTCCGACCAGAATAAATGAGGAGAACTCTCGCGGTGAATAAAAGGGTTTACAGTTTATGAACAGTGACTCTAGGTTAGGACTACAAAACTTCTTCAACACTGTGACATCAGTACACCAACCTTCGTTTATGTAGAAGCAGATTCCACCACCCTTAGTCTTTCCAGAGAATTCTCGGCTGCGATCAGCGCGAAAGAGTTGAAATCCGTCCAGACGCACCGCGCTGTCCGGGATGTGTTCACTCAGCCAGGACTCCGTGAAACAAAGGGCGCCAGATCTGCTAAAATCCCGGTTTTTGTGAGTCATGAGCAGCAGTTCATCCATTTTGTTCGCCAAACTGCGGATATTTGCCAGATGGATCGATGGGAGCGGCGTGCGAAATCCTCGTTTCTTCAACCTGACTAGCGCACCGGCACGTTTACCACGCCGCCTTCGTTTCCGGTCAGCGCCAATAGCCGCTGCTCCCACAGCTAAGATCGACTGAAAAAACTTCAGATCAGCAGCAGTAACTGGCGGAGAAGTTGCATTGGGAGGTAGTCTGAGTGAAAGTAGTTCCTCCCTTGAATAGGTGATTCGGACAGAAGAGCAGAAGTCCAAAAAAACACACAAAATTATCAAAAACATCAGAGAGCAGAAGCCAGTGGCTGCCATCCGCGGCGCCATCTTGGATTTTTTTTTTTTTTTTTTTTTTTTTGATGAATGAAGAAAGCGTTCAGGTGGCCTCCCGGCATCCTGGCTCCACCCAACCATCAAATGGAAAAGGCCAGGCAGCCAACCAAGTGCCCAGAGACCCCAGTTAGATGAAAAAAGTTTGGAGGGCCGACCAAAATCCCAGGACCGCCAAACGGCCGGATGGAATGAGTCGGGTGGCCTGCCTGAGAACATGGACCACCCGACCTGGTGGCTCAATTTTTCAGGCAGCCGGCTAGAGATCTTAAGGACTGCAGGGGTGAAACAGGAGAATGCTTTTCCACCGGGAGGCTGAATAGCAGGAAGCCGGACTGGAGGAGAGGAACCCCAATGGCGTCTGGTGACGGAGAAGGGAGGGGAACCATGACGGGATTAGGCTGGAGTTTAGCAGCACCCACGGTGGACCACAGCTGGGCCAGCAAAGCACCCGTGGTGACCCCAAGCTGGAGCTTAGCTGCACCCTCGGTGGACCCCGACCAGGGCAACACTGCACCCTTGGTGGTTCCAGGCTGGAGCTTAGCTGCACCCTCGGTGGAACCCTGGCTGGAGCATAGTGCCCACAATGGGCCCATGCAGGAGCACAGCACCCACATTGGACAGACACTGGGGTGCAGAATCCACGAAGGTCCCCGACCTGGACGCAGCACCCACGGTGACTCAACCCGAGGAAGGACCCAAACGACGGCCTCGGGCAGGGGGGAAGCTGTGCCCTGGATGACCTCCAGTGGCAAACCCAGACCCTTGGAAACCTCAGGCAGAGCTGGATCATCTCCGGCGACCCTGGGGGCAGGCTCAGAGAGGGGAGAGAGACAAAGGAGGTCAGGGTCACCGGCAGCTGCGGAGCCCAGCGAGGTCAGCTTGGATGAAGCGGGTGGCTGCACCCGGCTGTCCTCCCCAAGAGACAGGCAAGATTGCTCCAAAACAGAAAGACAACATAGAGCACTTGCCTGATCTCGAGTTCCACCGCCATCCAGGACTCCGGTGATGCGGGCATTTACAGCGATTCGGGCTTGGTCCTCAGGAGGCACATCTCGGGTTCCCACTCGACTGCGGTGGCCTCCGCAGCCGCCATGATGGCCATGATAGTCCTTGAGTCCCCCGGCGATGTAACCCGCACCGTTGGCTCACTCGGTGCGGTGACGGGAGGTTCACTTCTTTCTGGGGCTGAACTCTGCTCCGGTGACACCCGGGGGACACTTCATCGTCGGCTCAGGCACAGGGGTGCAGACAGCCCTCCTTCTTTGTCCGTGTTGCAGCTGTGGGGCTGGAACCAGGATCTCCAGGCCCGCAGGCTCCTCCTCTGTCCGGCAGCTCGATCCTGGACTCTGTGGACACTCAAGGGGTATAGGAGGAGACACAGAGGTAGCAAGTAATTTCCTTGTGGCTGCAGCAGGTGGTGAAAGCTCGATGGACCGAAAAATCTGAGCTTCACCCCCAGGAATCAGACAAGGTAATTTACCAAAATGAGTTTTAGAATGAAAAAACACTTGCTTATTCTCGTGTTGAACGGTGGTGACTATCCATAATTGTGGAGGTTGTGGACCCCTCTGGAAGATGAGGAGGAGCCGCTCTGGCAGGCATGGTCACGGGCGGAGCCAGGGAAAAAACAGCTGAGCTCCCAGCAGCGAGAGAATACGCCGTAGAGTGTGGCTCTCCTCCCTCCGCTTAGGTAGAGCTGTGTCACGGAGGGGAGAAGAGTTCTGCACCGGAAGGCGACGTTTGTTAGCCGGTGTAGTGGGAGCTGGAGCTGGAGCAGGAGCCTGGTGAGGAGTCGCTTGAACTGGGCCAAGGGAGTGCCTCCCCAATGGCGCCGAATTAGGTTTCCTGGTAACGTTCTTCTCCAACTCATGATTCCTCTGTCGAAGCGCCGACAACTGGGATAACCTCTACCTTCCTTCAGCACACTCCGACAGGCGAGGGTGATGCAGCACGGTCGCTTCCGCGAAGTCCAGGTACCAGAGAGCGTCTTTTGGAGTGGAATAACTACGAGCTATAGCAAGGAGATCATCTATCTCCATAAGAGCCTGGCAGAGTTCAAAACCCAGGCTCGCCAGATACCATTTGCCATAAAACGCCATCACTCCAAAAAACGCAGGCACCCAAAGGGAAAAATAGAGTAAAAAAAACAACAAAAAAACCCAACACAAACTCACTGCTGCTGGCACCTTTCTGGCTGTGTCCTACTACTATGTTTGGCCTCTTCGGGGCATGAATGAGGCACCACTCGCCTGCAGTGAGTTTGGTGTTTTAATAAGAAATAATGATCAATATAAACACTTGCCTCAAGGGACAGACATACAAAAACTAAGGATGAATCACTGTGAGGTGATACCAAGTACATAAAGAGTGAATAGTCAATATAACAACTTACATAAACTGGCGAGGACAAAACCTTCTGTCAAAAATGGACTGGAGTCAGGGTAGGGGACTCCAGCCTGAGTGAAGCGAGGACGCAGCGAGGAATAAGCCTCGCTTGCCAGCTTAAATAATACTACTAACAAAGGACAAACAGGTGTTGAATGAAAGCAATCAGTAAACCATTGACAGCTGTGACCTGCCGTGAACAGACTGACAGCCGGAAGCCCTGTCACGATGCTGTCAAAATAAAAACACTACCCTAAGAGAGGAACAGAACTAAATATATACACAGAAAAAGGAATAATAACAAAAACCCGAGCGCGGAACAAATCCGTGCTCGGCATCATTACAATGTGACCATGTGATACCTCATTGCCTAGCAACCCTGACAGCTACAGCTGTGGTTTTTTTTTTTTTGTAACATTTTTTGACAGCGATGGAAGCAGTTTTCTTTTCATTGAATAAAAACCAAATCTTGACATTGACTAAAAGTAGACAAAATGATTGATGATGAACAGACAAAAATAAAACTATAAAAATCATCACAATAAATCTGGACTCAAATTTGGTTTCAAAACTAAAATTCATAAATGGTTATTTTAGTCTAATTTCTAGCTTTAATTGATGAAAAAAAACAGATATAGTTTTACTTGACGAAATTAACACTGGACAGAAGTTTATTTTTGTTTGTTTTAAATTAGTGCATTGACTTTACTTTTTACTGGAGAAGCTTCACCAGACAAAGGACCATGACCAGATGATCACCCAGATTTGAAAGTCATGGAAAAGTTCTAAGTAAACCCCCACAAATTCTGAACGGAAAAAAAATATATATCATGAAAACTTGTAACAAAAAATAAATTAATGTTATAAAACAAAATAAAGTGCTGTTACAAGTTTTCATGATATATTTTCCGAAGTCTCCAAAGAATTTAGATACTGTGGCACATATGTCTGGTTCATATCTCCCACAAATGTATGGCTTATGTGGATTGTATGGCTTATGTGGATTGGGGCTTCACGTCTGGAGGAACAAGACAGGAGATGGCAAGGAGGTGTGAAGTCGGGCCCTCGTCTCGGAGAAGAGGACCTGGGGGGTTTCCCGGGACACCGGAGAATAAGAGACAATGGTGAATCTTCAGAGACTTGCATTGTGATTGAATGTTTGCAGAAGCACCATGTGACTTGAGTTCTTAATCCCCCAGAGGTATAAGAGTGAGCTGTAACATTATTCTGCCTCTTCTTGCTTTTGAGAATGTTGGATGAATGTGTTCTGGAATAAAGCCGAACCTGAGAAATACACTCATGTCTCATCATTGAACACATCTTCCACACTGGTGACCCACGACAAAGAATGAGCAGGGAGAATTCTCCCGAGCGGAGCTCATCAGAGGCCAGCCTGATGGCTGCCTCCACGCTCCAGCTGCCCGATTTCTGGCAGCACAGCCCGCGCTCCTGGTTTAGCGCAGTCGAGGCGCAGTTCAACCTCCGGAGAGTCTCAAAGGATGAAACGAGGTTCTACCATGTGGTGGCGAAGCTGGACAGTCACACGGTCCAGAGGGTGGAAGATCTGGTTAACCACCCACCGGACACCGACAAGTACGGCGCATTGAAGGACGCGCTGATCAGCCATTTCACCCCCTCGGTGCAACAGCGAGCAGAGGGGCTCCTAGAGTTGACGGAGTTGGAGAACAACAGACCGGCAGACCTGATGGTGAAGATGCTGAGACTGAAAGACTCCGAGGATGGCGAATTTATCTTTGCCCACCTTTTCCTCCGGACTCTGCCGCCAGCAGTGAGAGTGACCCTGGCAGACTCACCCCGCTTGGCCAAGCGGGACTACCATGGACTCGGCAAGGAGGCGCAGCGACTCGTCGACGCCCACAAGCGGAGCGCGGTTTCGGCCGCGGCAGCTGAGCAGAGGACGGCGCCCGGAGATGGTTTGGAGCCAGAGGTGGCGGCGCCAGACGAACCGACGACGGCGGCGACAGGCGTCAGGCGACGCAGAGCTGAGGTCGGCCTGTGTTTTTACCACCGCCGTTTTGCGGAGAGGGCGCACAGATGTCTCCCACTGTGCTGCTTCAAGCATCAGGGAAACGCCAAGACCGGGGGGCTTGGCGTAGCAGCTGCATTCCTCGGAGAAGAAAATAAGCTGCTTTACCTGACAGATGCACACTCGGGGAAACAATTCCTCGTGGACACGGGCTCCCAGCTGAGTTTCGTCACGCCTACCTACGCGGAACGGCTGATGCTGTCCAAAGCTCCCTGGGTGTCAGTATCAGCAGCGAATGGCTCAGCGATTAAGACATTCGGTGAGAGGACCATGCGTCTGTCCTTACAGGGCCATTCATTCGAGTGGACCTTTATTGTAGCAGCAGTCAGTTTCAACATGTTAGGGGCTGATTTTTTGTGCTCACATGGTTTATTGGTTGATCTTGCTAATAGACGCCTGGTTAATGCACTTTGTCTTTTCATTCTATTCCCTGCACAGCTCGGCTGGCTCCGCCGACTGCACACGCCAACGTCACAGCTGCAGGTGGTAAGTTTCATGCTTTGCTCACTCACTTTCCAGCACTCACAGTTCCAAAGTTTTCGGCTACAGTGGCCAAACACGGGGTGGAACATTTTATTACCACCACTGGGCCGTCCGTTTTTGCAAAAGCCCGGCGCTTGGACTCAGCTAAACTGGCCATAGCGCGCGAGGAATTTGCCAACCTGGAAAAACTGGGCATAATTAGACGCTCGAACAGCCCCTGGGCTTCCCCGTTACACATGGTCCCAAAGGCTGATGGCTCGTGGCGACCTTGTGGCGATTTCCGCAGGTTGAATAACGTCTCAGCACACAACCGCTAACCGATTCCGCACATCCAGGATTTCTCAGTTCATTTGGCGGGGGGCGCGCATTTTTTCTAAAATAGACTTGGTGCGCGGCTACCACCAAGTCCCCGTGCGCGCGCAGGATATTCCCAAAACCGCGGTAATAACTCCGTTTGGGCTTTTTGAGTTTTTGCGCATGCCGTTTGGGTTAAAGGGTGCCGCGCAAACTTTCCAACGCATGATGGATGCTGTTTTACGCGACCTGCCTTTCGTGTTCGTCTATTTAGACGACATATTGGTAGCCAGCACGTCCGAGGACGAACACGAAACCCACCTCACAGCGGTTTTTCGGAGACTGGCAGAGCACGGGTTGATAATTAACCCAGCGAAGTGCCAGTTCGGGGTGGCGCAAATCGATTTTTTGGGGCACCGCGTTTCACCGCAGGGAGCGGTTCCCCTTCCTGAGAAAGTGCACGCGATAACAGATTTCCCTCGACCTCAAACGATAAAAGCGCTGCAGGAGTTTGTAGGGATGGTTAATTTTTACAACCGGTTTCTTCCGAGCGCAGCGCGGCTTGTGCAGCCACTGTATGCGGCACTGAAAAAACAAAAACCCACGAATAAGGTTGAATGGTCTCCGGAGCGGAAGCGCGCTTTCTCCCAGGTTAAATCAGCCCTTGCAAGCGCCGTTTTGTTAGCGCACACGGTTCCAACAGCCCGTTTGGCGCTCACCACCGACGCTTCGGACCTAGCGGTGGGGGCAGTCATTGAACAGTGTATGGCATTGACCTGGCAGCCTCTCGCTTTCTTTAGCAAATCCTTGCGCGATAACGAGCGTAAATACAACGCGTTTGACAGGGAGCTTTTAGCCCTACACTTGGCCATCCGCCATTTCCAGTTCTGGCTGGAAGGGCGCCGTTTCACCGCTTTTGTAGACCACAAACCGTTAACTTTTGCGATGGCCAAAAATCTCAGAACCTTGGTCAGGCCGACAACAAAGACAGCTAGCCGCAATATCGGAGTTCACCACCGATATCCAGCATGTCGCAGGCAAACACAATGTAGTGGCGGACTGTCTCTCACGTGCTGTGGCAACGCCAGGCCACGTGGGGGCAGACTCGGTGGCTGTGGGCCGGGGCAGCGACGCGGGAGCACGCGCAGCCCCGGTCCACGTAGGTTTGGATTATGCAGACATGGCTGCGGAGCAGGTTGGTGACGTGGATGTGCGCACGCTCCAGTCTGGACCAACAGGGTTAAGGCTGGAGCACAGGGTGCAGCAATTAGGTATGCCCCCCTTAATATGCAATGTCTCCAGGGGTCGGCCTCGTCCAGTGGTGCCAGCCGCGTGGCGCCGCCGCGTTTTTGACTTGGTCCATTCGCTGGCGCACCCGGGGGTGCGCGCATCGGTCAAGATGGTGGGGGAGAAATTTGTCTGGCCAGGGTTGCGCAAACAGGTCAAGGAATGGGCAGCAGCTTGTGTAGCGTGCCAGAGGGCTAAGATACACAAGCACACGAGGGCCCCTTTGGAGCCTTTTCACATCCCGGCTAAGCGGTTTGATCATGTGCATGTTGATCTGGTGGGCCCGCTTCCCTCGTCTCAAGGGCACACACACCTTTTGACGATGGTGGACCGCACCACACGTTGGCCAGAAGCGGTACCTCTGGCGTCAACAACGGCGGAAGAGGTTGCACGCGCGTTTTTAACAGCTTGGGTCGCGCGTTTTGGAGTTCCGTCGGACATAACGTCAGACAGAGGCCCTCAATTTGTTTCCGAACTGTGGTCGTCTATGGCCCGCAGCTTAGGGGTGAAGGTACACTGCACTACCGCGTATAACCCGCAGGCCAACGGTTTATGTGAACGTTTTCATAGGTCATTGAAAGCAGCCCTCAGAGCATCGCTCACGGATACAAATTGGGTGGACAAACTGCCATGGGTTTTATTGGGGTTGCGTTCTGCACCAAAGGAGGATTTACAAGCCTCCCCAACGGAGTTGGCGTTCACACAACCTCTCCGTTTGCCCGGGGAATTTCTCCCCGAAAATCCTGTGCCCAATTGCCCCCCCGCTCAGCTGTTGCAAAGCGGCACAGGATCAAACACGTTGCCTGGCCCAGTGCATCACAGGTTTCCACACGTATTTGTGCCAGAGGCTTTGAAAAACGCAGAGTTTGTTTTTGTTAGACATGATGCACAACGCCCAGGGCTGAGACCGCCTTTTGATGGACCGTTCAGGGTGCTGGAAAAAAATGAGAAGCATTTTTTGCTAGATTTGGGGGGCAGAAGGGAGCTAATTTGCATAAACAGACTCAAGCCTGCTTTTGTCCTGGCTGATGAACGAGTGCAGTTGGCGAAAGCCCCCCGCTGGGGCAGGCCGCCGAGAAGGCATGCTCCAGAGCTCCCACAGAGATGTGCTAACAAATCTAATCCCCAGGTGCAAGGAGATGCTGCAGACGCAGCAAAGCCGGCCTACAGCAGATTCGGCAGGAAGCTCAGACCTAAGAGATTGGGGGATTGATTGTTGGTTATGTGGTAATGTTTTTTATGTATGCATTTATGAGTGTTTGTCCCATGCAGATGTTTGGGGGGGGGGTCATGTGGCACATATGTTTGGTTCATATTTCCCCACAAGAGTGTGGCACATATGTCTGGTTCATATCTCCCACAAATGTATGGCTTATGTGGATTGTATGGCTTATGTGGATTGGGGCTTCAGGTCTGGAGGAACAAGACAGGAGATGGCGAGGAGGTGTGAAGTCGGGCCCTCGTCTCGGAGAAGAGGACCTGGGGGGTTTCCCGGGACACCGGAGAATAAGAGACAATGGTGAATCTTCAGAGACTTGCATTGTGATTGAATGTTTGCAGAAGCACCATGTGACTTGAGTTCTTAATCCCCCAGAGGTATAAGAGTGAACTGTAACGTTATTCTGCCTCTTCTTGCTTTTGAGAATGTTGGATGAATGTGTTCTGGAATAAAGCCGAACCTGAGAAATACACTCATGTCTCGTCATTGAACACATCTTCCACAATACTTAAGTTTATGTTTGAGCAGGTTTAAAATTAATGTTACTTATCTTATGCTTCGTTCAACACCATCATCCCAGGCATTCTTCATCAGAAACTCCTCCAGCTCAAGGTGCCCCCCTCCACCTGCCAGTGGATCTCCAGCTTTCTGACTGACAGGTGACAACAGGTGAAGCTAGGGAGATTTACATCCAGCTCCCGAAAAATTAGTACTGGCGCCCCCCAAGGATGTGTCCTTTCCCCACTGCTCTTCTCCCTCTACTCCAGCGACTGCACCTCAGAGGACCCTTCCGTGAAGCTCCTGAAGTTTGCGGACGACACCACAGTTATCGGTTTGATCCGGGATGGTGAGTCTGCATACAGGCGGGAGGTGGAGCAGCTGATCCTCTGGTGCGGCCAGAACTATCTTGAACTTAACCCAGCCAAAACGGTGGAGATGACTGTGGATTTCAGGCGACACCCTCCTTCATTCCCCCCACTCACCATCCTCAACAGCACAGTGTCCACTGTGGACTCATTCAAGTTTCTGGGTATCACAATCTCCCGGAACCTGAAGTGGTCCTCCCATATAGACACTGTCCGGAAAAAGACCCAGCAGAGGTTGTTTTTTCTGCATCAGCTCAAGAAGTTTGATTTGCCTCAGGAGCTGCTGGTTGTCTTCTACACCGCCATCATCCAATCTGTCCTCTGCTTTTCCATCACTGTCTGGTTTGGATCTGCCACTAAACAGGACAAGACCAGACTGCAGCGGATCATTAAGTCTGCGGAGAGGATCATTGGTACCGACCTACCCTCCATTGAGAACTTATATCGGTCCATAACGAGGAAACGGGTGGGAAACATCTGTGCTGACCCGTCACACCCCGGCCACAAACTGTTTGAACTTCTATCTTCTGGTCATCGTTACAGATCACTGAAGGTCAAAACCACCCGTCACAGGAACAGTTTCTTTCCTCAAGCCATCACTCTGATGAACTCCTAACATTCACCTAGTCCTACCTGTTGCTGTACTCATGACTTTTCATCCATTATTACATTGCACATAACTCTCACACTGCTTTTTACTTCATTCACATTATATCACTGAATCTGAGTCCACATTGAAATACTGTGTGACTGTATATTTTTTTCATATATTTCTGCAAAGTGTGGATAGTCTGAGTAAATAACTGCATATATTCCTGTATATATTTGCATCCTTTTATAGAAACGTGGACAGACTGTAATTTACTGTACATACTCTGTTGTCATTGAATCCTTATTTAAATCTTATTTAAATCCTCCACCTGAACAACGAGAGCAAGTTTTTAGCCAAAGTCAAATTCCTTGTATGTGTTGTGCATACTTGGCCAATAAAGCTGATTCTGATTCTGATTCTGATTTGCATTCAGTTCTTATTGAATTTGTTCATTGCATTAAGTTCCTGTATAGGTTACTGTGTACATTGACTGCATACAGTCAGGTAGCACAACTATTTAAATGGATGGTCAAAGTATTTGTGATAGAATTTAATTTTGTTTTTAAATGAATAGCCTATATTTCTAGAATGCTGGAGGGCGACCAAACCTACACACTGTGTAAAAGCTGTGAGGAATTGTGATGTGCTGTAAAGGACAAATTTTAAAATCTATTTCATTTGTGTACAATTTCGTTTTTTGAAATTCACAAATTTTCAAGAAATAAAATAAGCAGTTACTAACCTAAGCCTACTTTTTTCATTTAACAATATTTTATTGCAAAGCAGTTGATGTAATTAAAAAAAAAGAAAATAAGCCCCCAAAACATCATCATACTGTACTCTGCTTTCAAGCTTACCTCAGCATTTTTTGCAGTGCATTGGACTTTTTTTTTCTCAGATTAGTTGGTTTTTGTACTGAACTGAGAGCCAAACTGTCATGAATGCTCCTACGGAGCAGATGGACAGACCCACAAGCAGGATTGTGTCAGTGCAATTTATTACATAAAAGGGAAAATTATAATGTGCTCCAACCAGCTTATCTTGGCGAGCAAAAATAAAGAATAAACACTGCATGATCCCAAACCAACTGGTGAGCGGGTAGAAAAAGACAAAGAATACCCCAAGGCACTCCGACAAACAAACTGGTAAGTGCTAGGTTGCTTACAGTGAGATTTCACCAGAGCAGGCAATGCTCCGGTGAAGATGAGCGGTGATAATACAAACTAGCCGCAAAGGCAGAGTGACAATGGCAGTGTATAGATACCAGAGCTGTAACGAGCGGCAGGTGCAAACACTGAGCTGGCAGAAACTAATTGCCTAACTGCTCTCAGCTGAAGGAGGAGGAGCCAGAGAGCAGTGAGAGGGGAAAAACAATCACTCGCAGCTGAGGGACTGGAAGCAGACTGCGAGTGAAGGTGGCTGTTCCTGGAATGGAGGAAAGGGGCTTGTATAACCAAAACCACATAACAGAACTAACAGGAAAACAGTAATGAACAGAAAAACACTCAAAACTACAAAGGGAGTCTGAGCGCTGATGACACATGCTCAGACATATGACACAAATGTGAATTGTAAATTGTTTCGAAATGAAAATTGATTCTGAATCGAAACGTGACCCCAAAAATTGGAATCCAATCGAATTGTATGACTTCTAAAGATTCGCAGCCCTATTAAGATAAGATAAGATAAGCCTTTATTAGTCCCACAATGGGGAAATTCCAGGATTGCAACAGCACAGGGATAGCAACACTCAGAGCAATAATTAAGAAGATACGAAAAATATAAATAAGAGCAGTGGATATACATACGTACACATAAATATATAAATATATATACAAAGTGCGGAGCATTGTAGCAAGATGGAATAAACAGCATAACCGTCTACTTAGTTATCCTACATAGTATGAATATATACCCATACATATTGTCACCCTCTGTAGCGACTGATATTGTCCTAGTTGTATACTGGAGGGGACCATTTGTGTAAGTCTGTTGTGTCTTTTGCATTCAATACTATTAGGTCGTCACATTTTTTTGCTATCTCTGCGAGCAGCCCTGCTTAGGTTATACAGTCTGACAGCTGTAGGTAGGAAGGACCTGCGAAACCTCTCAGTTGCGCACCTAGGATGATGTAGTCTACTGCTAAATGAGCTCCTCAGTGCGTTCAATATGTCCTGCATAGGGTGGGACTCAGACTCCAGCAGAGATGACAGTTTAGCCACCATCCTTCTCTCTCCTATCTCCTCCACTGGGTCAAGGTGTTTCCTCAGGACAGATCTAGCTTTCCTGATCAGTTTGTTCAGTCTCTTCCTATCGGCTGCTGTAATGCTGTTGCACCAGCAGACCACACCAAAAGTGATGGCTGATACCTCCACCGTGTCGTAGAATGTCTTCAGTAGTGCCCCTTGTACACCAAAAGACCTGAGCCTCCTCAGTAGGAATAGCCTGCGCTGTCCCTTCTTGTACAGTGCGTCGGTATTGTGTGACCAGTCTAGTTTATTGTTCAGATGAACACCAAGGTACTTGTAGGATGTCACCATCTCAATGTCTGTTCCCTGTATGTTTACTGGTGCTGTGAGGGGTTGTCCTTGCCTGTGGCAGTCCACCACAAGCTTCTTAGTTTTCCTCGCGTTGATCTGGAGGCAGTTCCGATGGCACCAGTCCACGAAGTCCTGGATAAGTCCTCTGTACTCAGCTTCATCTCCGTTGGAGATGAGGCCGACGATCGCAGAGTCATCAGAGAACTTCTGTAGATGGCAGTGTGTTGTGTTGTGTGAGAAGTCCGCAGTATAAAGGGTGAATAGGAAGGGAGCCAAAACCGTTCCCTGGGGGGCCCCCATGCTACCGATGATCGTGTCAGACACACAATCTCGGGTTCTCACAAACTGTGGCCAGTTAGTGAGGTAGTCCAGGATCCATGATGACAGGTGCTGGTCCACCCCTGCGCACAGCAGCTTGTCCTTCAGGATCATCGGTTGAATAGTGTTGAAAGCACTGGAGAAGTCAAAGAACATGATCCTCACTGCATTCCCAGGCTTCTCCAGGTGGGACAGAGAACGGTGAAGGAGGAAGATCACTGCATCCTCCACCCCAATGCTATGCTGGTAGGCGAACTGGAGTGGATCCATCGCTGGTCCCACCAGGGGGCGGAGGTGAGCAAGGAGCGGTCTCTCCAGGGTCTTCATCATGTGAGACGTCAGGGCCACCGGTCTGTAGCTGTTCAGATCTTTGGAGTGGGAAGTCTTTGGTACAGGTACCACACAAATGTTTTCCACAACTGAGGTACCCTCCCCAGCTTCAGGCTCAGGTTGAAGATGTGCTCCACAATCCCACACAGCTGGTCTGCACAGGACTTGAGGAGCTTTGCGCTGATGCTGTCCGGTCCCAAGGCCTTCCTCACCTTGATCTTCCTCAGCTCCGTCCTCACCTGGGTCTTAGTGAGGATCAGGTTGGGGGGCTGTGTGCTAGGAGTTGGGGGGTGTTGGTGGAGTGGGTTGTGGACAGCAGGTCTCGATGACTTTAGAGGCAGCAGTGGTTGTTATGCAGTCGGGGGGAGGGCTATTGGTCAAACCTATTAAAAAACAGGTTCAGATTGTTCGCCCACTCACTGCCCCCCGTGGCCTCGGGGGAGGTATTCTGGAGCCCAGGGATGGTTTTAAGGTTTCTCCAGACCCCGCCGATGTCGCTCTGTTGCAGCTTGTCCTCCATCTTCTTCCTGAAGCTGTCCTTGCCTTCTCTTATCTTCCTCCTCAGCTCCCTCTGTACGGACTTCAGCATCTCCCTGTTCCCCGACCTGAAGATCCTCTTCTTCTCTCTCAGAAGTGTTTTTATCTCAGGGTTGATCCAGGGTTTGTTGTTCTAGCAACACCGTATGGTCTTGGTGGGTACGGTGTTGTCCACACAGAAGCCGATGTAGTCCGTGATGGTGTGAGTGAGGCCATCGATGTCCTCACCATGTGGATCGCAGAGCTGCTCCCAGGCAGTGATTTCAAAACAGTCCTTAAACGCGTCCATTGCCTCCTCAGACCATAACTTCACTGTGCGCATGACCGGAGGTTGTCTGTGTACTAGGGGTTTGTACACCGGCAGGAGATGAACCAAGTTGTGATCCGATCTCCCGAGTGGGGGGAGTGGTGATGAGGTGTACGCCTCCTTAGTATTTGCATAAAATAAGTCCAGTGTTTTATTGTCTCTAGCGTGGCATGTGACATACTGGGTGAGCGTGGATAGAATGGGGGACAGTGAAATATGGTTGAAATCACCTGAGATGAGGAGAAGAGCATCTGGGTGTTCTGTCTGCAGCCTTCCAGTTATTGAGTGGATGACGTCACGCGCTGTCCCAGCGTTCGCCGTCGGATTTGCATAAATAACAATGCAGATCACATGTGAGCATTCCCTCGGGAGATATGCAGGCCGCATGCTAACAGCTAGCAACTCGATGTCTTTGCTACAGTGCTGTTCCTTAACCGTGATATGTCCCGGTCTGCACCAGTTGTTATTGACATACATTATCACTCCTCCTCCCCTTGTCTTCCCACTGTCTGGTGTCCGGTCTGCCTGTATTGCGTGGAAACCCTCCAGTTCGATGTTAGCATCTGTTGCTAGTTCTGTTAGCCACGTCTCGGTATACAACATCACGCTAATCTCTCTGAAGACGCTCTCGTAGCGGGAGATAGCCGCTAGCTCATCAGTCTTACTGAGTAGCAATCGAACATTCCCCATAATAACGGATGGGAGGACGGGTCTGTACCTTATATTCCTTTCCAGCCATCTTACTCCAGCTCGACATCCACGCCGTTTCCGTCTTATTTCTCCCGGTATGTCGAGTTTTTGCGTTAGCATCGTGGGTCGGTTAAGTGCTAACAGCTGGTCTCTATTGTACTGCCTCCTGCAAGAAACAGTGGCTCCGTCCGCTGGCTCAGGAGACATTTGGGCGATTTACGTGTTCAGATGGAATAAAGGTGACGCTGGATCAGAAAGATTGGCAAGAGAGCCAGATAGTAAATAGAAATAGGCAGAAATTGATCCGCTGTTGCAAAAAGGCAGCCTACTCGTGTGGTGCCGGAAGTGAACTATTAAACATGGTCTGTAGTAGACGGACTAAACACAACCCAATTTTCAATCTCTGTTGATGTGCAAAATTAAGGCTTGGACCAATGGATCTGATTTAGCCCAAACTACAACGTCTGGGGGGGTTGCATAAAAACTACTGAATGGATTTTAATGAAATTTTGACCAGAGGTGACCTTTGGGCTGCAGAGGAAGTCATTAGGTTTTGGTGATGATCTGAGAGTGTATACCTCCACCAAGGCTATATCTTCTCACAAAATGAGATTACTCACAAACTACTGGACAGAGTTTGGTTGAATTTTCACCAGAGGTGGCTCTTGAGGTACACACGAACCCATTAAATTTTGGAGGTGATCCATTAGCATATACAGACGTGGACAAAATTGTTGGTACCCCTCTGTTAATGAAAGAAAAACCCACAATGGTCACAGAAATAACTTGAATCTTACAGAAGTGGTAATAAAATAAAAATTCTATGAAAATTAACGAATGAAAATCAGATAATGCTTTTGAATTGTGGTTCAACAGAATTATTTTTAAAAAAACAAACTCATGAAACAGGCCTGGACAAAAATGATGGTACCCTTAACTTAATATTTTGTTGCACAACCTTTTGAGGCAATCACTGCAATCCAACGATTTCTGTAACTGTCAATGAGACTTCTGCACCTCTCAGCAGGTATTTTGGCCCACTCCTCATGAGCAAACTGCTCCAGTTGTCTCAGGTTTGAAGGGTGCCTTCTCCATATGACATGTTTCAGCTCCTTCCACAGATGTTCAATAGGATTTAGATCAGGGCTCATAGAAGGCCACTTTAGAATAGTCCAATGTTTTGCTCTTAGCCATTCTTGGGTGTTTTGAGCTGTGTGTTTTGGGTCATTATCCTGTTGCAAGACCCATGACCTGCGACTGAGACCAAGCTGTCTGACACTGGGCAGCACATTTCTCTCTAGAATACCTTGACAGTCTTGAGATTTCATTACACCCTGCACAGATTCAAGACACCCTGAGCCAGATGCAGCAAAGCAGCCCCAGAACATAACAGAACCTCCTCCATGTTTCACAGTAGGGACAGTGTTCTTTTCTTGATATGTTTCATTTTTGCGTCTGTGAACATAGAGCTGATGTGCCTTGCCAAAAAGTTCCAGTTTTGTCTCGTCTGTCCATAGGATATTCTCCCAGAAGCTTTGTGGCTTGTCAACATGCAGTTTGGGAAATTCCAGTCTGGCTTTTTTATGATTTGTTTTCAACAGTGGTGTCCTCCTTGGTCGTCTCCCATAAAATCCACTTTGGCTCAAAAACGACGGCTGGTGTGATCTGACACTGATGTACCTTGACCTTGGAGTTCACCATGAATGTGTTTAGAGGCTGTTCTGGGCTCTTTTGTTACCATTCGTATTATCGATCTCTTCCATTTTTCATCAAGTTTCCTCCTGTGGCCAAGTCCAGGGAGGTTGGCTACAGTCCCATGGATCTTAAATTTCTGAATAATATGTGCAACTGTAGTCACAGAAACATCAAGCTGCTTGGAGATGGCCTTTTCCTTTAACATGCTTGTCTATAATTTTCTTTCTAATCTCCTGAGACAACTCTGTCCTTTGCTTCCTCTGGTCCATGTTCAGTGTGGTACACACCATGTCAACAAACTGCACAGTGACTACTTGTCACCCTTTAAATAGGCCGACTGATTGATTACAAGTTTGTAGACACCTGTGATGTTAATTAGAGGACACATCTTGGTTGAACATGTCCCTATGGTCACATTATTTTCAATCTTTTCTAGGGGTACCATCATTTTTTTTCCAGGCCTGTTTCATGAGTTTGTTTTTTAAAATAATTCTGTTGAACCACAATTCAAAAGCATTGTCTGATTTTCATTGGTTAATTTTCATAGAATTTTTATTTATTACCACTTTTGTCAGATTCAAGTTATTTCTGTGACCATTGTGGGTCTTTCTTTCATTAACAGAGGGGTACCAACAATTTTGTCTACGTCTGTACATCCACCAAGGCCACATTTTGCAATGTACAGAGGCATGGAGGCAGGGTGGTACAGTCAGATGGATGGACAAAGGGAAAGAGGGAAGGAGCCTTGGCTGTTTTATCTAGTTTTCATGTATGTTTAGACATGTTTGCTGATTTTTTCAGACAGAGCAGCTCCAGTACTGTGGCGTGTTCTGAAACCTGACTGAAATCAATCCAGAATTTCAAGAAAAAGTTTTTATTTCGAGTGCAGCTACCTCTTCACTGACCCTACTGCTGAATGGCAAGTCAGATATTGGTCTAGTGGACAGTACATTGTTTTCTAGGCCGGGTTTCCTCTATGTTAAGTTTAGTGATTTATAATCATTTGAAATGATTATCTGACATTGATTCACAAATATGTACACAATAGTCATGCACTCACTGTGCCTCTTCCCTTTCAGACACTACACACATCTTCATGACTGACTGCAGAGAGCTCATTACCACTATCACTGTCTTCATTCCAGATGGATTCCTCACTGCCCTCTACAAAGCTCCTGAGTTGATCTGATTCATGTTTCATAGATGCAGTCAAGCACAGGAGGAGTGAGGAGGGCTTAATATAGCAAATGATGTCCATGTGCCCCTCCTCTTTGCTATTGTTCATATTATTATGGCAGATACAATAGCTTCTAAGATAGCTAAGTAGTACCGATGCACCATCAGAGGGACAATAACAGAAAGAGCAGATGGATCAGGGTGAGGAACTGATAAAGGTCTCAGACTCAGGTGGGAAGAAACAGAAGAAATACAAAGAAATGTATAAATTAAAAAAAAATGTGATGGAATAGAATAAATACATAAAGTGAGTACAGTGATCCCTCGCTACTTCGCGCTTCACCTTTCGCGCCCTCAGTGCATCACGGATTTTTCAAAAATATTCATCAAAAATTCAAAATTGAGAAATAATGGGCGGGCGCTAGCAGAAGGCAGGGAGACTACATTAGACCATCAGGTATCAACACGGAGAGTCCGCACAACTCAAAAAATCCACCTCTCTGTTCGCTGTTCTCGTGTTGGCTCGGCTCGGAAATCTCGCAAGCTGATTGGCCGAGACGTTTCACCCCGCAAGCTGATTGGCCGAGACGTTTCACCCACCTCCTCTCCCTGCCGAGCGCCCATGAAGGAAGGAAGACCGCATTCATTGCTCTTTATCGCTCGTGTTACGTAGTCTCGCAGCGTGGAACTTTTCGCTGTTCTCTTGTGCCATTTTGTGCGAAATAGTCTTCCCGTCAAGCCACTACGCCGCCTCCTGCAGCTTCTCCAGCTCTATCGGAAGCTGCCCTCGATGATCCTGCGCTTCTAGCACCTGACGATGAGGCGTCACCTCAGGAGCAGTAAAGCTCTCATTAACCTGTGAAGTAAATCATCTTCATCTTGAGTTACGTATCTTGTTATAAGAATAAAAGAGTTCTAAAAACATATTTATGTACACTTTATTTACATCTACGTATGTATGTACACGTACACACACACACACACACGTATCATATGAGAGAGAGAGAGTGAGAGAATGAACGTACATATTATTTATGGATGACGTCATTAGGGGTGACGCTACTTGGCGGTTTTTCACTTTTCGCGGTCGGTTCTGGAACCCATTAACCGCGATAAGTGAGGGATCACTGTATTTACGCAAGCAGGTGTTATACAGTGCATCCAGAAAGTATTCATAACGCTTCACTTTTTCCACATTTTGTTATGGTACAGCCTTATTCCAAAAGGGATTAATTTTTATTTTTCCTCAAAATTCTACACACAATACCCCATAATGACAATGTGAAAAAAGGTTTTTTGAATTTTTTGCAAATTTATTAAAAATAAAAAAAACTAAGAAATCACATGTACAAAAGTGTTCACAGCCTTTGCTCAAGACTTTGTTGATGCACCTTTGGCAGCAATTACAACCTCAAGTCTTTTGGAATATGATGCAGCAAGCTTGGCACACCTATCTTTGGGCAGTTTGTCCCATTTCTCTTTGCAGCACCTCTTAAGCTCCATCAGGTTGGATGGGAAGTGTCGGTGCACAGCCATTTTCAGATCTATCCAGAGATGTTCAATTGGATTCAAGTCTGGGCTCTGACTGGGCCACTCAAGGACATTCACAGAGTTGTCCTGAAGTCATTCCTTTGATATCTTGGCTGTGTGCTTAGGGTTTGTTAGAATAATCTTGAGCTTAAATTATTCAAAGTCAAAAATAAGGCGGAAATTTGGATTTAAAAATTAAATCACCCTTTATTGTCATTCAGCTGTACAACCAATCATGTACAGTAGAACGAGATTGCGCTTTACCTATCTACTGTGTTAATCACACACACCCCAAGTGTAGAATCAGATGGCTGCTGCCATGCAAGGCGCCGCCACAAATTTCCCTCCTCCATTCCATTATTGCTGAGCACCAAGCTGGACGGCAGGAAGTTCCACTTTTATATGGTCTTTGGCATGACACGGCCTCAATTTGAACCCCTGCCTCCCCGGTGTGGGGCAGATGCTCTACCAACTGAGCCACCACTCTGGTAGCCACCACTCCGGTGGTGGCTACCGGTACATTTATTACAAAAATATATAAGGTGTCACCCCGATGGACACTTTGGGGGAGAGATTACAAAGCATGGCATTCAGACACACCTAGAATCTCTAAGGGATCCATTTCTATAGGTCTGTTTTTATATAGGTTGTCACGCGCGGCTCCCTAGAGCCGCGCAATAAGAGCCAGGGGCGAGCCAGTGAGTCGTGATGTTTTATTAAAGGTGAGGGATGAGGGATGAGGAGAGCACAGATACTCGTACAGAGGTACACTCACAGGTTGCACAGCGCAGGAGCAGGGAGCTCGTACCGGACATAGGGGTAACAAGGCGTACATACTCCCAGCGGGTTACAATCACAGGAATGCTGTAAGGGGAGTAGAGGCTGACACCAGACGAAGGGGCTTCAGCCTAGCAGTGCTTATGTCGCAGCCCCGAGTCATCGAGGCTGCTCCTATTTATTCTCATTGGCAGCGCCCCAGCTGATGAGGATTAATTGGCCCCAGCCGTCCGTAATGCTGCGAGCTGGGAGCCTGCTGAGACGCTGCTCAATGAGAAGCAGGGGTGAAGGGAAACATGGGCTGAGCGCTGAGACGGCATCTCACCCCATGGTGACATAGGTAGGAGAAAGGAGAGGGAGGATCATGGGAAGGGAAGGGACAGAACGGGACAGTCCTAATAATCAAAGCTTATCCGGGCAGACGTCACAGACACTCTGGAGACAAGAATGTAAATCTAACAGAACGTCCATAAAACACGAATCTATATAAGCTGAGGAGTTTCTGTGCATCACTGTGACCCGAAACAGGACATGTCAAAGAGATTATAAAAAGTGGCTTAGATCATTCCTTGTGCATGTATCTGATCCTGTACTGATCTTCAGTCTGAACTTTTTGAAATTGTTCACAGAAACATGCCAAGAATATATGAACTTATTTCACATGGAATGCACATATTGTGGAGATGAAATAACCAGACCAAATTTCCAAGCAGACAAACTTTATTTCAATCTCACATCTTCCAAAATCAGAACATTGAACATTGAACATTTGTAGCAGGGACTCTCTTTTATATCCCGAAACTCACACCTCCCTGCTACCTGAGGTCCTGCATTCACCATTCACTCCCCCAAGACAATTCCCCTCACCCCCCAGCCCTTTGATCTCCATGCCCTCTCAGTCTGAGAGGAAGACTACTGAACTCTACAGCATGGGTCCCAGCATGGGTCCCCCACACCGCCCCCCCCCCCAGAGTCTCAGACTGGGTGTTAACTCTCGCGTCCTCGCGGCTTCAGTCTCCGCCCATAGCTGCTGTATCGGGGGGTCCTCGGCTCCGTGACGCTGCTGTGGCGGTGGGGAGTTCCTGGGGGTGCGTCTGTCTGTGGGGGGACAATGGAGGAGGGGAGAAACATTCAGCATGCTCATGTGACTGCTGTGATGAATCATTTACCTGGGGAGCTCTCAGTGGGGGTCGTCCTCGCCGAGGAGCTCGAGCCAACTTCAGTTGCTCATCTGCCACAACAAAGGCGGGCTTAAGCCTGTCTATACAGATTCTCTCCCGGTGACCCCCCAGGTCTATCACAAAATGTTTGTCCCCGGTTTCCAGCACTCTAAACGGGCCATCGTAGGGTCGGCGCAATGGGGTCCATAGGGCATCGTGCCTGACGAACACGAGCGCTGCATCCTTCAAGGTTTTTGGCACAAATGCGCGGGGAAAAAAGTGGTGGGCCGGGCCAGGGAGTGTCCATGCATCTGCGCTATGCTGCGAACACGGGGACGGATGGGTGTTCAGCGCGGGGTTATCTGGTACCACAGGGGCTGTATAAAAACCAGCTCTGCTGGGGAAGCCGCTAAATCCTCCTTCGGTGCGGAACACAACCCTAATAGAACCCATGGCAACCGGTCCACCCAATTTGCATCCGTAAGCGAAGCCCTGAGCGCTGCCTTCAGTGACCTATGGAAACGCTCGCATAACCCATTGGCCTGTGGGTTGTACTTGGTCGTGCGATGAATTGAGATGCCCAGGCTCCGGGCCATCGTGGACCAGAGGTCAAAAACAAACTGCGGGCCCTGATCGGACGTGATGTCTGAAGGGGTGCCGAAACATGCCACCCACTTTGTTATAAAGGTGCGTGCCATGTCCACGGACGCGGTGGAAGCTAGCGGGACTGCTTCGGGCCATCACGTGGTGCGGTCCACCACTGTCTCAGGAGGTGCGTGAACCCCTGCGATGGAGGGAGCGGTCCGACGAGGTCCACGTGAACGTAGTCGAACCTCTTAGCCAGGATATGGAACGGCTCAAGGGGGGCGTTTGTGTGCCTGTGCACTTTGGCTCATTGGCACGCTACACAGGCTGCAGCCCACTCTTTTACCTGTATGCGCAGGCTCGGCCAGACAAACTTTGCTGCCACCATTTTGACTGATGCGCGTACGCCTGGTTGCGCCAGGGAGTGACTCAAACACGCGGCGTCGCCAAGTGCGTGGTACCACCAGGCGTGGACGGCCCGTGGAGACGTCACAGATTGGGGGGGGGGGCGTCTTGCATAACTCTGCCCTCCAGCCTTAACCCTGTTGGTCCAGACTGGAGCGCGCACATGTCCGTATCGCCGATCTGCTTCGCAGCCATGGCTGTGTAATCTATCCCTACGTAGACTGAGGCCACTAATACGCGCGAGAGGCAGTCCGCCACCATGTTGAGTTTACCCGACACATGCTGAATGTCAGTCGTAAACTCCGAGATCGCGGCCAGCTGTCTCTGCTGCCGGCCCGACCATGGTTCTGAAACCTTGGCCATCCCGTACGTTAGCAGCTTGTGGTCCACGAACGCAGTGAAGGCACGCCCTTCAAGCCAGAACTGGAAGTGGCGTATGGCCAGGTGGAGAGCCAGCAACTCCCTGTAGAACGCGTTGTATTTACGCTCATTGTCGCGCAAAGACCTGCTAAAAAAGGCGAGTGGCTGCCAAGAACCGATGACACACTGCTCCACAACGGCCCCTATGGCCACGTCTGATGCGTCTGTAGTGAGCGCAGTCTGAGCCGCCAGGTCTTGGTGTGCCAGCATTGCAGCGTTCGCCAGAGCTGTTTTAACCTCGGAAAATGCTTGCTCCCACTCAGGAGTCCAGTCAACTCTGTCCGCCGGCTTCCGTTTCTTGAGCGCGGCGTACAACGGCTGCATGAGCTGGGCTGCGCGGGGGAGGAAACGATTGTAGAAGTTCACCATCCCCAAAAACTCCTGCAGCGCTCTGACCGTCTGAGGCCGGGGAAAATTCGCCACTGCACGCACCTTGTCCGGCAAGGGTATCGCTCTCTCCGGTGAGATGCGGTGTCCCAAAACAAATCGATCCCCGTCACACCAAACTGGGCATTTCGCCGGGTTGATTATTAACCCGTGCTCCTCCAACCTCCGGAAAACCGTCCTGAGGTGGGCTACGTGTTCATCCTCGGACGCGCTGGCCACCAGGATGTCATCCAGGTAGACAAACACAAACGGCAGATAGTGCAACACCGCATCCATCATGCGTTGGAATGTCTGTGCCACGCCTTTTAATCCGAAAGGCATGCGTAAAAACTCAAACAGACCAAACGGGGTTATTACTACCATTTTAGGTATGTCCTCCATGCACACTGGGACCTGGTGGTAACCACGGACCAGGTCTATCTTAGAAAAAATACATGCCCCGGCGAGGTGAACGTAAAAATCCTGAATATGGGAGATCGAGTAGCAGTCGTGTGCTGTGGCGTTGTTTAATCTGTGGAAATCTCCACAAGGTCACAACGATTCCTCGGCCTTAGGGACCATATGTAGTGGGGATGCCCATGGGCTGTTTGATCGTCTGATGATGCCCAGCCTTTCCAAGTTGGCAAACTCCTCGCACACTATGGCCAGTTTAGCTGTGTCCAGCTGCTGAGGTCGTGCAAAAACGGGCGGCCTGGTGGTGGTAATAGAGTGCTCCACCCCGTGTTTAGTGATGGCCGCTGAAAACGTCGGGACCGTGAGTGCTGGGAACTGGGTGAGCAATGTGTGGAACTTACCACCTGCTCGAGCTGTACAGGGGCGAGAATCAAAAGACATTGCATTCATCAGGCATCTGTTAGTAACATCAACTAGTAGTCCGTGTGCACACAAAAAATTAGCTCCTAAGATTGGGAAACTGTATGCCGCTATGACGAATGTCCACTGGTACGTATGGCCGTGCAGGGTTACAGTCAGTGTCCTCTCACCAAAAGTCTTAATGTCTGAGCCGTTTGCGGCCATCAGCTCGGGGCCGCTAGTTCCCGCTAACCGGTCGGCGTAGGATGGCAGGATGAGGGTCTTTTGGGAGCTGGAGTCCACGAGGAATCGTCTTCCCGAGTGTGAGTCTGTCACGTAGAGCAGCTTGCTTTCTTCACCGGCGGTCGCAGCTGCTATCGACTGCCAGTCCTGGTGTTTCCCGAACGCTTGAATTGGCACGGTGGCACGCATCAGCGTGCGTCCTCTCCAAAACGGTGGTGGTAGGAGCAGAGCATGTACTGTATCTCTGGCGCTTCCTGGCCCCCACTGCCGCTACCATCGCTGGCTCCTCGCTTCCGCTGGCCGTCTTGTTGGGTTCCAACACCGCTGCGTTCACTGTGAGGACTCTGGTGGTGAGGATGATCCGATCTGTCTCCTGGGCTAGCGCACGGTAGTCACGCGTGGCCAGCAGCATCAAGTTGGCAAGGACCGCTCTGGTCGCCGTTGGGAGGTTCCAGAGGAAAAGGTGGGCAAATAGAAAATGCCCGTCATCCGTGCCCATCAACACCAACATCTTCTCCATCCGTTTGACCACCGACCCGTCTCCCAACTTGGAGCGCGTCAGGAGTCTCTCCACTCTTTCTCAATCCAAGAGCGTGTAGCGCTGGGTCAGTGCGGCTTTGAGAGCCCCGTATTTGTCGTGGGCTAGGGGCTGTTGGAGCAGGCTCACTACTTGCTGAGTCGTGCGAGCGTCCAGCACTGCGACCACATAGTAATACCTGGTGACATCTGCCATTATTCCCCGGAACGTGAACTGGGCCTCGGTGTGGAGGAGCCAAGACTTCGGGTCATGCAGCCAAAAGTCCGGTAGTTTGATCGAAACGGCACACGCATTACTGGGGTTTCCCGTCCGGGTCGTCTCCGGGGTGTTCACCTCATGTTCCATTCTACGTCAAGGGTCACCAGTGTAGAGATGAAATAACTAGACTGACTTTCCTAGCAGACAAACTTTATTTCAATCTAACATCTTCCAAAATCAGAACATTGAACATTAAACATTTGTAGCAGGGACTCTCTCTTTTTTTTATCCCGAAACTCACACCTCCCTGCTACCTGAGGTCCTGCATTCACCATTCACTCCCCCAAGACAATTCCCCTCACCCCCCAGCCCTTTGATCTCCATGCTCTCTCAGTCTGAGAGGAAAACTACTTAACTC
Organism: Pholidichthys leucotaenia; assembly: GCA_020510985.1. Classification (NCBI taxonomy): domain Eukaryota; kingdom Metazoa; phylum Chordata; class Actinopteri; order Cichliformes; family Pholidichthyidae; genus Pholidichthys; species Pholidichthys leucotaenia. Next base: position 411,445,444 of record CM035841.1, on the reverse strand, counting down.
TACAGCATGGGTCCCCCACAATATAAACATCAAACATGGCATATGAAAGGTATGATACTTCTCTCAAATATAATAATACATTATTAATATCAATAATAATGTAGATAATATGGAATTTTTTCTATCATATTCCCCTTGATGCTTAATAAAGTATCAGGATTAAAAGAAAAAATAACAAAAGTAAAATAAAGTGAATGAGTTAATATAAGGATATGTGTAAGAATTTACATGCTGTTATGTGTCCTTGCAAGTTAAAAACATGTATAGAATATGTCATTAAGAGTGAACATGTGCAGTGATTAAAATTAGTTTTAGACTGTGTCAAATAAGAACATAGAAAATAATATGAAACAGCCTTAAACCATATTGCAGCCTTCAAAAACATCCTCATCATCATATTAAGGACTCACACAAGAAAAATCTGAAGTTTTAAAATCATTACCAAGTTTATGATGCGACTTCTCCATTAAGAGAAACACTAACTTCTATGAGTATCTGAGGTATTAATATGACAATTTGCATCATTTTCATGGATAGAAGTAAAACAATAATCTCCTATAATAGGGCCTACACCCCTACGGGTGGTAATTAGATGATCAAGGACCATTCAATCCTTTGTTATAATTTTGTAAATAATTGTAGTCTACAATTAAGTGTTTTAATCCCTAAAGTATTTTGTTTCCACTCTCACTCAAAGAAACAATGAACAAAAACCTAACTCCTGTACTTTCCATCTGAAATTGCATTCATGCTTCATAAATGGCATCATGTGGTAGAAAAGTATCTCTCTTCACCCCGCCCACCTGCCCTGCCGACATGATGAGGGTACGGTCAGTTGCCAAAACGGGTTACACAGATCTGCCCAGTGTCCAGGCCAAATGTGAATACGCCCAATGACTCGATGACCTTTATCAATGTAGATCCTTGGAATAACACTTGCTCACTTTGTTGGTCAAGCAGGGTAGCAGTACAGGGGACAGACGCACTGTAAGCCGTTGCATACACAGACAGTGTTAGGCTGTTAAAAAAGGGACATCACCCCTTCAAAAAGAGGAGTTGCCTGATGAAATTAACCTTGCATTTGCAGAGTAAGGCGTGTCATCATGCTTCTAATCAGTGGAGTGATGCGTTGTGTCAGGTGTGACTCAAAATGAAGTTTGCTATGTTATTTTTGTATATAGCCTTTCTTAAGGAACTAAACAGCCTGTAGTAGCTGCATTATTTTAGCAATAAAGATATTTTGCCTAACTGTTAGTGTTATTAAGGAGCAAGCAAAACAATTCTCTACAGTGTATAAGTAATGGAACAACTTAATAACCAATATTAAGTATTACTAGAGGATGATGAGGTAACAACACTAATCACACTTTTCCTTCCCTTGTATTTTTTCCCTTGTCATGATAAACAAACAGCTTGCTTCTCTATTAGCAGAGGTCGTTACTGGACGCCAAGTCATCAGCTGACACTTGCATAGAGAAACAGTTAAACAGTCATTTGTTGTTGTTTTTTTGTTTGTTTGTTTTTCCCAAATAAGTATAATATATATATATATATATATATATATATATATATATATATATATATATATATATATATATATATATATATATATATATATATATATATATATATATATATATATATACGTATATATATATTAAACAGTTTCTTGCTGAGGGTTTCAGGTGGGGTAAAATGTTAGATGCACCCAAGTGCCATGTCCTTTGCTTTCCGTGGCTGTTTAGGTCTGCCAGATAACCTTTGTACTGTCCTTGCCAGGGAGTTTGGGTCCAGTTTCCTTTGATGACCAGATCTCCTGGTTTGCTCAAGAGATGGGTGCACCTCCCATGGTTCCTTCATCACATGGTCCCTCCTGGGAAGGGCAGTATGGATGACATCGCTGTCAGTTGTCATTCTTTGCATATAATCACCCAGAAACCCTTCCTCATCACCTAAGTTAAATGGCTTCAATAATAGGGTTTGTCATTCACAATTTCCCCATTTTTCTTATTTGTGTATTATACTAATCTTGTAGATTGTTGATGGTAAGCTAAATGGTTTCCTAGGTAAATGATTGGTACTAATAATTTAGGAACTGCACTTAAATGTGACATGATTTGATTTACAAAGTGTATTCCATTTCCATTATCTAAGTAAATCATTTCAGCTATTTTAAATCTTGATATTGTTTCAGTCAAGGGTTTCAGTGTCACCATAGCAATATTTAAATTAGTGTGGGGGAAAGCCTTTATATATTCAATAAGTGTGTAAATAATTTCTAAACATTTTTACCTTCACTCTTATTCAGCTCAATGAGATCCATGCAAAGGTTTTGAAAAGACTAAGTTTATGCAGGGGAGATCAAATTATTTTGCTTTGAGCTCCCTAAAGCATTGCTCCCTTAACTGAGTAAGAATCTCTATTGTCCTTGTAGTAGATTTTAAATTAAGTCCCACAGTAAACATAAATTCAGCACAAGTTGGACTTTTCTTAAACATTTGGAACTTTTCTCATATATTTGCATGGCTTTCTTCCTTATCAGTTAACCTGGTTTTTATAAACATGATATTTCTTTTACAATAATCTGCAGGTATTTTCTTAAATATCTGGAAATTTAGTGATGTAACTTTTAACTTCTCCTATTGAATGTTGTGATTTCATGACCAAGCAGTTCCATTTATATTTTTCTCTTCATTATTGATCATTTATTGATATTTTTTATGTATTATCTATTTTTCTGAGGATTGCTAAATTTTTTTGCTAATTAATTTTATTGGTACCCCTCCTTTCGATGCATGGAGATGCACATGCAGCAAAGTTACAGGGTATTTGCTTGATGGATAGTGTTTTTATACTAGAAGGAAGCATGTTACCACTTTTTATGTGTTACACACAGTTAATTTAGATGAAAATTTGTGAGTAGTATAGCTCCTCCAAAATGAGGTTTCAGTAGTCATAGCTTCTTCTTTGCGTGTCGTCTCTTGACTTAGTCTAAAAAGTAATATAGCTGTCTGTGCAGATTTGATGTGATTTAGCATTTAAAGCGACCATTCTGAGTTAATCACTTAGATCACATCTGTCTGTCCAATTGAACACAGACAGGTTGAATTTGTGTAAGTGAATCTTTGTGAAAGGTTGTGTCACACTCCTTCAGTCAATGGAAAGGTGGACATATTGCCTAATTAGAATTTGGCTTATTTTTGTACAAGGAATGCCTCATTTTATATATTCCTTGGTAAATTATGGGGTGGACTGTAGTCCCGAGGCCCAGCTCAGCCACAGCTGAGCACCAGGAGCACAGAAAACACATTCCTTATTACGGTCACATTTCTGAAATGTGATATTGTCACACCATTATGTGGTGAGTGGCATCAGATGTATCTTGCAGTGTGAAGTCATTTGAACACTACATTTTTAACCCTCATCCTACCAACATATTTTACATACAAATAGTACCAACTGGGGTCCGTTTGGACCCCACACAAAATGTAACTGTTAATTGGATTATTAAGCAATACCAAAGTATTTTTTTTCACTTAAAATGTTTTATTTGGTTAAAACAAAGAGTTGTGCTTGAAACATGATCCAAAAATCCTGGAATGGGGCTAGTTTGTCGGTTGCCTGCCTTTCAGCACGAGTAGCCCGGTTGTAATGTGTTTTTCAACCAGTGTGCCCTGGTGCGTTCAGGTTTTTGTGGGAAATTATCTAATTTCACTTCTTAATTGGTACAAGAAATGCAAATACTTTGCCATTGTTGTGCATGTGATCTGTAGGGCCTACAGAATACAATGCTACATGCTACATGTAGTATGCTACATGTATGTAGCATGCTACATGCTAGTATGTACTACATGCTACATACATGTAGCATGTAGTACATACTACATGCTACATGCTACATGCTAGTATACAATGCTACTTTGCTACAATGGCAAAGTATTTGCATATTTGCATGGCAAAGTCTACCTCGTTGAGCCATCATTCACTGAAATATAACACAAAATTCATACATTTAATATCATTAACATCATATTTTTCACTGGGGTCCGATCGGACCCCAATGAAAATTCTGAACTGACAGTACAGAAGAAAACTGTATTTTAAATCAGATTTATTTTTTGTGATTCACAGATGATGACAAACAAAGTCAGAAAGCATGATAGCTGTGATCGATAATATGTCCGTGTTGTGCATAAGAACATATGTGTAGGGTCAACTGGGACCCCACTCGGTAGGATCAGGGTCATTTAAATTGTTATGCTTTATGTCATTTGCAATGTCATTTGTTCAACTTAGCTTCAAAAAATGTTTGTCAACTGAGGGGTCATTTCCCCTGTCGCCAATGAGCCCGTTACCCACACACTGTCCGGCCTCCTCCCATCTCCCACAAAGATCAAATGTCAATGCCATCCTGCAAAGAAAAATTTGGGGAAACCTCACGGCTTCCCCATCCTTACGTCAGTATTTACATCAACAGGAGTGCAAATTTTATCACCTCATAAATTGATTTTACTAATGTTCCAGTTATCATCACATTTTGTGTCCCTTAAATGTTTATCCCAGTTGTTTATCCCACTGTTTATTATAACGTGTAATGTTAAGAAAAACAAGTGAATTATTGTTTTTTTATTATTTTATTACATATTGCATATGTCACCAAGGATTTATTAAACTGAAAGGTAATGGTGATGTTTTGATTCATTGTTAATTTGGCAAATCTAATTCCTGGTAAAAGCTAAAAAAAAATTGTGAATGCTTTCCCTTTCCTGTTGAAAAATGAAGAATGAAGAATAGCAGAAAGCCTTTAAATTACACCTAAAGCTGCTATGATTTTCAATGTGTTTTTGCTATTCACAGCAAGTATTCGCTAAATATTCTGTAAATCAGTAAATGTTTTACCAATTGACATGGGTAATCACTAGTTTAGGATTATGTTTAAACAAAACAGTGTCATATATTAGAAGCCCTAAACCAATGCAGCATTTAGAATTAGTAACTGCAGGCGTAGACCTAATCTCTGTGTTCAGGAATTTATGGCACAGGACCACAATCTGTTTTTTTTTTCTTCTTTTTTTTATATATTGTGGGAGAAGTGTGGAAAGGACGAGGCTGAGTTTATTTCTCAAGTCCAGTTTTATTCACATTTACATTCTCCAACATCCAAAACAAAAACAGAAAGAGAAAGGAATCCCCCATCCTCTGTCCCTTTAATACCCCAGGACATCAAAGCACACAGTCACATTGTCTCTTAATCCCAAATACAATGCATCCCCCATCAGGTCTTCTCTTCTCCACCTAAAGTCCTGGTGGTCAGGAAATCTCTCACGGCCATCTCTCTGCATACAAAAGGCCGGACTTCACATCCTCCTGTTACCCCTAGGAGGTTCAGACCTTTTGTTCCTCTGAGACGTGAAGAATACCATAAGCATACAGCAATACACCTGTGAAGCATATGAAACCCACATATGTGCACCACAATATGTCCTAAAACCCGTCAGACCTTGAGCGTCCTTCTTTTTATTACAAACATCTGAGTCCTTTGAAGGCTTATTCTGTCTGTTTACCATTACCTTATCCAGGTCAGTCTGATACACCTCTTTTTGGCTGACTCCATCTGCCGCTAATCAGTCTGAGTTTACCATTAAAATTAAATTCCCTTTCTCCATTTTGGCAGAAATTTTCTGCCTCTATTTCTGTCTTTTTTTGTTCATAAATTTACCATCTCCTGATAATGCTCTGCACTGGGTGTGTTTATATTTATATATCTATATATTTATTCCATCTAGCTACATTGCTCCGCACTGTGTGTGTTTATATACTTGCATATTTATTCCACCTAGCTGCAATGCTCCGTACTGTGGGTGTTTATATATTTACATATTTATTCCATCTAGCTACAATGCTCTGCACTGTGTGTTCATATATTCATATATTTAGTCCATCCAGCTACAATGCTCTGCACTGTGTGTCTGTGTGTGTGTGTGTGTGTATATATATATTTTATAGTAATATGTACATATGTATATTCGCTGCTCTTGCTTGCTTGTTTTTTTTTTTTTTTTTTTTTTTTTTCCTTGCCTTCTGATTGTTGCTCTGAGTGTTGCTATCCCTGTGCTGTTGCAATCCTGGAATTTCCCCGTTGTGGGACTAATAAAGGCTTATCTTATCTTATCTTATCTTAATACAAAAATGTCATTGTCATCTTGCTGTGTTCTGCAATCCTTACAGCAAAATAAGCTATTATCTCTTTTTCCCTTTCTTCTACATGGACAGACTGAGGAACAAAATATAAATAAGATTACAAACGCCATTTACTAACTAACTAACCTGCACTTATATAGCGCTTTTCTAGTCACAAAGACCACTCAAAGCACTTTCACTAGTACTAACCCTCTATTCTAAGGGCCTATAGGAAACAGATATCTAGGGACAATTTAGAACAGCCAATTAACCTAACATGCATGTCTTTGGATTGTGGGAGGAAACCGGAGCCCCTGGAGTAAACCCACGCAGCACAGGGAGAACATGCAAACTCCACACAGAAAGGTTCCAACCCCTGCCAGCCTGGGGATTTGAACCAGGAACCTTCTAGCTGTAAGGCAACGGTGCTAACCACTGCACCACTGTGCTGCACTTTTATTAAAAAGTGAGTTTAGTGTTATTGAAACAAAGCAACAATATGACATAGAATTACCAAAACCTGTGTTTGAAAGTCAGTAGACTCTGGCAAATTACATGCACAAACACAATAATCATTAACCTCTTCTGTGCTTTGAATCATGTTGTAGCCGCACATGGGGAAAATATAATGAGTAGCATTTTAGATAAGAACAAAGAGCAGAGTTTTCCTTGGAGATAACAGGAAGTTGTGAAGAATGAATGCAGTGTGATCTTTTGTGTGTCAGGGACTGCTAGGAGGATCCTTTGTGTATCAGAGACTGCGAGGGGGATGTTAAAGGATTAAGGAAGTGAATGCAATGTGACCTTTGATGTGAATGCAATGTGACCTTTGATGTTTAGAAGCAGCTGTAGGAAGACCTGAGTATTTAAGAGAAGAGTTTTGTCTGAGATGTTCTCTTTGCTTATGTGTGAGCTGTGTAATAAACTGCCTGGGACAAATCCGCCTCGTCATTTACACACTCCACACTGGTGACCCAAGACAAATTATGCAACACGAAGAGAGATCCCCGGAGCCAGCCTCGTTGGGAGCCCCCAGCCAAGCATATGCCGTTACAATCCAGCTACCGGATTTTTGGCAGCACAATCCGCGCTCCTGGTTCCACCTGGTTGAGGCGCAGTTCGTCCTCCGGGGGATATCGGTGGATGACACGAAATTCTACCATGTGGTCGCAAAGCTCGACGCCCACACGGCTCAGCATGTGGAGAGCCTGCTGGATCAGCCACCAACCAGCGACAAATACAGCGCATTGAAGGCTGCAGTCATCCAGCACTACACTCTCTCGGTTGAGGAGAGAGTAGAGAGACTCCTGACGCGGACCGGGTTAGGAGATTGCACGGCTATTGACCTGATGGAGAGGATGCTGAGATTGAAGGGCTCGGACGACGACCACTTCATTTTTACCCACCTCTTCCTCCGGAACCTTCCGTCAGCGACGAGAGCGACCCTGGCCAATTCGCCGTTGCTGGCCAAGCGGGACTACCGTGCGCTGGCCCGAGAAGCACACCGGATCATCATGGCCAGCAGAGAGCTCACGACCACGGCGGCGGCGACGGAGCTCGGCGCGACGTCCGGGGATGGCGAGGAGCCATTGACGGCGGTAGCAGAACCACCGACGACAGCGGCGGCGGGGGCCAAGGAACGCGGAGGAGACATCCTTTGTTTCTACCACCGCTGCTTTGCAGAGAAGGCATGCAAATGTATACCACCGTGCCAGTTCAAGCGCTCCGGAAATGCCAAGACCGGGGGTCGGTAGCAGCTGCGGCCCTCGGGGAGGAGAACAAGCTGCTCTACTTGACGGACGTACGCTCGGGGAGGCATTTCGTCGTGGACACCGGTGCCCAGTTGAGTTTCATCATGCCGTCCTACGCCGACCGGCTGGCAGGATCCAGCGGCCCCGAGATGGCAGCAGCAAACGGCTCGGAGATTAAGACCTTTGGTGAGAGGACTCTACTTCTGTCGCTACACGGCCGTGCATTTGAGTGGACTTTTGTCATAGCAGCATTGAATTTCAATATATTAGGGGCTGATTTTTTGTGCTCACATGGTTTGTTGGTTGATGTCGCTAACAGGTGCCTGGTTAATGCACTGTCCTTTGATTCCATCCCCTGTACAGCTCGAGCGTCCCAGCCAACAGCACAAGCCAACGTCACAGCTGCAGGCGGTAAGCTCCACACACTGCTCACTCAGTTCCCAGCACTCACGGTCCTGACATTTTCTGCAGCCGTCGCTAAACACGGGGTGGAGCATTTTATTACCACCACCGGGCCGCCCGTTTTTGCAAAACCTCGGCGCTTGGACGCAGCTAAACTGGCCATAGCGAGTGAGGAGTTCGCCAACCTGGAGAGGTTGGGCATCATCAGGCGTTCAAACAGCCCATGGGTTTCCCTGCTACACATGGTCCCTAAAGCTGACGGTTCGTGGCGACCTTGCGGGGATTTCCGCAGGTTGAACAACGCCACAGCGCATGACCGCTACCCAATTCCTCACATACAGGATTTTTCCATTCACTTGGCAGGAACGCGCGTTTTTTCTAAAATAGACTTGGACCGCGGTTACCACCAAGTCCCAGTGCGCGCTGAGGACATACCCAAAACAGCGGTGATAACTCCGTTTGGTCTATTCGAGTTTTTGCGCATGCCATTCGGGCTTAAAGGGGCTGCACAGACGTTCCAACGCATGATGGATGCAGTGCTGCGTGATGTCCCTTTCGTATTCGTCTACCTGGATGATATCTTGGTAGCCAGCGCATCCGAGGACGAACACGAAACCCACCTCACGGCGGTTTTCCGGAGGTTGGGAGAGCACGGTTTAATAATCAACCCAGCGAAGTGTCAGTTTGGGGTGACGCAGATTGATTTTTTGGGGCACCACGTCTCTCCCAAAGGAGCGGTTCCGCTGCCTGACAAAGTGCGCGCGGTAGCAGATTTTCCCCGACCGCAAACGGTCAGGGCGTTACAGGAGTTTTTGGGAATGGTGAATTTTTATAACCGTTTCCTCCCCCGCGCAGCTCATGCAACCACTGTACGCCGCGCTCAAAAAACAGAAACCCGCGAATAAGATCGAATGGTCCCCAGAGCGAGAGAGGGCGTTCTCGGAAGTCAAGGCAGCCCTGGCAAATGCTGCGTTGTTGGCACATCCAGACCCAATGGCCTGCATAGCGCTCACTACTGACGCGTCAGATGTGGCCATAGGGGCGGTCGTGGAACAGCGTGTAGCCGGGGCTTGGCAGCCGCTCACCTTTTTCAGCAGGACTTTGCGCGATAGTGAACGTAAATACAGCGCGTTCGACAGGGAGTTGCTGGCTCTCCACTTGGCCATTCGCCATTTCCAGTTCTGGCTGGAAGGACGTTGTTTCACCGCGTTCGTTGACCACAAGCCACTAACATTCGCGATGGCCAAGGTTTCAGAACCGTGGTCGTGCAGGCAGCAGAGACAGCTGGCCGCGATCTCAGAGTTTACTACCAATATTCAGCATGTGTCGGGTAAACTGAATGTAGTGGCAGACTGCCTCTCACACGCCGTGGCGGCCCCGGTCCACGTGGGGATAGATTACACAGCCATGGCCGCGGAGCAGGTTAGTGACGCGGATGTGCACGCGCTCCAGTCTTGACCAACAGGGTTAAGGCTGGAGAGCAGGGTGCTGCAAGACAGTATGCCCCCACTAATCTGCGATGTCTCCACTGGGCGACCGCATCCCGTGGTACCGGCCGCGTGGCGCCGCCGCGTTTTTGACTCGATTCATTCTTTAGCGCACCTGGGAGTGCGCGCGTCGGTCAAAATGGTAGGAGAGAAATTTGTGTGGCCGAGCCTTTGCAAACAAGTGAAAGAGTGGGCAGCAGCCTGCATGGTGTGTCAACGAGCCAAAGTACACAGACACACGAGAGCTCCCTTGGAGCCGTTTCACATCCCGGCTAAGAGGTTCGACCATGTTCAAGTGGACCTCGTGGGCCCCCTCCTGCCATCACAGGGGTGCACGCACCTTCTGACAATGGTGGACCGCACCACGTGCTGGCCTGAGGTGGTTCCACAGGCGTCAACCATAGCCAAGAAGGTGGTGCTCGCATTTTTAACAGCATGGGTGGCGCGTTTTGGAGTGCTGTCGGACATTACGTCTGACAGAGGCCCTCAATTTGTTTCTGAACTTTGGTCAACAATGGCCCGCAGCCTGGGTGTCACAATTCACCGCACAACCGCGTACAATCCACAGGCTAATGGGTCATGCGAACGTTTTCATAGGTCATTGAAAGCGGCTCTCTGGGCGTCACTGACAGATGCAAATTGGGTAGACAAGCTACCGTGGGTTTTATTGGGGTTACGTTCTGCGCCTAAAGAGGATTTGGAAGCTTCCCCGGCTGAACTCGTTTTTGCGCAGCCACTTCGGCTGCCCGGGGAGTTTCTCCCAGATAATCCTGCACCGGGCAGCTCCCCGTCTCAGCTGTTGCAGCGTAGCATTGACACAAGCACGCTGCCGGGCCCTGTTCACCACAGATTTCCACGCGTTTTTGTGCCTAAAACTTTGAAAAACGTGGAGTTTGTTTTTATCAGACACGATGCACATCGCCCCCCACTGCACCCACCTTATGATAGACCGTTCAGAGTGCTGGAAACAGGGGACAAGCATTTTTTGCTAGATTTGGGGGGTAGGAGGGAAAAGGTTGGCATAAACAGACTCAAACCGGCTTTTGTGGTGGCGGACGAGCAAGTGCTGTTGACGAGGGCCCCTCGGCGTGGAAGACCCCCATGGGGAGCTTCCCAGAGTAAAATTTCCCCAGAACACCCACAGGGACAGACAAAAGGTTTTCACCCCCAGGCATCAGCTCCCCAGCATGACAGCGCCGCGGAGGCGGTGAATCCTGGTTACAGCAGATACGGGAGAAGACTGAAGCCCAAGCAGCATGTGGATTGATGTTTAATGATTCTGTCACAGCATACGGACTGTTATTCTTTTGTTCGATCCAATATGCTCGGGGGGTGGTGTAGCCGCACATGGGAAAAACATAATGAGTAGCATCTTAGATAAGAACAAAGAGCAGAGTTTTCCTTGGAGATAACAGGAAGTTGTGAAGAATGAATGCAGTGTGATCTTTTGTGTGTCAGAGACTGCTAGGAGGATCCTTTGTGTATCAGAGACTGCGAGGGGATGTTAAAGGATTAAGGAAGTGAATGCAATGTGACCTTTGATGTTTAGAAGCGGCTGTAGGAAGACCTGAGTATTTAAGAGAAGAGTTTTGTCTGAGATGTTCTCTTTCTACTATGCTTATGTGTGAGATGTGTAATAAACTGCCTGAGACAAATCCACCTCGTCATTTACACACTCCACAATGTAACATAATGTGTACACAAAGCCTTCAGTGATTAGGCATTATTAAGTGACAGAATGATATTGTAATATTCAGTTGATTTCATCATTGTCATGCTGGTAGCAAGCAATTGTACTTAACTTAGATGTTCTATGCACCTGTGGTCTCGACGAGGGAGGCACGGACAGTGGCGAGGGAGGGTCACAGAGGCTGGTCGTTAGTCCTGTGTCCTTTTTTCCCTGTAAAGTTCACTGTAATGCTTCAGTCAGAGAAATAAGGCAATTGAGTCAATAAAAGTAAGTGATACATCAAAAAATTGACTAAAATAGCTTAATGTTTTTTCATTTTCCAAGAAAAACTGGAGGAAATGAAAATATTGGCTTTAAAAATATGTAAATAGTTCATCACGTAAAATATATAAGGTGTCACCCCAATGGCCACTTTGGGGGAGAGATTTCAAAGCATGACATTCAGACACACCTAGAATCTCTAAGGGCTCCATTTCTTTAGGTCTGATATATATACTGTAGGTAGGAGAAAGGAGAGGGAGGATGAGGATAAGGGAAGGGACATAACGGGACAGTCCTGATAATCAAAGCTTATCCAGGCAGATGTCACAGACACTCTGGAGACAAGAATGTAAATCTAACAAAACGTCCATAAAACACTAATTTATATAAGCTAAAGAGTTCCTGTGAATTCCTGTGACCCGAAACAGTACATGTCAAAGAGATTATAAAAAGTGACTTAGATCATTCCTTACTCATGTACTGATCCTGTACTGATCTTCAGTCTGAACTCTCTGAAATTGCTCACAGAAACATGCCAAGAATACATGAACTTAGTTCACATGGAATGCACATATAAACATTAAACTTGGCATATGAAAGGTATGATACTTCTCAGAAATACTGCTCAAAAAAATAAAGGGAACACTAAAATAACACATCCTAGATCTGAATGAATGAAATATTCTTATTAAATACTTTGTTCTTTACATAGTTGAATGTGCTGACAACAAAATCACACAAAAATTGTCAATGGAAATCAAACTTATTAACCCATGGAGGTCTGGATTTGGAGTCATACTCAAAATTAAAGTGGAAAAACACACTACAGGCTGATCCAACTTTGATGTAATGTCTTTAAAATAAGTCAAAATGAGGCTCAGTAGTGTGTGTGGCCTCCACGTGCCTGTATGACCTCCCTACAATGCCTGGGCATGCTCCTGATGAGGTGGCGGATGGTGTCCTGAGGGATCTCCTCCCAGACCTGGACTAAAGCATCCGCCAACTCCTGGACAGTCTGTGGTGCAACGTGGCGTTGGTGAATGGAGCGAGACATGATGTCGCAGATGTGCTCAGTTGGATTCAGGTCTGGGGAACGGGCGGGCCAGTCCATAGCACCAATGCCTTCGTCTTGCAGGAACTGCTGGCACACTCCAGCCACATGAGGTCTAGCATTGTCTTGCATTAGGAGGAACCCAGGGCAAACCACACCAGCATATGGTCTCACAAGGGGTCTGAGGCTCTCATCTCAGTACCTAATGGCAGTCAGGCTACCTCTGGCGAGCACATGGAGGGCTGTGCGGCCCCCCAAAGAAATGCCACTCCACACCATTACTGACCCACTGCCAAACCGGTCATGCTGGAGGATGTTGCAGGCAGCAGAACATTCTCCACGGCGTCTCCAGACTCTGTCACGTCTGTCACATGTGCTTATTCAATCAGTGTTACTTCCTAAGTGGACAGTTTGATTTCACAGAAGTGTGATTGACTTGGAGTTACATTGTGTTGTTTAGTGTTCCCTTTATTTTTTTGAGCAGCATATAATAATACATTATTAATATCAATAATAATGTAGATAATGTTGTAGCATCAACATCTCCTCAGGCCAATCCAGAAGATCACTTTTCTTCATTCTACAGGAATCTCAGTTTTCTTCATATTAAAACAACTCTCACTGAAGGCCTGGCCGAGAATGATGTGCCTTTCCCAGGACCCCAATGTAAACAACTCCCTTCTTGCAGAGATGGTAAGGATCAAAATTTGCTTTTAAAGGCTTAAGTGGACCATAAACTCTGGAGTCCAGATCCCAAAGTGGACAGTTCATGTTGATAAGCATCCGCCCTACAGGAAACTAATGCTCTTAAAAAGTCATAAACTTCTTAAGCGGACAGATATATGGCCTCCTTCCTTTCCTAGACAGATCACAGAGCTTTTTAGGCCATTTCTCTCCCATGACAGAGACCTACAAAATTATCTACAGCTCAACAGTACCTCCTAGTAGATATCTACGGAATATGTTTCATTGTATAATCTGTCAATTCTGACTAAACATTAAGTTTCTTCCAGCTATCATCTCCCCAGGTTCCTAAGGACACTGAAAATCATCGCTATAGCTCAAGTAGGTTCATTTTGTCTTCTTTTAATTATTTGTCTTTTGTTCTCATTAAAGACAAGAATAGAAAGGAGATGTCTTTACCTTCTTAACATGTTTCGACTGTACACTGCAGCCTTTGTCAGAAGAGTCAGCTGATTGCTGCCAGGTAACATTTATCAGCTGATTTTCGTAGGCGGAGCCAGCTCAGCAGATCTGTCAGATCCACCGAGCCGGCCCCGCCTTCCGCCGTCAGATGGTCTCTGGAGAATGTGATCCCAGGTGTGGGAAAGCATAAAGGCCTCCTCAACTTGGTTCATGGTGTCTTTTCCCCGCTTCCTGATTTCTATGGCCTCCTTGATCCAGCGTTTGTGTCTGTTGCTCTCTGATCCAATAATTTTTGCGTTGTCCCTGTCCATGATGTGATTATTTCTTTTGCAGTGATCTGATATTGCTGATTTTAATGTTTCTTGTTCTGTCTTTTCTTTTTGTGATTTTGTGAGTCGTCCTTGTGTTTCCTTCTCACATTCCTTCAGGTGTTCTTTTTTTCTTGTGGTGAATGATCTTCCAGTTTCTTCAATGTAGGTTTTGTTGCATGATCTGCATGATATTTTATATATTACATTGCATTTTTTGTCTTGTTCTATTCTGTCCTTGGGGTGTACTAATAACTGTCTTAATTTTTTGTGTGGTTTTACTGCTGTGTTTATTTTGTATTTTTCATGATCTTTTGAATTGGTTCTGTGATCCCTCGTATGTATGGTATGGTTATGGTGTCCTTGTTTTTGATTTCGGCTTTTGTTCTGTGTCTTATTTCCTGTTTGTTTTCTTTGTTTTTGACTTGCTGTTTCCCTTTGTTTATGGCCCATACTGAATATTGGCAGCATATAAGTGCATGTTTTATGTGGTTTTCCTCCTCCTGTCTGTTTTCTTGGTCTGTGATGATGGTGGCCCGTTCATATAATGTCCTGACAATTGATAGCTTGTGTGCAGAGACCATCTGACGGCGGAAGGCGGGGCCGGCTCGGTGGATCTGACAGATCTGCTGAGCTGGCCCCGCCTACGAAAATCAGCTGATAAATGTCACCTGACAGCAATCAGCTGACTCTTCTGACGAAGGCTGCAGTGTACAGTCGAAACATGTTAAGAAGGTAAAGACATCTCTTTTCTATTCTTGTCTTTAATAAGAACAAAAGATAAATAAACTGAAAATCATCCTTTTTAATCACCGACCAGGGTTTGCAGTAATTCATTAATCCTTGATCTAAATGTGAAGTGCATGTATTAGGAACATGTATTAGGAATGTTTATTTTCATGAGTGTTATTCAAATGAATGTTACTATTATTAGTAATGGTATAAATGCATGATCAGTGAATATTAGCTTAGCCACTTAATTTAGTTAGATTTTATATTGAGTACATAATTTCATAAGAACTGAATGGGTATTAATCCTTGTACGATATCATTCCTGATAAACCACTCCTCTCTACCTTTCACAGGATAATCCCCTTTTCATTTGATTGGCTGTTCCCAAACAAAGAGATGTTTTCGCATTGGACAAAGGCCTGTTCAAACTCCTCTTTATGAAAGCTAAGACAGCCGTCTGCTGCTATCCGCTGTCCATCTGTGAGTCCCCCACCCCCACCCCACCCTCGCCTGAGTCTGCACTTCTTAAGGTTGGTTGTTAATATCACGAAGCCTCGCAGCAGGAGCTTCATCCCTGGTTCCCAATCGTCAAACCCCAGCCGGCACCGACCCGCTGAACATGTGGACCTACAGCTGTTCATAAGTGAGACTCCCATTTTCCTATCTGCTGGGTTAAATGTGAAGTCCTAAAATTTTAAATTACAACTGAACATAACCAGTATTTCATGGTACAATTAGTCTCTCAGCCATAGGATAAAGCTATAAACTGAAGGAAGATTCTTATTCCTTTTTAAGTAACCTCCTTTCATTTTAGTAGATTAATTCAGAAGTTCATTTTTAGATAATCAGCTTATGAATTTTCCCCATACAACTGTGTTCTGTTTTTGTTAGACATTTTAGCCTTCCATTACCGCTGAAACATAAAGTCTGGTTTGTCCTTGGTTCCACAAAGGTTTAACGCTAGACTTTATGTTCAGGAATCCACTAACAGTTGATGTGATTTTAGACACCTGTTATCATTTGAATCTGTTTGTCCATCATTTAAATGCCATACCATGTAACCTGAATGAGTTTAATAAAAGGATGAATGAAAGAAGTTGAAGCATTTTCCTTTTGCATATATGTTTCCTAGATCACGGCAGGAAAAGAACTCCCTTAAATTTTGAGACTGATCCATTAAGTAATTGAAGGTACGGAAATTAACTGAAATTAAGTTAATAATATAAGTCGTTCTTTTAGAACTGGTGTCCCTTTTACGAGTGCTTTCCTATTTTATTTAGTGAGTGTAGGGGTGACGGTTCAACTCTGTCCCCTCACACAACCACTATTAAATAAAATAAATAATTCCTGTGCCTTATTACCCTATATTTTATTAAATATCACTACAAAGTGGAATTTTTCTATCAGGGTTGTTCCTGCTGAAAGGTGAACCGTTGCCCCAGTCTGAGGTCAAGATAATTCCGGACGAGGTTTTCATCCAGGATGTCTCTATATTGCTGCATTCATCTTTCCCTCTATCCTGACTAGTCTCCCAGTCCCTGCTGCTGAAAAACATCCCCACAGCATGATGCTGCTACCAACATTGCTGTGGTTATGAACGGTGTCCTTGTTTGCTCCAAACATGACACCTGGCATTCACGCTAAAGAGTTCAATCTTTGTCTCATCAGACCAAAGAATTTTGTTTCTCATGGTGTGAGAGTCCTTCAGGTGCCTTTTGGTAAACTCCAGGCAGGCTGCCATGTGCCTTTTACTAAGGAGTGACTTCCGTCTGGCCACTCTACCATACAGGCCTGATTGGTGGATTGCTGCAGAGATGGTTGTCCTTCTGGAAGGTTTTCCTCTCTTCACAGAGCAACACTGGAGCTCTGACAGAGTGACCATCAGGTTCTTGGTCACCTCCCCGACTAAGGCCCTTCTCCCCCGATTGGTCAGTTTAGACGGCCGAACAGCTCTAGGAAGAGTCCTGGTGGTTCTGAACTTCTTCCATTTACAGATGATGGAAGCCACTGTGCTCATTGGGACCTTCAAAGCAGCAGAAATTTTTTTGTACCCTTCACTAGATTTGTGCCTCAAGGCAATCCTGTCTCAGAGGTCTATAGACAATTCCTTTGACTTCATGCTTGGTTTGTGCTCTGACATGCACTGTCAACTGTGGGACCTTATATAGACAGGTGTGTGCCATTCCAAATCATGTCCAATCAACTAAATTTACCACAGGTGGACTCCAATTAAGCTGTAGAAACATCTCAAGGATGATCAGTAGCCATGTTTACATGGACACAAGTAACCGGATTAAAAGCCTGATCAGAATAAAAATGCGTCATGTAAACACGCCAATCTGAATATTCTGACCCAATCACGCTCATTCGGATCAAAATTTCATTCTGATTGAGATGGGTAGGTTATGCCGATTGTTAATCCGATTGGTTTGTATATAAACACTTATTCCGAAGATTGAGCAGACAGTATGTTTAGTGCGCATGTCTGTAGGTCAGCCACACGTCGACATGACATATTTCTGCCTTTACAGCAGCTAGCCGAAGACATTTTGGGAGTAAAACAAAACTGGTCTGTATCATCCTGCTGTCTCCCTCTGTTCATCATATGCAGAAGTATGTACTTGTAGCTTCATTACGGAGACCAGCAGAAGGAAAAGTACAGTCTGAATAACACAGCACAGGTCCATTTCTTAAAGAGAAAGGCACAAAGGGGTCTTTTTCACATCAGAAGTTGCTTCTTCTTCTACTATTTGCAGAAAGTCAGATAATTGTGTGCATGTCAAAATGACTTAGGCTGTTCAAACGTGTGACACATGGAAATGCACATCCTAATCAGATCAACCTTTTCAGCATCCATGTAAACAGTAAAGTTCTAATCTGAATTGTAATCAGATTGAAGAAATTTTGCCCATGTAACTGTGGCTACTGGAAACAGGATACACCTGAGCTCAATTTTGAGCTTCGTGGCAAAGGCTGTGAATATTTGTTTTTCTTAGTTTTTTTATTTTTAATAAATTAGCAAAAATCTAAAAAAAATCACATTGTCATTATGGGGTATTGTGTGTAGAATTTTGAGGGAAAAAATGAATTTAATCCCTATCGAAATAAGGCTGTAACGTAACAAAATGTTGAAAAAGTGAAGCGCTGTTAGTACTTTCCGGATGCACTGTACAAGGAAGTCACATTACAAAAGGACATGATGTCACATGACTTGTGGGAAATGTAGTCCATGGTGTGAGCAAAGAGGAGAAAGGGGAGGAAAAAAAAACATAGTTCTCTTCCCTCAAATTTGGAGTTGGAGCAGGTTCATTTGTCCATAAATTGCCAAGGAATAGCTTTTAACACAGTGCTGTAAGTTGAGGATGTCATATCCGGCTCTAGGGAGCCGGGCAATCAGAGCCAGGGACAAGCCAGTGAGTCGTGATATTTTATTCAGGGTAAAGGGGAAGGGATGAGGAGAGCACAGATACTCATGCAGAGGTACACTCACAGGTTGCACAGCGCAGAGGTAAGCAGCTCGTACCGGACGTGGGGGTAGCAAGATGTACATACTCACAGCGGGATACAAACACAGGAATGCTGCAAGAGGAGTATAAGCTGACACCAGACGAAGGGGCTTCAGCTTAGCAATGTGTTTATGTCGCAGCCCCGAGTCATCGAGGCTGCGACATCCTCGCAGCCATATCCTCGCAGCCATATCCTCATTGGCAGCGCCCCAGCTGATGAAGACTAATTGGCCCCAGCCGTCCATAATGCTGCCAGCTGGGGGCCAGCTGAGACGCTGCTCAATGGGAAGCAGGGATGAGGGAAAACATGGGCTGAGTGCCGAGACGGCATCTCAACCCATGGTGACAGAGCCCCTCCCTCAAGGTCGGGCTCCTGAACGACCAGGAACATCCCAGCCCCCCCCCCCCCCCAGGGTGGGAGGAAGGGAGGCGGACCGGAGGGGAAGAAGCCAAGGGAAGGACAACACCAATGGGGCAATGTAGGGTAGCGGGAAAGAAAAACCCAAATACAATACTGACAAAACAGAATAATTAACCCAGGTACAGATGGGGAGAAGAACTGGGTCAGCACGCCGGTTACATACTACCCAGAGAGTACCAACCATGCGTGACCCAGAGCAAGGAAAAAAGAACCACCAAAAAGGTACAGGGCAAAAAATGCTGAGTACGGTTAAATAAAGGGGAACCTATACACAGCGCTAATTTAAGTACATACACACAGTCACCAAGAAAAGTGAGGGTGACTGGAACAAATGACAATTATAGAGCATGGTGTTACGGAAAACAAGGCACATGACTATAACGAACCAACAGGACAAAAAAGAAATACTGAGTGCAGGCAAAGAAAAACCCACACACACGAATATATAAATACCCAGTCACCTAAAGAAATGAAAGTGACTGGAATAAATGGATAACTGCAGAGCATGGTATTACGGAAAACAAAACATAATTCTACAATACAAAAAACGAGGCTAAAAACATGGCACAAAAAGTAAAATGCTGAGCATGAGCGATGGAAAACACAGCACTATAAAAACGAATCCACCAACAGGACAAAACATTACACCCGAGTGACCTTAATAACAAAAGAAAAAGTGACACCCGAGGTGAATGGCAGGCAGAGTCCAAAAATGGCCGAGATGGCTCCGGAGATCTCCCCGCCCATCGTCCAGCTGGCGAATCAGGGAAAGAGAAGTGTTCGGACGGCGAACTCTGGACCCAGATCCCAGGAATCCAGTCCACCGGCAGCCGAACCAGGCTGCCCAGAGGGAAACACAGACCAGTGGGGGGAACCAGATCACCGAACCGAAAGTCTTGTGGGTCGGTCGTCGACCCGCATCACTCAACCACCAGGACCGTTGAGACGGGCGAAGGATCAGAGCGGATCCCGGTGGAAGAGGCTCAGGGGAGAGCCGATGACGAGGGCGGCGGGCGTCAGGCCGCAGGAAAACGGCCACCTCCTCACCGGACCTGGACAATACTGGGGCAGCACCCACATCGGACCCCGATCGGGCCTCAGGCGAACCCACGTTGGACCCCGACTGGGTCTCGGGCGAACCCACGTTGAATACTGCACCAGAACCGACCTCCAACGTTGAACCCGGACCCTCCAGCACCACGAGGAACAGCAACTCCTTGCCGGTGACCCTGGAAGAAGGCTCAGAAGAGAAAACAGAACCGGGATCAGGATCACCGGCAGCGCCAGAACCCGGCGAGACGAGTTCAGACGCAGCGGACGGCTGCACCCGGCTCGTCTCCCCTGGAGATAGGCTGAAGTGCTCGGGGATAAAAAGAGAGAAAAGAAAGGAGAGCACTCGCCTGATCTCGGGTTCTGACGCCGTCCAGGACTGCGAAGATCCAGGATCCGTCGTCAGGAGGTCGTTGTCAGGCTCCCATCTAGCCGCGTCGGGCCCCGCAGCCAGCACGATGGTCAGCGCAGCTTGAGATCCCTCCAGCTCAGGTAACCCCGCCGACGATCCACTCGGCGTGAAGCCAGAAGAATCTCGTCCCGCCGGACCGAACCGCTCCTCCGTGGAGACCCGGGGACGCTCAGTCGTCGGCGTAGACTCCACGCAGCAGTCAGTCCCCCTCCTCCGTCCGCAATGTAACTGCGGAACCACAGGCCCTCTCCATATCCCACCACGTTGACCCGGAGCCGGGGACCGCTTGGCGGAGAGAGACACAGAGGATGCGGGATTAGGCATACAGGTTACAGCAGGTGGGGAGAGTTCAGGGAGCTGCGAACCCTGAACTTCTCCTCCAGGGATGTGACAGAGCAAATCATTAAGCAGGTGTGAAAAAACAATGACTTGCCTGCCCCCTGGAGGTTGAGTATCGCCTGCTGTAGTGGAATCTGCTTCTTCCTCTCCCCGCCCGGCGATAACAGAGGACCCCCCGGGAATTCGTCTGAGGGTCGCTCGCATTGTCTCCAGCAGAGAGCTCACCAGGCCGGGATTCCAGGCACACACAGCGGTCAGGAAGCGCGTCGAGGAGGAGGGGGAAACAGCCGGGGTGAGCCAGCCCGAATGTCCAGGAATGACAGCGGGGGAACGAGGCTCAGGGGACGAGGCTGTAGAATCTCCACACTGACGAGGCGAAGGGATGACAGCTGCGTGGGAGGAACGGTCCTGACGATGACCCAGAACTGGATCCGGACGAGGTTCGTGCAGAGGTGACTCGGCGATGTGATGACGACTACTCCCAGGGGACGAAGCGAGGGGGAAACCCAGGATTCGCCGCTCCAGATCGGAGATCGAGACGAGGAAGGCGTTGAGCACGGGAAAGCTTCGTAGCCCTGAAGTCCACACCATCAATCTCACTGCCGCCGCCACATGCCTGAAGGTGGTGACAGGAAACACAGTAGAGCTCGCGACAGCCACTCGACCCCGGACATAACTGCTGTCAGCTGCGGCTCCTTGAAGGGAATCCCGAGTGACGTGGCGCAGGTCGGGGGAAGTCCTCTGGTTGGCGCGAACTCCCGGACTGGAATGGCGGCAGGAACGGGACTCCGAAGCGGGGAAAGACGTCGCCCACTTCGACTCCCTGCCGGGATTTCCATCCACCCCGTGGAGCTTCTCTCGCTGTGTACCTGCAGCGTCTATCCTGGCACTGTCCTCCAGATGGTACAGAGAGTGAGGGTGACAGTCCAGGAGTTCCTCAGCACGGCCCGGATGCCAGCGTCTCGCGTTGGAGGCGTCGTGCAGGGTGAAGAGCGTCCCGTCGACAGCCTCCGAGATGGACTTCAGCTCGTCGCCCTGGCGCCGGAAGTGACTCCTGGGAAACGGCATGCTAGCAGCGCTGACACCCGGACAGAAAGGTACATTTCCACAGCGACTCACGGCCGCCGGCAACTCTTCTGGCTGCGACATAGTGTCATATCCGGCTTTAGGGAGCCGGGCAATCAGAGCCAGGGACAAGCCAGTGAGTCGTGATATTTTATTCAGGGTAAAGGGGAAGGGATGAGGAGAGCACAGATACTCATGCAGAGGTACACTGACAGGTTGCACAGCGCAGAGGTAAGCAGCTCATACCGGACGTGGGGGTAGCAAGACGTACATACTCACAGCGGGATACAAACACAGGAATGCTGCAAGAGGAGTATAAGCTGACACCAGACGAAGGGGCTTCAGCTTAGCAATGTGTTTATGTCGCAGCCCCGAGTCATCGAGGCTGCTCCTATTTATCCTCATTGGCAGCGCCCCAGCTGATGAAGACTAATTGGCCCCAGCCGTCCATAATGCTGCCAGCTGGGGGCCAGCTGAGACGCTGCTCAATGGGAAGCAGGGATGAGGGAAAACATGGGCTGAGTGCCGAGACGGCATCTCAACCCATGGTGACAGAGGACAGATGATATCTCAGTGCCCCTCCTCTGTTAAGAGGGAGCCTTTCCACTTTGACATAGATGGCTTCCTTAACACGTCTTTAAAACCACCCCTCTTCTCTGTCCAAGATGTGCACATCTTGGTCTCGAAAGGTGTGTTGTTTTTGTTGCAGGTGAGTATAGATGGCTGAATTTTGTCCAGACAAATTTTCTCTTCTGTGTTGCGACATACATTTACAGAGCTGCTGTTTTGTTTCCCCGATATAAAGATTGTCACACTCCTCACTACATTTGAAAGCATACTGTATACGAGGTTGCTCTTTTTGGTATCCTGTCTTTGAGATGAACCAACCAATGTTGCAGACTGTTCCTAGGTTTAAAGTACACAAGTATGTTGTATTTGGAGAAAATCCTAAGAATCTTTTCAGAAAGCTCAGCCACATATGGAATGACTATATGATTTCTCTTGATTTTACACTCTGTTTCTCCTGATAGCCTAGAAATCTTTTTACATTTCATGTGAGTTTTGATGAAGGTCCACTCTGGAAAACAACACCGTTTTAAAGCTTGTTTCTTTTTCCCCTTGTCCTGTCAGGCAGCCAGGTGAGCAGAACAGAAATCTTCTTTCATTATTGTACCAAACAGATTTACTTTGCCAAAAGGAGCATCATACAATTTATTAAACTCCTCCTGTAATAACTTTTAATACTTTATTTAAATTGTTATACCCATAAAGGACTCGACGGGGGGGGGGGGGGGGCAGACAAAGAACACAAACAAACTAACACAACTGAAACAAACAGAAGACAGACTGTTTCTTCCACTGAAGAGGTCTCAACACAAGTCGGGTATCTGCACCTGTCAAAGCAGAGACATATGTGTGTGTGCATATGTTGCATACGGGTGTGTGTGTGTGTGTGTGTGTGTATGACAGCGCACACAAAATAATTGTGTGCATGTGAGTGGTTTGTCAGGAAACATGCAAAGAGGGTGGCCGGTTACAGCAGCCCCCCCCCCCCCCGGAAACCCTGAGAAAGCAGGACGCCACCAACCCCCACAGAGCACAAATGTCCCGAGGCTGACAAGCCCCTGGACAGCCAGGCATCTGCCCCAGGAGGGACAGACGAGGGAGGCCGGACCGCCAAGCGGTGGGCACGGCTTGCCCATGCCTTTGGACCAGAGACCACTTTCCCCCAGACACAGAAGGCTTGTTTTATATAGGCGTGTTCCTTTTCCTGAGTTTCCGAGTCTGTGGGTATGTTTTCCTCATGATGTTGCAATGTATGGATCACTCCCAGTTTGTGCCCAAGTGGGAGGTGTGAATCAAACATGAGGTACTGATCAGTGTCTTTTGTGTGTGTGTGTGTGTGTGTGTTGGTAGGTTTTCGATACACCTCAATATGAAGTTCACCCCCTTTCATCAACCTTTTTCCCACAATCCAGAAATGGGAATTTGCTGTCCTTCATATCCTCCCAATGTTACTATAGTTTATTACACCCAGATGGAACTAAAGAAAGCTAGCTGCTTTTAGAAGTTTTTCTGATAAATTTTCAACCGTTTCACCTTTTTTCTTGTAAATTTACATTTTTCAAAAATTGGCATCTTTTTTTTTTGCAGCTTTTTTCTTATACAATTTGCAACTTTCCCCCACAAATTTACCACTTTCTCATAAATTTGCATATTTTGCAATTCTCTCATAAAATTTGCCTATTTTTTCTCATAAAATTTGCAACTTTTTTTCCCTCTTAAATTTATAATGTATTTCACATCATGCTCTGGGCATGGTCTTAGGCTCATGCCCACGCTTAGTGCTTATTTTTGGTCTCTCTGTGTTTATTATCCTGTTTGTCTGTATTTTGCCTTCTGTGCTTCCCTTGGGTCCTCTGTGATTGTTATTGTGTTCCCTGGTCCTTAGTCTGTCATGTCGTCCCTGTCGTTGTCATGAATTGCCCCACGGGGCAGAAAGGAGACACCCATGCACTGGACTGCTAGTTTGTGAAATTTATTAACAAAACAAAACATGAAGTCCAAAACAGTGCTCAAACACAAAAAACGAACTGATAAGCAAGCAAACTTACAGATAAAGCACACCAGAACAAGGGCTGGGTTCTGGTGGAGACGAGGGAAGTGTACTTAACCCTATGAGTGTGTATGTTGCCGAACTGCGACATAACCCCTAGTGGTCAAGGGTGGTAAATATTTTTTGTCAATAAAATAATTCAGATTTCCAAGGCTATCACTTGAAAGTGGTAAGAGATAATGGCTTACTGTAAATTAGAAAGATGTAAAATATAATCCAAAGTTTCAGATAGGAATAAATTTACGAATCTAATTTGCATACTGTTGCGGCACCTCTTTAAATTCCATAACTCAGTCAAAACTGGACTTTGGACGTATTTACACAAAAAATGGTTCAGTCTGTTGACACTGTTTTTTTGTACCTCATCATCTTATTTTCAAAGTATATGAACAAGAAATCAGTACATTTAAAAAAAACAAAAAAACAGAAATTTCTCCCTTACCTTTGACAAAGGGGGGCTGGCTGGCTGGGTGGTGAGGCCACTGCATTTTCACCCATCATGGTCCATATTTTGCGTTCTGCCAGTAATTTAAAATCTCTACGACATCTACAAAGTTTTATGATTATCCCACATAAATTTCAATTGTATCCCATGGCTATTTTCCACGTACAAAGCCGAAAAAGTGACCGAGACGATCGTGGCCGTATTAGCTTTCTGGGCTAACTGCTACAAACAAGAAAAGGAAATGAGGAGTTTTTCTTCTTTGGTGTATTACGTGTCATCCACTGAGTCCTCCAACAGATGTCTGCCACCTTTTGAAACTGGCAAATCAGTACAGTCAGTACAAATTCGCAATGCAGGTGATCATGTCAGAGTGAGAAGGCAGGCACTTGCCGCCCTCTGCCACTAGGGGCACGCAATTTCTCACATTCAAAGGGTTAAGACTCCAACAAAGAGAAATGAAAATAACAACCCTTAAATAGGGTCAGAAACAAATGATACAAGTGATGATAGGTGTGGGTCACATGAGCGGGCAGCAGGTAACAATGATTGCAACTGGGATTAGCTGGGAGCAATGAGAGGGAGAGCCAAGACTGACAGCTGACAGGAGCACCACCCAAAACAGAGCAAAAAAAACCCAGAAGTGCTGCTGACAGCTGCAGCCACAGGAAGAGAGAAGATGTAACAGAATAGAAATACAATGAGAAAACAAAGACAAATAAACCCAAACATAAAAACAACAACACTACAATGAAAGCAATGGGAAAATAATTCATACTAAGGAACAATACAGGATAAGTGAAAATTAACCAAAGATAAAATAACAGGAATAAGAACTCAAAAATACAACACCATATGAAAAAAGGTAAAGAGACCGAGCACGGTAGAATCCCTCCATGCTCAGATTGTGACAGAGCCCCCCCCCCCCCCCCCCCCCTCAAGGGGTGGACATCAGACACCCCGGGTAACATCAAAAGAAAAGGACCCCCCTACACACAAAAAACCCACCCCAACAAGAAAACAATCCCATCCCAGGTGGGAAGAGGGGGACCCAGGCATGGAGGGACCGAAACAAACCAGAGGAAATAAACCATACTTTCACAACACATACCCCAGCAACCCCAGACAAAGAGGAAACAAAACAAAAAACGACGACCCCACTCAGGACCCACACTCATGCAGAACCAGACACTTAGGCCCCCTGGAAGAAAGAATTCAGGTGGCCAGATAAAGTCCCAGACCTGACAGATGGCATGGTGGTAAGAGTCGGGTGGCCTGCCGGAGAACGTGAGCCACGCAACCCAGCGGCACAGTCTGTCAGGTGGCAGGCCGGAGTTTTTTAGCCACCTAAACAGCAGGGGTGGCCCAGGAGGTGGCTGCCCCACAGGGAAGACAAATGAGGAAGAGGACAGTGGAGTTGTGGAAACCTCGACGGCGTCTGGCAGAGCAGGGGGAACCACGACGCCCTCGGACTAGCCTGTAGCATCCTTGGTGGTCCCGGACTATGACATAGTAGCACCCATGGTGGCTCTGGGCTGGAGCAAAGCTGCACTCGCAGTGGCTCCGGGCTGGAGCAAAGCCGCACCCGTGGTGGCTCCGGGCTGGAGCAAAGCCGCACCCACGGTGGCTGGAGCAAAGCTGCACCCGCGATGGACCCAGACTAGGACAGAGCTGCACCCTCAGAGGCCCCGGGCTGGAATGCTGCACCTGCAAAGACCTCGTCCAGAGGGGGAGCAGCACCCACAGAGGCCCCAGTCTGGGACGGATCATCCGCGATGACCTCGGCTGAAGTTGGTGCTGGATCTTGTACTGCTGAAGCCAGGGGATGCTCCATCGTTGGCACAGGCTCCAGCTTGGTAACAGCGCTCTCCCTCCGTCCAGGCCGTGGCTGTGGGGCTGGAACCAGGTCTTCAAGGACCGCAGGCTCCTTCATTGCCCGGAGGCTCAGTTCTTGGGCCGGCAGACACTCAAGGGGAAAAGGAGGAGACACAGAGAGAGCAGGTGAACACTCTAAAGCTGCAGCAGATGGTGAGGAATCAGAGGACTGCCTAATCTAAGCTTCACCGTCAGGAGTCAGGCAAGATAATTTATGCTTAATTGAATGAGAGGGAAAAACTACTTGCCTGAGCTCCTGGGCTGTGATGTCTTCTGCTGCAGCAGGTTGGGAATCAGCCCTCTCCGTGACTTCAGTGGTCATGGGCCCCTCAGAAGAACATGGAGGAGCCGCCCCTGCAGACACGACGATGGGTGGAGCCAGGAAAGGAGGTGACCCGTCTTTCAGCAGTGGGAGGAATCGGCAAGGGAAGAGGGGAGCAGCAGCAATGGAGGAGGAGGCTGACGGGACAGCCGGAGATGAGAAACAAGATGAGGGGACTGCTGCGGGGGTCTTCGGCCTCAGTGAAGGAGGCGCTGCTTGCAAGGAAGTGGTCTTCAGTCTCCAGCAAAGAGAAATGAAAATAACAGCCCTTAAATAGGGTCAGAAACAAATAATACAAGTGATGACACGTGTGGGTCACATGAAGAGACAGAAGGTAACAGTGATTACAACTGGGATCAGCTGGGAGCAATGAGAGAGACAGCCGGGACTGACAGCTGACAGGAGCACTACCCACAATGGAGCGAAAAACCCAGAAGTGCTGCTGATAGCTGCAGCTCCAGGAAGAGAGAAGACACAACTGAATACAATGAGATAACAAAGACAAATAAACCCAAACATTAAAAAAAAAAACACTACAATGAATGCAACGGAAAAATAATTCATACTAAGTGTCACAACTCGCCGCTCCCAGTCATCCACCTCAGCTGCGCGCACACCTGCACCTCGTCAGGAACGGGCTATTTAGCCCACTCGGCCCAGAGCATCGGTCTGGAGCCGTCTGTGTTTCTACGCGCTCAAGCCCTCAGCTGGATTGTCTCTTCCCGTCCTGCCAACCTTCTCTACAGCACGCAAGCTGATTAATCACTTACCTGTCTACCAGCCTCTCCCCTGTGCACAGGTGGATTCCCTGGCGGCGGATTCTCCCGTCATCGCCATCTCCTTTCCTCTCCTCTCCACACCTCATCGTGTGCGCAGCAGAACGCTGTCTTCCAGGCCGAAGATCCTTAGCCAACGCCAGCCACCATCCCATCTGCAAGTAAGCCATATTCAGCATATCTCTCCTTTTGGTTAAGCCCAGCTCATATTCCTGTCTCCTCTCTTCCCATAGGGTTGCCTGGCTGCACGGCGTGCTGCTCTGTTCCCGACTCTCTTCGTCCACCCACAATCCATAAACATATCACTTACATGCACCCAAACACCCTTGCTGTTGAATAAAGCTATTGAATCTTACCTGAGCCTGCGTGCGTGTTTCCTGGGCCGATAAATATGTCACTAAGGAACAATACAGGATAAGTCAAAATTAACCAAAGATAAAATAACAGGAATAAGACCTCAAAAATACAACACCATACAAATATAAAAAAAGGGAAAGAGACCGAGCACGGTGGAATCCCTCCATGCTCAGATTGTGACAGTCGTACCAGTTGTTATTGTTCTCTGTGTCCCCCCAGTCTTCTGTTTAAGTCTTGTGTGTATCCCCTGTACTTGTTTACCTATTGTTATCAGCCCCTTGTTTGTTCCATATCCATAGCCACTTTCCCTCATGTGTGTTGCTGTTTAGCCCCTGATTGTTATCCCAGCTGTCCTGCGTTCCCCTGATTATCTGTCTCCCTATACATGTTCTTCTCTGTGTTCATTCTGTGTGGTGTGTTGCATTCACTTCCGCCCTCCCAAGAGAGCAGACGTTTTTTTCTTCTCTCCTGCTGACTTTTTCCTCCCCTCCTACTACTGGATCCCAGCTTGCTGTTGTCTGTCTGCGTCTAACTGCGACCGCCGAAAAGAAATTATGGAGTTAATAAGCTGGGCTTTGAACACAATTGACACTATTTTTTCAACAAGGAAAAGTGCTCCGGGGGAAGCTGTCTGCCCCGCTGGAACGGCTCCAGTGGGCTATCTATGTGACACAGGTAATTGGAAAATGCTGTGTCTCTCTAATCTCTCTATCGAAGATATTGAAGATTTGTTTATCTTCGTAATCTTGGTGATTGGGATAATTCTGATTGGGACGGGAATTGTCTTGGTTTACCGTAAATTGCTGAAGATGGATTCAACCTATCAAAATGCTGGCCAGGCGAGGTGCATCCAACAAATTGAGAAACTGGAGAAGACCCTGATAGCGACTACTGGAGAACTGTCTCGTAAGGTGGATTACATCATGGGTTCGCTCAGGTCTTTCCACGACGAATTCAAAGCTGCGCAATGAAGGATTAATGTACTGAATCTACAGAAGAAATACAAGTCTCCTCTGTGATCAGTCCTATTTGGCATTATTATTCCCTATGAAAATTCCTCCTGGCTGTCTGCAGACTGTGTTTTTTCAAAATCATGAGCACAAGGCCTTGGACAGCCAGCTGCAGCGCCAGATAAGACTGGGCACCAGACAGACAAAACATCTTCTGCCAAGGGTCCTTGGGTCTCTCTTATTATCATCAACACTGCTCAACATCGCACACACATTGATTCATCAACTGATTAAAGATATACTGTACACTGCTCTCTTGTGTCTTGTGAAATTCTGAGTTGTTGCTCTGTGCTATTGAGAGATTTTTTTTCATTGTAATCATAATCTGCTTAAAAATAAGCTGTATTTTGATAACGAAGTTTTTTTTCTCCTCCCCCCTTGTGTCGTTCCCTCCCTTCCCCTCCCTTTCTTATCTATCTCTGTTTGATGAGGCGCCTATTATGGCTGCCGTGTCGTTGTGTCGCGCGCATGCGCACCAATGTCAAGTCAAGTTCCTCGTGTGTTTTTTACATGCTTGGCAATAAAGTTTATTCTGATTCTGATTCTGATTCTGTCATTGTCTTATTTTCCCCACTGGTAACCTTGTGTCCTGAGAGACTTAGTGAGTTTATTTACCAATTGCGTCCTATGTTGTTTCAGGCCTCAAACTGTGTTCGTTTCTTTGAGTTTGCCTGTTTATGAATAAAAGCATGATACGCTGTAGTGCTGCTTGCACATCAGAGTCCATTCATTTCTGCCTACCAGAGGTCATTTATGACAGTATGACACCATCACACACGGACTCTGCGGGCACGAGCTTTGCAGCTCTCAGCTTGGACGAGGAGTGCTGGGCTGCCCAACTCATTGAGGATCTGATCTCTGGTGCCCGGACTTGTCAAACGGTGGAGAGGACTATAGGGTTTCTGGACATCACTGCCGGACTAATTGAGGACTGCCCCAGTCTGCAGAGCAACCCTTGTCTTGTCAGATTATTAATCTCAATTCCAAATCTACAACATTCGCTCCACAGATTGATGAAAAGCCCGGAGCCTGAGCTGAGAGTAAAACATCCCCTGGCTCCATCAACCACCTCACGCCGTCCTCTAGTCCCGGCATCACGGAAGCCTGCGCCGACAGTGAAACGTCCACTGGTTCCATCACCCACACCTTCTCGCTTTGCTCCAGTCTCAGCTCTTAGCCACTCATCTGGTTTGGCTGCATGCAAGCCTGTGCTGATGGCAAAATATCCCCTGGATTCCACAATCCCCACCCACCTTACCTCCATCTGTCCCAGCTCTGCCTCCACAAGTGTTTCTGTCCGGCTCCTCGCTGCTCATCGCACCAGCATCTCTTTCCTCACCTCGTGGGTCTCCAGCAGCAACAGAGCGGGAACAAAGGCAAGTACCTTTTCATTTTTTTTTTTACATGAAATAGTGTTTTATATATATAGTGAAATAGTGAAAGGTCAGCAGTAGCAGCAACCTACCGCTGCTGAGCTCTCATCACCCGCCTCTGCTGTTTTCTCTGCTGCTGCCTCCTCTCGCCTGCTATCACCCATATCTTCTCTCGCCTCCCTTCCGAGCTCCATGTCTGTTGTCCCAGCAGCTGCAGCCTCTACGTCTGGTGCTCTACCAGCACCAGCTGCCTCCACGACCGGGTTCCAAGCAGCTGTAGCCCGCAGGTCTGGGGATCCTTTAGCTGCAGCTGTTGCCATGTCTGAGGTTCCACCCGCTTCAGTAGCCATGTCTGGTCCTTCAGTGCCAGCTGCCACATCTGGTTTTTCACTGGTCATCACATCTGCTGCTTGGGCTGTAGCAGCAGAACCACCGGGGTCTGCGTCAGTGGTGGAGCAAGAGTTAAGGCAAGTCCCCTTCTTTGTATTCCTAATATCAGTACTTGAGGGGTCTAGCGTTACTCTTGGGGGAAGGGATCAAGTTGCAGCTGCCATTTGCTTCTGAGCTCTCTCCGCCAGGCTCCACTGCCACCATTATTACTGACCCATTCTCCATCTCTTCCTCCACATCTGAATTGGTTACATCTGGGATGGTGCTGCACGCTCCAGCTGTCCCTGAGGTGCACACCACTGCTCCAGCTTTCTCCATGATGCACACATCAGCTCCAGCTTCCTCAGTGATCAGCATTCCACCTAGGTTGTCGAAGCAGTCCGCTTCATCTGGGTCGTCCAAGCAGTCCGCTCTATGTGGGTCATCTGAGCAGTCCGCTACACTATGGTTGTCTGAGTAGTCCGCTCTACGGTCGCTGTCCAAGCAGTCCACTCTAACTTTGCTGCCTGAGGTCACCGTTCTTCAGCTGCTGTCACTCTTTAGAGTGAAAGGCCCCTTTGCTGCTGTCACCTGAGCTCAGCGCTCCTGCTGCATCTGATGTGCACGATCCTGCGGCATCTGGTCTCCTGGCTGTGCACGCCTCTGAGCCTATTTCACCGAGTAAGTCGTGCTCTTCTGACTGGTGGCCCATGGACTGTGGCAGGCCACCCGACATGCCATGTTTATCCATCTGGTGGCCCATGGACTTTGGTAGGCCACCTAATACGTCATGCTTCTCAGTCTGATGGCTCATGGACATTGGCCAGCCACCCGACACACCATGTTCCTCCGTCTGATTGCCCATCAACTCGGGTAGGCAACCCAATGCGCCATGTTTCCCAGTTTGGTGGCCCATGGACTGTGGTAGGCCTCCTGACACACTGTGGTAATCCGTCTGGTGGTCCATGGACTTTGGTTGGCCAACAGATGCATCATATTCTTCCTGCTGGTGGGCTTGGGACTTAAGTTGACCACCTGATGAACATTTTTTCTTTGTTTGTGTTCTTGTTTTGTATCGCCGAGCCTATGCCCCCTCCTCACATCCGATGTTTTGTTTGGAAGGCATCTGAAATCTGCCCTTGAGGGGGGGTCCTGTCATGATCCTGGCATGGTCTTAGGGTCATGCCCATGCTTTGTGTTTACTTTTGGTCTTTCTGTGTTTATTATTATGTTTATTTGTCTGTATTTTTCCTTCTGTGTTTCCTCTGGGTCCTCAATGATTGTTATTGTGTTACCCAGTCCTTAGTCTGTTGTGTCGTCCCCATTGTCCCTGTTGTTATTGTTCTCTGTGTCCCCGTTCTTCTGTGCAAGTCTTGTGTGTATCCCCCGTATTTGGTTACCTATTGTCGTCAGACCCTTTTGTGTTCCATACCCACAGCAACTTTCCCTCATGTGTGTTGCTGTTTAGCTCCTGATTGTTATCCTAGCTGTCCTGTGTTCCCCTGATTATCTGTCTCCCTATATATGTTCTCCTCTATGTTCTTTCTGTGTGGCGTCATTGTCTGATTTTCTGTGCCGGCAACCCTGTGTCCTGAGAGTCTCAGTTTATTTACCAATCGAGGCCTCGAGTTGTGTGTTTGTTTCTTTGAGTTTGCCTGTTTAACCTCTTGCGCTCCGTTGTCCCACGGGTGGGCAAGTCTCTGCGTCCTAGAGCGCACGAGGGCGCTCTCGTGCGCTCAAGGACGCATCATGGGGATTTTGATGTAGGTGGTGTATGGCGTCCAAGCGCGCACTGAAAATAAAAGCTGCAGACACAGCCGCAAACAGATTAGTTCATCTGATTGACCTCTCATTCGACTAATAAGAGCCTTGAATTGGGTTTCTGAAACCTTGACAAACCAATGAATGAAAACCTAGCCCGAAGACCCGCCTCCCAACGGCTGCGAGCCAATTGAAGCACAGAAGTTCGCTGAGCTGTTTTGTCTAAAGCTGTCATATCCGGCTCTAGGGAGCCGGGCAATCAGAGCCAGGGACAAGCCAGTGAGTCGAGATGTTTTATTCTGGGTAAGGGATAAGGGATGAGGAGAGCACAGACACTCATACAGACGTACATTCTCAGGCTGCACAGCGCAGGGGTAGGTAGCTCGTACCGGACATGGGGGTAACAAGACGTGCATACTCACAGCGGGATACAAACACCGGAATGCTGCAAGGGGAGTTGAGGCTGACACCAGACGAAGGGGCTTCAGCCTAGCAGTGCTTATGTCGCAGCCCCGAATGATCGAAGCTGCTCCTCTTTATACTCATTAACAGCGCCCCAGCTGATGAGGATTAATTGGCCCCAGCCGTCCCGTGACACTGACAGCTGGGAACCAGCTGAGGCACTGCCCAATGAGAGGCAGGGATAAAAGGAGCATGGGCTGAGCGCCGAGCCGGCGTCTCACCCCATGGTGACAGAGCCTCCCCCTCACGGTCGGGCTCCCGAACGACCAGGAACATCCCAGCCCCCCCCCCCCCCCCCACCTAGGGTGGGCGGAAGGGAGGCAGGACCGGAGGGGAAGATGCAAAGGGAAGGACAAAAAAAAAACAATAGACCAATGTAGGGCAGCAGGGCAGAGAAAAAAAAAACCAAATACAATACCCTACAACACAGGGAAAAGGATTAACCCAGAGCACAGTTAGGGAGAAAACTGAGTTAGGACACAGGTAGGGAAAATACCAAATACGACTACAGACAGCATACAAATAACGTATAGATCGGGGCAAAAAAAAGAAAACCAAAAACCCACCAAAAAGGTGGCAGGAATGAATAAAGCAATCACAGAGTATAGTTAAGGGGAACAAAACACACTACTCCATAATGCACCAACAAGACAAAGGTCAGGACAAAAAATGAAAAACGCTGTGCATGGATACTAAAGAAAACAAAACACACAGCACTGAATATATAAAAGATCACCTAAAGAAACAGAGGTGACAAGGACGAATGGGTAATAATGAAGTACGGTTAAGTGGGGATGAAACACATTACTTCAAACAATAACAAACACAGTCAATGTTAAAGCCGGGGCCAGGGGAGGCCCCCCACGAGGATAATAAGACAGAATGGGGTGATCACAGAGTAGGGTTGAACAGGAAACCACACGCATACTCCATGATGCACCGACGAGGCCAAGGCTAAGGTAAGGATGAATGAAAACGCTGAGTAAAGATAAGAAAATGCAATACACAGCGCGATACATAAGGTGAGTCACCAAGAGGAAAAAAAGGTGACAGGGTAACAGGATAACAATACGATAAAAATGCTGAGTATGGTTAAAAAAAACAACACACAGCACAAAAACATATATTCCCCTAATGGACAAAGAAACTACACCCGAGTGACTTCAATAATAATAAAAGAAGTAAAGGACACCCGAGGAGACGGCAGGCAGAGTCCAAAACGGCCGGAATTGTTCTGGTAATCTCCCCGCCCATTGTCCAGTTGGCAACCCGGGGAAGAGAAATGTTCGGACGGCGAACTCTGGGCCCAGATCCCAGGAATCCAGTCCAACGGCTGCCGAACCAGGCCGCCCAAAGGCAAACACAGACCAGTGGGGGGAAACCAGATCGCCGAACCGAAAGTTTTGCGGGTCGGGTCGTCGACCCGCATCACTCAACCACCAGGACCGTTGAGACGGACGAAGGGTCAGAGCGGATCCCGGTGGAAGAGGCTCAGGGGAGAGCCGATGACGAGGGCGGCGGGCCTCAGGGAAACGGCCACCTCCTTACCGGACCTGGACAACACTGGGGCAGCACCCACGTCGGACCCCGATCGGGCCTCAGGCGAACCCACGTTGGACCCCGATTGGGTCTCGGGCGAACCCACGTTGGACACTGCACCAGAACCGACCTCCAACGTTGAACCCGGACCCTCCAGCACCACGAGGAACAGCAACTCCTCGCCGGTGACCCTGGAAGAAGGCTCAGAAGAGAAAACAGAACCGGGATCAGGATCACCGGCAGCGCCAGAACCCGGCGAGACGAGCTCAGACACAGCGGGCGGCTGCACCCTGCTCGTCTCCCCTGGAGATAGGCTGAAGTGCTCAAAGATAAAAAGAGAGAAAAGAAAGGAGAGCACTCGCCTGATCTCGGGTTCTGACGCCGTCCAGGACTGCGAAGATCCAGGATCCGTCGTCAGGAGGTCGTTGTCAGGCTCCCATCTAGCCGCGTCGGGCCCCGCAGCCAGCACGATGGTCAGCGCAGCTTGAGATCCCTCCAGCTCAGGTAACCCCGCCGACGACCCACTCGGCGTGAAGCCAGAAGAATCTCGTCCCGCCGGACCGAACCGCTCCTCCGTGGAGACCCGGGGACGCTCAGTCGTCGGCGTAGACTCCACGCAGCAGTCAGTCCCCCTCCTCCGTCCGCAATGTAGCAGCGGAACCACAGGCCCTCTCCATATCCCACCACGTTGACCCGGAGCCGGGGACCGCTCAGCGGAGAGAGACACAGAGGATGCGGGATTAGGCATACAGGTTACAGCAGGTGGGGAGAGTTCAGGGAGCTGTGAACCCTGAACTTCTCCTCCAGGGATGTGACAGAGCAAATCATTAAGCAGGTGTGAAAAAACAATGACTTGCCTGCCCCCTGGAGGTTGAGTATCGCCTGCTGTAGTGGAATCTGCTTCTTCCTCTCCCCGCCCGGCGATAACGGAGGACCCCCCGGGAATTCGTCTGAGGATCGCTCGCGTTGTCTCCAGCAGAGAGCTCACCAGGCCGGGATTCCAGGCACACACAGCGGTCAGGAAGCGCGTCGAGGAGGAGGGGGAAACAGCCGGGGTGAGCCAGCCCGAATGTCCAGGAATGACAGCGGGGAAACGAGGCTCAGGGGACGAGGCTGTAGAATCTCCACACTGACGAGGCGAAGGGATGACAGCTGCGTGGGAGGAACGGTCCTGACGATGACCCAGAACTGGATCCGGACGAGGTTCGTGCAGAGGTGACTCGGCGATGTGATGACGACTACTCCCAGGGGACGAAGCGAGGGGGAAACCCAGGATTCGCCGCTCCAGATCGGAGATCGAAACGAGGAAGGCGTCGAGCACGGGAAAGCTTCGTAGCCCTGAAGTCCTCACCATCAATCTCACTGCCGCCGCCACATGCCTGAAGGTGGTGACAGGGAACACAGTAGAGCTCGCGACAGCCACTCGACCCCGGACATAACTGCTGTCAGCTGCGGCTCCTTGAAGGGAATCCCGAGTGACGTGGCGCAGGTCGGGGGAAGTCCTCTGGTTGGCGCGAACTCCCGGACTGGAATAGCGGCAGGAACGGGACTCCGAAGCGGGGGAAAGACGTCGCCCACTTCGACTCCCTGCCGGGATTTCCATCCACCCCGTGGAGCTTCTCTCGCTGTGTACCTGCAGCGTCTATCCTGGCACTGTCCTCCAGATGGTACAGAAAGTGAGGGTGACAGTCCAGGAGTTCCTCAGCACGGCCCGGATGCCAGCGTCTCGCGTTGGAGGCGTCGTGCAGGGTGAAGAACGTCCCGTCGACAGCCTCCGAGATGGACCTCAGCTCGTCGCCCTGGCGCCGGAAGTGACTCCTGGGAAACGGCATGCTAGCAGCGCTGACACCCGGACAGAAAGGCACATTTCCACGGCGACTCACGGCCGCCGGCAACTCTTCTGGCTGCGACATACTGTCATATCCGGCTCTAGGGAGCCGGGCAATCAGAGCCAGGGACAAGCCAGTGAGTCGAGATGTTTTATTCTGGGTAAGGGATAAGGGATGAGGAGAGCACAGACACTCATACAGACGTACATTCTCAGGCTGCACAGCGCAGGGGTAGGTAGCTCGTACCGGACATGGGGGTAACAAGACGTGCATACTCACAGCGGGATACAAACACCGGAATGCTGCAAGGGGAGTTGAGGCTGACACCAGACGAAGGGGCTTCAGCCTAGCAGTGCTTATGTCGCAGCCCCGAATGATCGAAGCTGCTCCTCTTTATACTCATTAACAGCGCCCCAGCTGATGAGGATTAATTGGCCCCAGCCGTCCCGTGACACTGACAGCTGGGAACCAGCTGAGGCACTGCCCAATGAGAGGCAGGGATAAAAGGAGCATGGGCTGAGCGCCGAGCCGGCGTCTCACCCCATGGTGACAAAAGCTGGGCGAAGAGAGACTGCTTCAGCAGCCACAGACAGTGGTTTATTTTTTATTTTTTTTAATTCCAGCAGAGTGTTTAGGATTCTCTTATATGGTCATCATAGACCGACGGAGGCCAACGACGAAGGTCGTAAATCATTCGCCAAAACCGCAATCATGGAATTATGTTTTGACCGGGTCGCGAGACCAGAACAAGCGGACCAGCGTCGGTTTGTCTGACAATGAGGAAGAGAAGTTGGCCAGGACAATGTGGCTGTGAAGAGGTAAGGTGTTATAAGCCAAATTATTTTTTTTATCCCTGAAAATTGTAATCAAAAATGACTTTTGACCGATCGGTAAATTACAACTGTGCGGCGCACGATGTCCGAAGTGCGTGCGCCGCGTTACACGGTTCGTTCGCCGCCTCCGGACCGTGAACACCCCCCCCCCCGCCACTACAATTCTGTAGCGGGGGGGTGGGGGGAGCCGCAGTGACAGTGGTGCTGTGGAAACATGCCTTATCCGAGTGTAATCCGTCATGTAGCGATGGTGGATCTCCGTCCTCTGTAGCGGGGGGGGGGGGGGGTGGACAACCCCCCCCCCCCACACACACACACACACACACACAGACACAGCCCTGAATGTGACCTTTCATTAGAGCCCTAAATGAAGCTTCTATGTTGAATCATTCAAAAGTTACAGACGTTTTTCCAAACTGTGCCATTTGGCACAATTTGGCACAGTTCCAAAACGCCTGGGAACAGCCTGAGA
This sequence comes from Pholidichthys leucotaenia, assembly GCA_020510985.1. Taxonomy (NCBI): domain Eukaryota; kingdom Metazoa; phylum Chordata; class Actinopteri; order Cichliformes; family Pholidichthyidae; genus Pholidichthys; species Pholidichthys leucotaenia. Next base: position 411,407,606 of record CM035841.1, on the reverse strand, counting down.
ACAAAGCTGTGTAATATATTCATTTTTTGTGGTATTGTTAAAAAATTTGGACCTCAGCTGGATAACACTTGCTTCTACATTTCTGTTGCATTTTCCAGCCCGGATCTGAAGCTGTGTGTTATTTGCAAGCATTTGTATCCAAAAAAACACCCAGGCCAAATTTATTTTCTTCAAGTTCACTATGTTTAGATGACTGTAACTCAGTGGCCGGAGCACTTAGAGAGATCATGTTTTTTTTGCCAAAAAATTCAAAGTGTTTTCTTTTAAATGAGATCAACCCCATGAAGATGCTGCAAAGGGTTGAAGAACAGCTTTCGATTTACTTTGGGCACATTTTTTTTTTGGCGTTTTTAGGAAAATTGACCGGAGTGCAAGGGGTTAAGAATAAAATCATGTTATGCTGGAGTTCTGCTTGCACATCAGAGTCCATTTATTCCTGCCTACTGGATGTCGTTTATGACATCACAATTTTTTACTTTTTTTTTTCCAAAACTAGGAAAATTTTTCTCCTGCAATTGCTATTTTTTTCTTTCATATTTGCATCTTTTTTCTAATGTTCTGATAATTTTTTTTAATCTTTTCATCATGAATTTCATTTTCTTGTAAATTTACTTTTCATAACTTTTCAACTTTTTCTCTTAAATTTGCACCTTTTTTTCTTATAAAATTTGGAACTTTTCCTCACAAATTTAGCAAAAATATTTTTTCATTAATTTGCATATTTGCAACTCTTTCTCGTAAAATTTACATCCTTTTTGTCATAAAATTTGCAGGTTTTGCACCTCTTAAATTTATGTTTTTCATAAACCTTAAACTTTTTGTCATGAATTTGCTACATTTTTCTTGCATATTTGCAACTTTTTTATGATAAATTTTCCATAATGACTTGTTCACAGTTGTTTTTGTGCTTATTGTACTCCAGGGACTGGCCGTGTCCTCTTGACTGCTGAGACCACACACCCCCATCCAGCATCCATCCATCCATCCATTTTCTACCGCTTTTTTGAAGGTCTGGGTCATGTAGGCAGCAGCTCAAGCAGAGAAGCCCAGACTTTCCTCTCCCCAGCCACCTGCTCCAGCTCTTGAGAGAGGATACCAAGACGTTCCCAGGTCAGCTGGGAGACGTAGCCGCTCCAGCATGTCCTGGGTCTGCCCCGGGGTCTCCTTCCCATCCAGCAGCGATGCTTAATTTCATTCATTTTACATTAGTTAGCTCAGGCTGTGTTCACTACCTGAGCTAGCTAACATCAGCAATGTGGCAGCAGACCTCATAAGTGGCAGAAGAGGGAGGTCAGGGTGATCTGGGGCCCATTAGTATTTAAAGAGATGTGCACTGAAACAAGCTATTCTGAGGAAATCTGTAAAAAAAAAGGGGTCAAATGATGCTGCAGTGAATAAACCCTGAGGTCTTTTGACCAAATTATGTCAAGGACATTTCACCAAGAGCTGTGGGAAGTGTGTCAACATGTAGGAAAAGTGCACTAAATGTCTCCTTCAACCCGTTAGTATTCCAGCCAATTGCCCTAAATTTAGCATACACAAAGAAAATCATTTTTTTTTTCTTTTTTTTTTTTTGAAAATCAAATTCTTTCTTCATTGAGTGGAAGTAGATAATTTGAAATGTCCCACTGGTGGAACACCGGAATTTTAAGAGGTTAAATTTGCAGTTTTTTTCTAATTATTTGCAACTTTTTTTTATTGTAAATTTCCAACTTTTTTCCTGTAAATCTGCAAATTTTTGAGAAAAAATTTGCAACTTTTTTTGTAAATTTTTAATATTTTTTTCCTCAGATATTTGCAACTTTTTTCTTGTAGATTTTTAAGTTTTCTTTTAACCCCTTAGTATTCCAGCCAATTTCCCTAAATGTACTATACGCAAAGAAAATAAAATTCTTTCTTCACTGAGTGGCAGTAAAAAATCTGAAACGTCCCGCTGGCAAAACACCAGAATTTTAAGAGGTTAAAAAAAAAGTGCTCTACATTTTGCTCAAAATGGTTCTTTCCATACAGAGCTTGTGGACACCTCAAATAATGAAAGGGCCAAGTCATTACTGACTCTGGAAAACTACTAGCCACAGTGGCCACCGAGCACAAAATTCAATGCCAAACCCTTTTTCTAGTTTGGATGAAGCTTGGAGCTAAGAGCAGAGAAAGGCCAAGGTTAAAATGAGGTGAAAGAGAAGGAAAAACAACAGCAGGGAAAGACTTATGAGGAAGAAAGCCTTGTATTTCCTTCACCCCAGGCTGATCCAGCTGAAACCACACAGCCACGTTGCCAACACAGCCATCCACCGTGTGTGTGTGTGTGTGTGTGTGTGTGTGTGTGTGTGTGTGTGTGTGTGTGTGTGTGTGTATGTGACCGGGCTGTGCTCAGCAGAGCTGCCTTTACCGTGTGCTAAAGTGCAGTCAGTATTATGTGCGGTGGCTGTAATGGTGTGTGTATGGATCATTTCTGCCTTTTTACAGTGTGTTTGAGTGCACCTCTTTTTTGTGCATCTTTATCTAAGTGCAACTGAGGGCTCGTGCATGTGGTTTTCACATGTGAGATGCGTGATATTAGTCACAAGTTTGCCCTCCACCTGTGTGCCACATAGAGTACACATGCGTCATTTTTAGTGAGCATTCAGTTATTTGGTTCAGAGCCAAAGGCTGCTGCTCTGTTGTTACAGTGTTTCTTTATGTTTACAGTTTTTGATTTTTTCTATTCAACCTGCTGGGTTGCTATACACTATCTGCACTGAATGCAGTCAGCGATTGCCTGTAGTCAGCGGGTGATTTGTTATTTTTCAACAAGAGGGATGGCTGGTATCAGGGGCGGACTTAGTCTGTTTGGGGCCCAAGGCAAAGTCAGAAATGGGACCCTACTTTTTCTTTGGTCTACACTTTCTTTTCAGGCTTATTGAAATCCTACCGTCATCCATCCTCTGTCTTCCCTGGCTCGCGGGTGGACGTCTCCCCACATCTCTGTCTTGACCGCGTGTACAAAGTGCCAGATTTGTGTTGAAAAAAGTCCGCCTGCCTGGAAAGCACCCCGTTGCGGGAACATGTGTGAGGAGAGATGCTGTAAAACCACAAACAAATGAGCAAATCTAACACTACAGCCAGTGTTGTAACATTTTGTACATCTTTAGAGGTAAAATCATTACCACATCTTATCAATGAGCTTTAAAGCTGTGAATCTTCAGTCTGGAGATGGACCGACATGCGCCCCCGACAAACCTCCAAGGAGAGCCCCTCCTCCTGGTATGACTACCGGTAAAGGAAAGATGAGTATCTGATGTGACAGGTGTGTGTCAAGACGTGCAGCAGATAGACACATGGGGAGGAGTCAAGAATAGAAAGAAAGAGACTATTCAGTATTTTTTTTTTTTCAGAAAAACAAAGATTTCAATAGACAATACAGAGCAACAGAATAAATTATTTATTTTTTTCTCTGCACTCGATACTAAGTGGTTGGAGACCGCTGCGGTAAGGGAGTTTTCAAATGAAGGTGCTGCCACAATTTCCAAATCTATACTCTTTAACATCCATTCAGTGCAATTTAGTTGTTGTAATGGAAAATTATTTTTTCATCCTTTTTATTCAAGTTTTCAGCAAGAGTAGTCTACAGTGTTGGTCATTTTTATGACAAATTTAATGAGTAGCTACTTCATTCTCACTTAATTGTGTTAATATAGTGGTCTGGACAGGGCTGGAGCCCCTGTTCACGCTTTAGGTTCCCTTTTTACTCATTTATCATGTTTGATGTATATCCCCTCTGTGTTTGTTCAGCTCCGCCCGTCCTGTGCCCCGATGGCCTTGATGGTGCTCACCTGTTCTGTTTTGCCTTGATTGTTCTGCTTTCCATATATTTTCATTTTCAGTCTGTGTCCTTTGCTGCGTTCTTATGTTTACCTCACTATTATTTATACCACAATGTTTGGATTATTGCTGTTTTTTCACTTCGCACCATCTGGATAATTATTTCATTTCACTTCTGCCCTCGTGCAGTGTCTATTTTCTGTTCACTAATAAAGTATGGTTTACCAGATTCTCCTGGCAAGTGGGTCCTCTCCTTCTGTGTCCCGGAGAAGCAAACGCTCACATGACACAAGAACACAGCCAGTTATGGACCCAGCAGGCGAGTCTGGTAAGAGCAGGATGCCAGCATACCTGGACTCAGAAGGCAGAAGGTGGTTGGCAGCCGGTGGTCCCAGTGTGAATGAGCTTTGGGCAGCCCAGTTTATCCAAGACTTTGTCTCGGAAGCTGGCACCTCCTGCACTCTGAAGGAAGCTCTGGAGATCCTGGACGCAGCAACTAGGATAGTGGAGGTGCATCTTGGTCTGCGGAACTATCCCAAGCTGGCTGGACTACTAGCCACCATCTCCAACCTCTGTAGGACATATCGCGGGCTGGTGTGGAATTTAATTGAGACACGGGAGTTTGTGCCAAAGACACAGCGTCCCCTGACTCCAGCCTCCTCTTCTCCTCACCACTCACCAGCCTCGCGGCCACACCAAAGGCAAGAAAGGGGTTTGTCTGTGATGCCAGAAACTGTACCAACGAATAAGCATCCCCTGGCTCCGGCACTTTCAGCTCCAGCCTTTTCCCCTCCTCGCTCTGCTGCAGCCCCGTGGAGCTCGGTTATGCCAACCCCCAAGACTGTTGTTATGCTGGCTCCCATGACAGCTGCAGTGCCGGCTTCCACATCTGCTGCACGGAGGCCCATGCCCACTTCCTCATCTGCATTTACCACAGCTCCAGTACCTGCTCCACAGCACCTCCCAACGCCAGCACCTACTCCACAGTGCCTCCCTGCTCCAGTACCAGCCCCTGTCCATGCTTTAGGTTCTCCTTTTACTCATTTATCATGTTTGGTGTATATTCCCTCTGTATTTGTTCAGCCCCACTTGTCCTGTGCCGCCTGTTGGCCTTGATTGTGCTCACCTGTTCCGTTTTGCCTTGATTGCTCCCCTCTCTATATATTTGTGTTTTCAGTCTGTGTCCTTTGCTGCATACTTATGTTTGCCTCGCTATTATTTATACCACAGTGTTTGGATTATCACTGTTTTTACACTCCACTCTGTCTGAGTTATTTTTTCATTTCACTTCTGCCCTCGCACACTGTTTATTTTCTGTTCACTAATAAAGAATGGTTTACCAGATTCACCTGGCGAGTGGGTCCTCTCCTTCTTTGCCCCAGAGGGGCAACGCTCACATGACAGTGAAAGTCTGTATGTGCTGTTGCACAAAAGAGTTTTTCTTTATACGAGAAGTTTCTGCTTAATTTACAAATTACTGTTTAATAGGAAATTCTTTTACAATCCTGTGCTTTTGTTGTGGTGTCATATAGACTATCATTGCAGTAAACTATGGAAAAAGCATATGCTTTAAAGTTTGTATTTCTTCCACAATTTTTAGTGCAAAAATCTTCTCAAAACATCACAACTTTTTCAAAAAGCTTCTGTAAATTAAGGCTTTTTGGACTGCAACAATCAAAAACATCCCATAAAATCCTGGAGGGACTGACTTACCCACACTCAATGTCTTGTACAAGTGCTACTAGAGCTCTTAATAAAACAAACAAACTATATTTAATCTCATGTAATGTCATCTTCTGATGCTGCAAATATCCTGTGCATGCCTGGGGAGCACAGTTAGTCATATTAAAATTTAACCTTGTGAGCCTTGTCCTCTGCAAATCTTGCAATTAGAAAAAATAGTAAAAAAAAAAAAAAAGTTTGTTGTTTACCTGTACTGTCAGCAACCAGCGTCACCGCTGCCGCCTCATTAACGACAGGTGCTCATCATTAGCATCATGTGCTCGTACAAGCAGCATTGCTATCTGGTCCTTGGCAGGGTGAGTATCCTCCCAGGTTGAAGTGAAAAAGGTTGTTTTGATTAAAAAAAAAAAAAATAATTCTGTGCTCTTCCCTTTTTCTCCATTTCTCTGCACCGCTCGGATAACAATCAGACCAACAAAAAAGCAGGTACCTGTGTGGCCAGAAAGGGGCCTCCGATGCTCTGAAAGACTGCTTCAGCACTACAGACTGGGACACTTTCAGGCACGCAGCCACTCACAATGGACACACAAACCTAGAGGAGTACACTGAGTTTGTTGTAACATACATAGCCAAATGCATTGATGATGTCACACAATGCAAAACCACCATTGTTCGTGCCAACCAAAAGACATGGATGACAGCACAGGTACACAGGCTCCTGAGGGCTCGGGATGCGGCCTTCAGGGCCAGCGACGCAAAGGCCAACCTGTCTCGTGGCATAAAGGAGACAAAACAACAGTACAGCAAGAAAATATCCGGCCACTTCAGCAACGCCAGAGATGCACGTTCCCTCTGGCGTGGCATACAGACCCTCACCAACTACAAACCTCCACCTAAGACCTGTGCAAGTGACATCACATTGTTTAACAACCTCAGTGACTTCTTTGGATGCTTTGAAGCACAAAACAGCACATCAGCACATAAGACAATTCCTCCTCCAGATGAGCAGGCCATGAGTCTGGATCTGGCTAGCATGAAGAGAACCCTCTGCAGGATCAACCCACGCAAGGCAGCTGGACCAGACAACAAGGACAGCAGTGGCTCAGGAGGTAGAGCAGGTTGTCCAATAACTGGAAGGTTGGCAGTTTGAATCCCGCTTTCCTCAGATATCCTGCCGTTGTGTCCCTTGGCAAGACACTTTACCCACCTTGCCTCCACTGTCCATAACACTGGGTATGAATGTGTATAAATATTCGGTGGTGGCCGGAGAGGCCACTGGCGTGGATTGGCAGCCATGTTTCCGTCAGCCTGCCCCAGGGCAGCTGTGGCTACAGTAGTAGCTTGCCACTACCATTATCTGTCTGGAGTGAATGAATAATGTATCTATTTGTAAACCGTCTTTGTCTATGGTAAAGCACAATATAAATCTGATGCATTATGATTAACATAAGGGATCGCGTTCTTAAGGACTGTGCAGAGGAGCTCAAGAATGTCCTGGCCGACATCTTCAACATTTCCCTGACTCAAGCTGTTGTCCCCACGTTTAAAAAATGCCACCATTACACCATCCCAAAGAAGCCCGTCCCATCCAGCTAAAACGATTACGGGCCCATAGCACTGACCCCCTTCATAATGAAGTGCTTCTAGCGGCTGGTCATGCAGACCATCAAGTCCATCCTCCCTCCCTCTCACGACTCATCTCAGTTTGCATACAGGTCAAACAGATCTTCAGAGGATGCCATCGCTGCTGCTCACAACCCAGCCCTCACTCACCTGGATTCAAAGAACTCCTACATGCAAATACTGTTCTTGGACTTCAATTCAACATTCAACACAATCATCCCCTAGCATCTAACACAAAAAGTCACTTGGGACACTTGGGACTCAAAGCCTCTCTCTGTAGCTGGGTGCTGGACTTTCTCACAGGGAGGCCACAGAATGTGCAGGTTGGTAGCAACACATCCAAGACCATCACACTGAGCACAGGGGCCCCACAAGGGTGCGTGCTCAGCCCGCTGCTCCTCACCCTGCTGACCCATGATTGTGTACCAGTCTACAACACCAACCACATCAAGCTTGTGGATGACATGACGGTGGTGGGCCTCATCACCAACAATGAGGAGGCCAACTATAGAAATGAGGTGAGCCAACTGGTCCAGTGGTGTAAAGACAATAACCTATTCCTGAACGTGGAAAAAACCAAGGAGATTGTGGTAGACTTCAGGAGGGGATACACACAGCATCCCCCTCTGATCATTGATGGAGCAACTGTGGAGAGGATGAGTAGCACCAAGATCCTGGTGGTGCACATCTCTGAGGACCTTTTCTGGTCCAACAACACTACATCACTGGCCAAAAAGGCTCAAACTTACCTTCATTTCCTCCACAAACTGAGAAGAGTTTGATTTCCACCTCCCATCATGTGCTCATTCTACCGGGGCACCACTGAGAACATCCTCACCAGCTGCATCACAGTGCGGTATGGAAGCTGCACCGCATCCTGTCGGAAGACACTACAACACACAGTGAAAGCAGCCAGCAAGATCACTGGTGCCCCCCCTGCCCCCCCCCCCCCCCCCCCGGACATCTACCTCACCTGCAGAGCCATCAACATTGCAGGCAACACCTCCCACTCCTCACAATCCCTCTTCAGCCCCCTGCCCTCGGGGAAAAGGTACTGGAGCCCCCGGGCCCACTCCACAAGACTGCTAAACAGCTTTGTTCATCAAGCCATCAGGATCCTGAACTCTGTCCACCCCCCCAGACCTTAACGTACTCATCCGCACAATAACCACCTTAGCTGTTGGCACAGAAAGACTGGCACACCAACAGTAACACATTTGCTGCTGTATGTCTCTGCACTTTACTGCAACCATTTGCACAAATGTCATACCTGCTGCTGTCTGTCATTGCAATACTGATCATGTGCAGTCCTATCTGTCACTGTCTGCACCTACACTACCACATTGAACTTGGTACTACAAGTATTACTGCTCTACTTTTCTGTATATAAGATTGCCGGGTCTCATTGTTTGTTGTTTATCTTTATTTGCACTATTGAATGTCTTGGTCTATCTTCTGTTGCCATTTGCACTAGCATTACAGACTACTGTTGTTGTTTTTCTAGCCTTATTGCTTTTTCTTTTTTTATAATGTGCACACCACTGAAGAGAGAGAAACATCATTTCAATTCTCCTGTATGTCCTGTACGTATAGTAGTATTGACAAATAAAAAAACTTTGAATCTTGCAAATTTTTGAGAAAGACAGTTGCAAATCTACGAGAAAAAATTGGCAAATTTATAGGAAAATGACAAATTTATGAGAAAAATTTAAAAAAAAAACTGCAACAAAAGCTTCTAATGTACTGCAAATTTTCAAGCAAAACATCGGAAATTTTTAGTGAAAAAGTATCCAATTTACAGAAAAAATTTAGTTTTATGAGGAAAAAAATTGCAACTCTTGAAAAAACTCAAATTTATAAGAAAAACTTTGCAAATTTTTGACTAAAAAGTTGCAAATTTACAAAAAAAACCATTGGAAATTTATCAGAAAAAATTTCCAAATCTATTGTCAAAAGTTGCAAATTTATAAAAGACAAAAGTTGCAGTTTTTTGAGGTAAAAAGTTGAAAATTTCAGGAAAAAAATTGTAAACTTTTAAGAAAAAAGTTACAAATCTATGGGAAAAAAAATTTGCAAATTTACAAGAAAAAGCAGTGCAAATTTCTAGGAAAAAATTTCCAACTCTGTTGGCAAAAGTGGCAAATTTATAAAAGACAAAAGTTGCAATTTTTTGAGGTAAAAAGTTGAAAATTTCAGGAAATAAATTGCAAGCTTTTAACCTTAGATGCATAAGTGGGGTCAAAAATGACACCAGTGGTTGTTTTTTGCTATATCTTTGTAATTTTATTTTTTTATCATTTAATCTTCCATGTATTCCTCAAATAGGTTGTCTTTGACATGAGGCCATTTGGATTTGTATCTAATTGTTATATTTTTTAAGTAATTGCATTTTTTGTATCAGTACCACACTTTTCCATATGTGGGGTCAAAAATGACCCCAAGCATTTTCTATGGAATTTCAAAGGTTAACCCTAGGAACCTTTGATTTTTATCAACTGTGATCCACACATCTAATGTCAACAGTCTCACCACTAGTGATGGCGAGATGAAGCTTCATGAAGCAAATCTCTTTCTTGCTGGTTCCACTGCAAAAAAAAAAAAAAGAAGCTGGAATAGATTGCAAATAAAGTCCCAAGTCCACAAAATGTGAGGGACATTGCGACAAAACAAGCCGGACATCCCTCCTGTGATGAAGGCTTCCAAGACCAGGGAGCTCTTCAGCACTGAATTTGGGTTCAATGGCAGCATGACCATGGTCAGCTATGTTGGAAAAAAGGAAAAGGCTGTTCTGCTCCTCAGCACAATGCACCACAGCAAAACGGTGGATGAAAACACCCAGAAGAAAAAAGCAGAAGTGGTCCACTTCTACAACCAGACGAAAGGAGGTGTAGATATTGTGGACCAGATGGTTGGCACCTACACCTGTAAACGCCAAACGCAGAGGTGGTCCATGCTGCTGAAGTACAATGTGATTGATGTTGCCACCCTGAATGCCTACTCCCTTTTCAAGGCTCAGCACCCTGAATTCTGTGCAGGTATCACTAATGCCCGGCGGCGCTTTCTTGCAGAGCTCTCACATGAGCTTGTGACGCCTTATATGAGAAGTCGACTGAAAGGTAACCCACGCCTACCAACCTACATCACTGCAGCAATGGAAAGGTGTGGGTTGACAAAAGCTGCAATCCAACCACACAAGGGAAACAGACAGGGCCAACAGAAGAGGAAGAGGTGTAAGATGTGCCCAAGAAACCAAGACCGCAAAGCCAGCAATTGTTGTTGGAAATGCAGTGACCCTGTGTGCAGTGCTCACAGCCAGAAAAGGATACTGTGTAACAGTTGCTCACAGCAAGCTCACAAACCCTCACACCTTCACCTGAACATCTCTCACATCCTTCACTGCCTCAAGCTTCTTAGTGAAGCGTGTTGAGGTCAAAGGTCAAACTGATAAATGTTTGTGATTGAAGCCTCGGTGTTTGTTTCTGAAAGACTGTAAATGTTCTATTAAAACACCAGAGATGACAGTCATCTCTGGCTCAACTAACTCAGAGTTTTCACTAATCCCGCTTTCTGAAATAGGGCCCTGATCACATCTCAGCTTTTCCACTCATTGCAGCGTGAAGGGTTAAAGGTTAAAGACAGTGTGTGTTTATATGTATGTGGATGTGCGACAGAGGGATACACAAACACTGAAAGTTAATGTTTTGATAGCTGTATTATCATGCATACAGTATCATTCTCGTGTTGGGATCATTTTTGGATGTTTTGGATGTTTACCTTTTTACAATACATTGTTTACCTTTTTACCTTTCTGTGATAAAATGTGGGCCTATATCATGCAAAATTGACTTTTTTGAGCTTTTAAGCATGTTATAATGTTAATTCCTCACCAAAAACACCCCCAAAGTGGTATTTTGCTCCATTCACGCATCTCTGAGTATTCCTCCTCAACCCTGCTCTCTGAGCTGCTGCTCCGCCCTGTCCCAGATAATGATTGGGTCCCCACGTTCATACGTATGAACGTGGGTGAGGCGCCCACTCCAGGAAGTGCCTGTGCTGCCAGCACCGCCCCCAGGCTAACCCACACACCCACTTTCTCCGCGCAGCTAACGGAGCGGTGATCGGCAAAACTCTTTCACTTTAGCGTTGACGCTGTGAAGTAGTTCCTCTCGCACCTAATCTGCTCAGTGACAACAACTGTCTGCTTTTTTACGTAAGACAATGTCTTCTAAGTGGCGTAAATGTGTCTTTGGCTGTGAGAGATTTAAGAGTTTGTTCATTTTTTTTATTTCTTATTTTGTACACGTAGGTAAATTTGTTTTGCAGTCTGGTGACCAGCCACCAGCTGCTGGTCACTGCGTGCGCAAGCGCCCCTTATCCCTAACCTGCATGTTTTTGGCATGTGGGAGGAAACCGGAGAAATCCCGGAGTAAACCCACGCAACACGGGGAGAACATGCAAACTCCACACAGATCACTGTTGGCCGGGGGCAGGGATCGAACCCACGATCCCCGCGATCCCCCGGCCGAGGGTAAACTGTGCAGCCACAGTGCTAACCACTGCTCCACCGTGCAAGAAGAGCCTACTCGTCAGAAATGGTTGGAGTTTATTTTCGGGAGCATGCGTCAAACCAGCCAGCAGCCAGCTCAGGGGTTACGTCATGAAATGGGCGGCAGCCACAAGAAGGAGAGGCGGAGCCTCAGAGATCGAGGCATCTTACTTCTGGGTTGGAAAAGTAGCTCGCAAAAATAACTCATATTTCATAAGAAATTCATTCTCCAGTGTACCAAAGGTAATATACTATCACGTACATGCATATAGTTTACTATGAAAGGCTTAAAATAGCATGATATAGGCCCTTTAATAAAAATTGATAAATGAGCATGTCAAACATGAAATAATTCTTTTGTTGATCAAAATATAATTTAAAATAATAATAATAATAATAATAATCATATTTAACCAAAATGAAAGAAATTTCTTAAGTTTACAGCATAAAACGCATTCATTCTAATTAGGGTCATTTTTGACCCCACTCATGGAAGAGTGTAGGAATTGGTTAGTCATGCATCTAAGGTTAAACGTTGCAAATCCATCCATCCATCCATCCATCTTCTACCGCTTTTCCGGAGGTCCGGGTCGCGGAGGCAGCAGTTCAAGCAGAGAAGCCCAGACTTCCCTCTCCCCAGCCACCTGCTCCAGCTCTTCAGAGGGGATACCAAGGCGTTCCCAGACTAGCTGGGAGACATAGTCTCTCCACCGAGTCCTGGGTCTGCCCCGGGGTCTCCTCCCAGTGGGACGTGCCTGAAACACCTCAAGTGGGAGGCGTCCAGGAGGCATCCTAATCAGATGCCCATACCACCTCAACTGACTCCTTTCAATGTGGAGGAGCAGCGGTTCTACTCTGAGCCTCTCCCGGATGACTGAGCTCCTCACCCTATCTCTGAGGGTGAGTCCAGCAATCCTACGGAGAAAGCTCATTTCAGCCGCTTGTATCCGCGATCTCGTTCTTTCGGTCATTACCCAAAGCTCGTGACCATAGGTGAGAGTAGGAACGTAGATTGACTGGTAAATCGACAGCTTTGCCTTAGAACTAAGCTCCCTCTTCACCACAACAGACCGGTACAACGTCCGCATCACTGCAGATGCTGCTCCAATCCGTCTGTCGATCTCTCGCTCCATTTTCCCCTCACTCGTGAACAAGACCCCAAGATACTTAAACTCCTCCACTTGGGGCAGGAGCCTGTCCCCAACCCGGAGAGGACAATCCACCTTTTTCCGGCTGAGGACCATGGACTCGGACTTGGAGGTGCTGATTCTCATCCCAGCCGCTTCACACTCAGCGGCAAACCGTCCCAGCAAGAGCTGTAGGTCATTGCTGGATGAAGCCAACAGGACAACATCATCTGCAAACAACAGAGATGAGATCCTGTGGTCACCAAGCATGACACCCTCCATTCCCTGGCTGCGCCTAGAAATCCTGTCCATAAAAATTATGAACAGGACCGGTGACAAAGGGCAGCCCTGGCGGAGTCCAACTCTCACTGGGAATGACTCCGACCGAGTGTTGGCAATGCGAACTAAACTCTCACAACGGTCGTACAGAGACCGAATAGCTCGTAACAACAAGCCCGATACCCCATACTCCCGAAGCACCCCCCACAAAAAATCCACGAGGGACGTGGTCAAATGCCTTCTCCAAGTCCACAAAACACATGTAAACTGGTTGGGCAAACTCCCACGATCCCAAGCTTTCTAAACTGGCTAAAAACGTTGCAAATCTATGAGAAAAAAATTGCAAATTTACAAGAAAAAATGTTTCAAATTTATAGGAAAAAAGTTGCAAAAACATTTCAAGAAACTGTAATACATTTAATATTTTTATCTGAACAGAAAAAATATATATGATTTCAAATCCAATGTGAGAAAAGCTAACACTCAAATCAAATTAGTGAAATATAAAATTAAAGGGTTTTATTGCAATGGTCTAACGTGCAAATTCGTTCCACACTTTGTATTATCTGCTAGTGTTTTGGGTTATTTCTGGCAGTGCAATACCAAGTATTACCCATGTTTTCCACATAAATTAAGTTTGTACGAATGGTGTCTTTTAACATCTTAAAATTCCATGTTTTGCTGACAGGACATTTCACATTTTCTACTGTCATCCAGTGAAGAAAGAATTTGATTTTCTTTGTGTAAACTAAATTTACTGAAATTGGCTGGAATGCTAATGATTTTAAAGAAAACTTAGAGGGGGAAAAAAAGTGAAAAAGGTTGCAAATTTATAGTAAAAAGTTGTAAATATTTGAGAACAAAGTTTAAAAAATTACAAAAAAAAGGTGTAAATCTTTGAGGGAATAAGTTGCAAAATTGCAAAAAAAAGTTGCAGATTTACAAGAAAAAAGTTGCAAATTTTAAAGAAAAAAGTTGTAAATTTGCAAAGAAAGTCATTTCATATTTACAAGAAAAAAAATTGCAAATTGATGAGAAAAATGTTCCAAATTTACTGGAAAAAAGTTGCAAATATATAGGAAAAAGTTGCAGATTTACAAGAAAACCGTTGCAGATTTTGAAGAAAAAAGTTGCAAATTTATAGGAAAATCTAAATATTTTAGAAAAAAGTTAAAAATTTACAAGAAAAAAGTTGCAAAATTGCAAGAAAAAAAAATTGCACATTTACAAGAAAAAAAAAATGCAAATTGAGAAGAAAAAGTCCGGTGTTCCACTGGCAGGATGTTTCAAATTTTCTACTGTCACTCCATGAAGAAAGAATTTTATTTTGTTTGCGTATGCTAAATTTACAGAAATTTGCTGGAATTCTAATGGGTTAAAAGGGATGCAGTTGGGTGCAAATTTGACACACTGCTATCTGACGGCAGCACAATGTCTTTTCTGTTGTGACCAACAAAGACAATGTCTGAAGTCCAGCTACCCTAAAAAAAACAGTTGATAAGGATTGTGGCACATATCATGAGGGGAACAAAGAAATTATTTTAAAGTGTATAATAATAAAAACATGTTTTGTCAAGTGCCAGCATGTAGAAATACCTGTTACCATTAAACACCAACATGCTTAAATCCATTTAATCCACTAAGAAAGCCACATTAATTGGATCATCAATTAGTCTGACATCCATCTTCAAAGTTCAGGGTGTTGGCTAATTGCTTATTAGAGTTTCTGAATGTGACCTCATGGTTTATTGGAAATGAGTAAATAATCAATTAATATAACAGTTTATCCATGCATGCGAACCTTGAATATTTATGAGGTGGACGAGCACCCATTACACATGAAGACAGTCTCACAGTTGCTGAAAATTTAAAATCACAAATTCACCCCCACACACCAAAAAAACCCCAAAAACCTTTGTCGTTATAGTATAACAGAACGTGTCAGTAGCCACGGTTACATGGGCAAAATTTCTTCAATCTGATTACAATTCAGATCAGAACTTTACTGTTTACATGGATCCTGAAAAAGCTGATCCGATTAGGACGTGCGTTTCTATGTGTCACACGTTTGAACGGAATAAATCATTTTGACATGCGCCCATCAACGTTTCGACATCCCGAAAGTAGTAGAAGAAGAAGCAACTTCCGGTGTAAACAAGCCCCGCTTCATGTCTCTTTTTGAAATGGACCTTTAATGTGTTATTCAGACTGTACTTTTGCTTCTGCTGGTCTCCGTAATGAAGCTACAAGGCCACACTTCTGCATATGACGAACAGAGGGAGACAGCAGGACGATACAGACCAGTTTTGTTTTACTCCCGCTATGTCCTCCGCTAGCTGCTCTAAAAGCACAAATGTGTCACATTGACGTGTGGCTGATGTACAGACATGCGCAGTAAACATTTTTTCTGCCCAGCCTTTGGAATAAGTGTTTTAATGCGCACCATTTGGATTCACAATCGGCATAACCCATCTGTCTCAATCGGAATGAAATTTTGATCCAAATGAGCGTGATCGGGTCAGAATATTCAGATTTTTGTGTTTACATGAAGCATTTTTATTCCGATCAGGCTTTTAATACGGTTACTTGTGTCTATGTAAACATGAGAGTAAAGTTGCAAATGTACAAGAAAATATTGAATATCAATGAGAAAAAGTTGCACATTAAATATATATATAGATGTAAACAGAATATATAGATGTGAAAAGGGTAACAAGTTTATCGCAATAAGTGTCAAATTTAAAAGGCAAAAAGTATTAAATTTATTAGAAAATTTGCAAATTTGCCAGGAAACGTTATTTATTTCACAGACAAATGTTACAAGTTGAAAAGAAATCCTGAAAAACTGTCATACATTTTCATACCTTTGCTTTTAAAATTGCGAGTTTTGCTGTGCAAATTTTCTTTTAGATTTCATGTAGATTTTCAAGTATTTTTATGTAAATTTGCAACTTCTTTCTAAATAATTTGCAACTTTTTTCTTGTAAATTTGCAGTTTTTCTCAAAAATGAACAGCTTTTTTCTGATAAATTTCCAAATATTTCTCGTAGATGTGCAATGTTTTTCTCATAAATATGCAACTTTTTTCCTCAATTTGCAACTTTTTCCTGTAACTTTACAATTTTTCCTCAAAAATCTGTGACTTTCTTCTCAGAAATCTAGTGACGTTTTTACTGTAAATTCACATTTTTTTTTCATGTAAATTTTAAACTTTCTCTCAAAATTTTGGGACTTTTCTCACAAATTTATGATTCTTTCTCGTAAATTTGCAACTTCTCATAAATTTAAACTTTTTTTCTTGCAACTACAACTTTTTTCTCAAAATTTTTTTTTTTTTTTCTCAGAAATCTTTTGATGCTTTTCCTGTAAATTCACTACTGTTTTCACACGAATTTTAAAGGGGTCACTGCACTTTTTACATATTTTAACAGCTCACTCATGTCTTAATGGAGTGCTTGTGACACACATTTGTTCACATTTTCTTTTTTTTTTAATTGAAGCAAATTTCTTTTTTTATTTTTCTTGGCTTTCTTAAAATGCTCTGATTTAAAGCCTGTCACTTTAGGAAACAGACTTCAGCTTTTAAACTTTATTTATTTATTTTTTATATAGCAGCTTTCATACAACAAAGTGCAGCTCAAATTGCTTTACATTTAAAAACAATTCCAGAAAAAACTCAAACAAAACAATATAAAGACAAAGAGAACCCTCCCCAAGCCCTCCCCTCCATCCCCACTCTCATCCAAGACATCTATCCACCTGACCCCCAACCCACCCCAGAGCCCACCTTTTCCCACCCTGTTCCACGGCCCCAACAAGTTATAATAGGCATAGTTAAAACATGGCTGAGGACTGAGGACCAGAGTGAGGAAATGCCATCATAGGGGGACCGTCAGCACCAGGAGCCGGTCTCAGCCCACAGCTGCAGAGACACCGCCATAGCAGCCACCCCGAAACAGGCAGACAGAGGAGTCCACACCACAGCCAACAGGCTGTGACTGGATTCCCTCATCCCACCAAGCCAGGGTCACCACCACAGCAGTATCCCCACCGCCAGTGCAATTACAGCTCCAAGTGCCGAGAGCCCCAAATGAGGAAACACTACAACTAAAAATAACATAAGATAAAATACAATAGACTAGGATACCAAGGCGTGCCCAGACCAGCTGGGAGACATAGTCTCTCCAGAGTCCTGGGTCTGCCCTGGGGTCTCCCCCAGAGGGACGTGCCCGAAACACCTCAAGTGGGAGGCATCCAGATCAGATGCCCATACCACCTCAACTGGTGTGGAGGAGCAGCGGTTCTACTCTGAGCCTGTCCCAGACAACTGAGTTCCTCACCCTATCTCTGAGGGTGAGTCCAGCAATCCTGCAAAGAAAGCTCATTTCACCCGATTGTATCCGCAATCTTGTTCTTTCAGTCATTAATCAAAGCTCGTGACCATAGGTGAGGGTAGGAACGTAGATTGACCGGTAAATCAACAGCTTTGCCTTAGAGCTCAGCTACCTCTTCACTACAACAGACCGGTACAACGTCCGCATCACTGCAGATGCTGCTCCAAACCATCTGTCAATCTCTCACTCCATTCTCCCCTCACTCATGAATAAGACCCCAAGATACTTAAACTCCTCCACTTGGGGCAGGAGCTTGCCCCCAACCCGGAGAGGACAATCCACCTTTTTCCGGCTGAGGACCATGGACTCGGACTTGGAGGTACTGATTCTCATCCCAGCCACTTCACACTCAGTGGCAAACTGTCCCAGTCAGAACTGGAGGTCATTGCTGGATGAAGCCAGCAGGACAACATCATCTGCAAACAACAGAGTTAAGATTCTGTGGTCACCAAGCATGACACCCTCTGTTCCCTGGCTGCACCTAGAAATCCTGTCCATAAAAATTATGAACAGGATCAGTGCCAAAGGGCAGCCCTGGCGGAGTCCAACTCTCACTGGGAATGAGTCCGATCGAGTGTTGGCAATACGAACCAAACTCTCACAGCAGTCATACAGAGACCGAATAGCTTGTAATAGCTAGTCTGATACCCCATACTCCCGAAGCACCCCCCACAAAAAACCATGAGGGACGTGGTTGAATGCCTTCTCCAAGTCCAAAAAACATATGTAACCTGGTTGGGCAAATTCCCATGAACCCTTGAGGATTCTCGAGAGGGTAAAGAGCTGGTCCGATGTGCCACAGCCAGGACAAAAACAACATTGCTCCTCCTGAATCCAAGGTTCGACCAACGGCCAGACTGTCATCTCCAGTACCTTGGCATAGACCTTCCCAAAGAGGCTGAGGAGTGTGACCCCTCTAAAGTTGGAGCACACCCTCTGGTCCCCTTTTCTGAAGAGTTGAATGTTGCAGAGGCATGTCAACCATGACAGCCCTACAACATCCAGGGCCTTGAGGTACTAAGGGCGAATCTCAGCCACCCTCGGGGTCCGGCCACCAAGAGATTTTTAACCACCTCGGTGACCCCAGCCCCTGTGATAGGCGAGTCGTCCACAAGCCCTGCTTCCTATGTGGAAGGCGTATCAGTGGGATTGAGGAGATCCTCAAAGTATCCCTTCCACTGCTTGATAATATCCCCAGTCGAAGTCAGCAGCACCCCATCCGCACCATACACAGTTGGACAGGGAGCTGCTTTCTCCTCCTGAGCCGCCGGACAGTTTGCCAGAATCTCTTCAAGGCCAACTGAAAGTCTTGTTCCATGGCTTCGCCAAACTCCTCCCATACCCGAGTTTTTGCTTCAGCAAATACCCGTGCTGCACTCCGCTTGCCCTGCCGGTACACCTCAGCTGCTTTGGGAGTCCCACAAGCCAACCAAGCTTGATAGGATTCCTTCTTCAGCTTAATGGCCCCCCTCACCACTGGTATCCACCACTTGGTTCGGGGGTTGCCACCACGAGATGCCCTGGCCCTGGTCCACCACTTCAACAATGGAGGTGGAGAACATAGCCCATTCAGACTCCATGTCTCCAGACTCCATCGGAATGTGGTCGAAGTTCTTCTGGAGGTGGGAGTCAAAGACCTCCCTGACAGGGGCCTCAGCCAGACGTTCCATGCACACCCTCACTATGCGTTTGGGTCTATCAGGTCTGAATGGCATCCTCTCCTACCATCGGATCCAACTCACCACCAGGTGGTGATCAGTTGACGAATCTGCACCTCTCTTTACCCGAGTGTCCAAGACATACGGTCGCAGGTCTGATGACATGATAACAAAATCGATCATCGACCTGCGACCTCGGGTGTCCTGGTGCCAAGTACACATATGGACACCCTTATGTTTGAACATGGTGTTTGTTATGGACAAACTGTGGTTAGCACAGAAGTCCAATGACTGAACACCACTCAGGTTCAGATCAGGCAGGCTGTTCCTCCCAATCACTCCCTTTCAGGTTTCACTGTCATTGCCCACATGCACATTGAAGTCCCCCAGTAGGACAATGGAGTCTCCAAGTGGATCACTCTCTAGCACCCCAGTCAGAGACTCCAAAAAGTGTGGGTACTCTGAACCATTATTTGGTGCATAGGCACAAATGATGGCCAGGACCCGTTTCCCAACCCGAAGGCGCAGGGAAACAACCCTTTTGTCCACCGGGGAAAACTCCAATATAGAGGCAGCAAGGTGGGGGGATACAAGAATACCCACCCCTGCTTGTCGCTTCTCGCCCGGGGTAACTCCAGAGTAGGCTAAGCTCCAGCCCCTTTCCAGAAGACTGGTTCCAGAAACAGAGCTGTGTGTTGAGGTGAGGCCGACTATATCTAGCCAGTATCTCTCAACCTCATGCACCACCTCAGGCTCCTTCCCCACCAGATAAGTGACATTCCACGTCCCAAAAGCCAGCTTAGAAAGCTTGGGATCAGACTGCCAAGGTCTCCGCCTTTGACCGCCACCTGATCCACATAGCACCGGACCCCCATGATCCCTCCTGCAGGTGGTGAGCCCACTGGAGGGCGGACACATGTAACTCCTACGGGCTGAGCCCCACGGGGTCCCATGGGCAGAAACCCGGCCACCAGACGCTAGCCATCGAGCCCCTCTCCCAGGCCTGGCTCCAGGGCGGGGCCCGGTGGGGCCCCGGTAACCCCATACCGGGTAGGGTACACTGAATCCTTGTTCTAGTATTTATCAGAGTAAGATCATGAATAAAAATAAATAAAAAGAGAATAAAATGGTTAAAATAATAATTAATGTACCCGTATATACGTATATAGTAATATAAAACTGTTCAACCCCACCATCTCTCCTATGTCAGTTATCTGAGTAGCTTCTAGCTGGCTCCTTTCAGCTTGAATGAGTAGCGCTGGGTCACCAATCCACAGTTGTTTGTGCATCTCATGTCATCCCAGCCCACCCCCAACAACCCCGCCGAGACACCACATTAAATCGCCAGTACCACACATTCCACCAATCACCGCAAACTGAGGCCGGTGGTCGAGTCACAGGATCTTAGCCACCAGCTGGCCGGGGATGCCCCATCACGAAGCAGTACTCAGCAGCTCTCAGCAGCTCTGTTGGCTCTTAGCTCCCTGTGACCAGTATGCCGACGTTGGTGTTCTATAATTCTGTGCTACTTATAGAGACGTGCTACCCTGCATCGTTGCGCAAGCGCCTTCGGGCTGGAACAACACAAAGCACATTATGGACTGCAGACTGGTGAACAAGGTGGTAAAAGGGATGGTTATTAGGATGACTACGATCTGAAGAAAATAGCAATATAAGCCTTGCTCAGTTCGAGCATCCTGTTACCAGTGTTAGCTTGGGGGCTAACCGCTCAGGGGCTAGGCTACCTTTAGCACCACTTTCATAAATGAGACAGACAGCTAGGCGGGCCAACAATAGAGCAGTTGACTGGTCTCAAGGATGGTGATGGGGTGGCTTTTTCTAACGATTTCCACAATAGTCCAAAAGATTTCTGGCATTTCTGGGAGAGAAAAATGAGATTACCGCTGTTTGTTTTTTTAAAGATAATTGACTGGTTTGAAAATTTTGGGATAATTAAGTGACCAGTAGACTCATTTCAGACAGCGAAAACCTACAAACACACCATTTTTTCTGTCAGTAACCCCTTTAAACTTTTCTTATAAATTTGTGACTTTTCTTGTGAGTTTGAAATTTTTGATTTAATTTTGAGACACCTTCTCACATATTTAAGATTCTTTTTCTTGTAAATCTGTAGTGATCCAGGCTGCACACTGTTCTCCCCTGCTCCTAATTATTCATTCTCCACAGCTGAGCTCCCCTTCTGCCTGTAATTAACACCACTCCTTAAACAGGGGCAACATTCAGCAGGAGCTCGTCAGACTCACTACCTGCCACCTCGGGATCAGACACCTAGTGTGCAGCTTCCAGCTTGAACACCTTCCTACTTGTGATGGTGAAACTGAGGCCTTATGAAACAATGAACAACTTTGAGATAACTGCTTCATGATTGACACAATGTTATGAAACATTTAATAATGAGTGCCATCTGCTGACTGAGTGTCAGAACTGTGTCTGAGTGGAAAACCTGAAAAATTCAATACTTTTTTTTTGAGCATTTGGCCCTCCGAGGTCTATTCAAAATTGAATGGCAGGAACAAACAATACAAAGTAAACAAAAAAAAAAACTAATTCCAACAGAACCCTCTAATTTTTCCCATGAGCCTTCAAGTCATGTGATGTGACCAACATTACAAGGCCTTGCTTGCTATGATCACATGACTGTGGGCATGCTGAAACAGCGCTCGATGCACTGCTCATGACACTTCCGCTTTATATTGCTAGAATCAGTGTCAAGTGGGCGGTGTTGAGCATAACATCACTACTTCCTACCACACAGCCGTAAGCAACCAACCTATCCTCACCTAACTACTTCTTCATTAAGCCAACTACTACTACTGCACTACAACATTAAGCTCTTAGGGTCTCCCTGTGATGTTGTCCCTCCTAGACTTTTTAAAGAGGTGCTTCCCAGTATAATTCAATTCAAGTCAACTCTATTTATATAGCACCATTTCACAACAACAGTCATCTTATAGCACTTTCAACTGTAGGGGAAACCCCCACAATTGCAGAAAGACCCCAGCCATCAGGCGATCCCCTGTGAGCAAGCGCTTGGCAACAGTGGAGAGGAAAAACTCCCCTTTAACAGGAAGAAACGTCCAGCAGAACCAGGCTCAGTGAGGGGCAGTCATCTGCTGCGACTGGCTGCGGGGTGAGGGGATAGAGAAGATGAAAAGAACAGACATGTAGAGAGCAAACAGCACGATGGGGACTCAATCTATGGGAGAGAACAAACAGGTGTTAATGACCAGCAAAAAAAATATTTCATTGAAAGTGAAGAAAGGAGTGAAGCCCAGTACATTATTGGAGGTCCCCCGGCTGTCTAAAACTATTAGCCGCATAACTGAAGGAGGGTTCAGAGACACATGATCCCTCCCTAATTGTAGGCTATATCAAAAAGGAAGGTTTTAACTCTTTTCTTAAAAACAAAGATCCTGTGCAGCTGGTTCCACAGGAGAGGAGTTTGATAACTGAAGGCTCTGCCTCCCATTGTACTTTTGGAGATTCTAGGTATTGCAAGTAATCCTGCATTTTGGGAGTGTAGTGCTCTGTTAGGATAATCGGGTAGTATCAGATCTTTTAAATAAAAAAAGGGCCTTGTAGGGAGCTCAAAATGAAGAAGCAATGTGATTTTATAAATCAAGTTTTATTATCAGCTTCCAGTCCCTAACATGTCTCATCTCGATGCAGAAGCAGAATAAGAGAGGTCGAGCGCAGTCAGACCTTCATACTTATACCCACACTCAACAAAAGACATTGCATATCAAAGCTGACATCCTGCATTAACGTAATCCCTCTCCATTGTCCTCTCTCTCCTCCACCTGACCCTGTGTGGTCAGGAAGTTCGATCCGGTCTCCACTGCTGCGACTCCGTCTGCTCCTTGATCTTCGCCGGTGGTCGAGACCTCTTGTCCTGCTCTGAGACGTGAGGACATTCTACATATGCAATCTCTAAACATTCCACTTATGTCTATACATATGTAGGTATGGATATATGAATAATATAAGCCACAGGCCTGATGTTTAGAGCTTTGAAAGTGAGAAGGATTTTAAACTTAATTCTAAACTCTATGGGAAGCCAATGAAGGGAGACCAGAACTGGAGAGATATGATCTCTCTTTCTAGTACCTGTTAAAACTCTTGCTGCAGCATTTTGGATCAAATGAAGACTTTTTAAAGATGTTTTAGGATAACCTGATAATAAAGCATCACAATAATCTTATCTAGAGCTAACAAAAGTGTGGATCAGTTTATCAGCATCACTCTGAGACAAGATGCTCCTGATCTTGGCAATATTACGCAAATGATAGAAGGCAGTCTTAGAAACAAATTTAATATGTGAATTGAAAAACAGATCTTGATCAAAAATAACTCCAAGGTTCCTCACAGAGCTATTAAGAGAAAAAGTAACTGCATCCAAACTAAAAGTTTGATTTGGAATGGTATTTCTAAGGTTTTTTGGACCAACAAGAATGACTTCAGTCTTATCTGAATTTAATAGCAGGAAATTGCAAGTCATCCAAGCTTTGATTTCCTTAAGACAGGCTTCTAACTTGGCTAACTGATTACTATCATCTGGCTTCATTGACAGGTATAATTGTGTGTCATCTGCATAACAATTACAATGTATGCAGTGCTTTCTTATAATGTTGCCTAACAGAAGCATATACTGTATAAATTAAAAAGAGTAGGGTCTAGCACAGATCTCTGTGGAACTCCATGACTGAGCTTTGAGTTGAAAGAAAACTCATTACTGACATGAACAAACTGGAACCTATCAGATAAATAAGATCTAAACCACTGTAATGAAGTTCCATTAAGTTCAACATAGTGTTCTAATCTATCAAGTAGAATATTATGATCGATAGTATCAAAAGCTGCACCAAAGTCTAAAAGGACAAGTACAGAAACAAGTCTATTATCAGATGTGATAAGGAGGTCATTAGTGATCTTCATTAAGGCTGTTTCAGTATTATGATGGATTCTAAACCTAGATTGAAACTCTTCAAATAAACCATTTCCCTGCAAGTGGTCAAATAATTGCATAACAACAACTCTAAGATTTTTGAAATGAAAGGGAGATTAGAGATAGGTCAATAGTTAGCTAAAACTTCTGGATCCAGCGTTGGCTTTTTGAGTAAGGATTTAATTACATCAGTTTTAAAAGTCTGCGGTACATGGCCTAAAGTTAATGAAGAATTGATTATTTGAAGAATAAAGCTACCAGTAAATGGGAAGACTTCTTAAATAACCTGGTAGGAATAGGGTCTAAAGACATTTTAGTATAGGCCAGTTAGTTTCACCAGTCGGAATAGCAGGCCCGTTATCTGGTGTGGTTCTGCAAAATTTTAAACATGCCGTAGTGCAGCCCTTGATAAGAAACCTGGTCTCAGTCATACTGTGTTGGCAAATTTTAGGCCTATTCCTAAGCTGCAATTTCTCTCTCAAAAATTTTAGAAAAAATGTCTATATGCAGCTGAAATGTTTTCTGAATGGATAAAGTATTTTGGAGGTTGTTCAGTCTGGTTTCAAAACTCTTCATTGCACAGAAACAGCCTTGTTAAGGGTCTTTAATGACATCCTCTTTGGCATTGGTCTCAGGTGAATATACTGTTCTTGTGTTGCTTTTGATTTAACTGCTGCCTTTGACATAGTGGACCATCAAATTTTAATTTCCTGATTGCAGAACCTAGTAAGGCATTTGTGGCACTGCTCTCACTGGTTTAGGTCCCTATCTGGCAGACAGGAGTTTTGAAAGTTAGCGTCTCTGGGTTGAATCCTCTTCTGCTCCTCTGCCATATGGAGTCCCACAGGGGTCAATTCAAGGGCCCATGCTCTTTTCTCAGTACATACTTCCGCTGGGTTCCATTTTTAAAAAGCATGGTATCTCCTTCCACCTGTATGCCAATGACTGCCATATACTGTATCTATGTCCCTTTAAAAATAAAAAGTGCCTCATCAGCAAACTCACTTCTGTCATACATTTAAAGACGTCAGTCTTGGATGCCTCTTAACTTTTTAAATTTTGATGATAAAAAGACAGAAGTGATGGTGTTTGGACCTAGCGGCCCCTGTGAGTCCTCTCCTGTAAACTCGGGCCCCTTCATACCTTATATAAAACCCACAGTCAAGAACCTTGGTTTTTCGTGGATAGTGATTTTAAATTAGACACTCAGATTGTGTTCTGTGTAAAATCCAGCTTCTTCCATCTAAGGCATTTAGCAAAAGTTAAAGCAATTCTCTCTAGACCGCACCTGGAACAGTCATCCATGCTTTTATTTCATCTCGGCTGGATTACTGTAACGCACTTTACGCCAGTGTTAGCCAGTCTTCTCGTTCGCGTCTGCAGCTAGTACAAAACGCCGCTGCCCATCTTTTAACAGGTACATGTAAGACAGATCACATCACACACATCTAGCTTCATTCCACTGGCTGCCCCGTGCATTTTAGAGTTCATCTTAAAATTCTTTTATTTGTTTTTTTTTAATCCGTAAATGGTCTTGCTCCACCTTATCTCTCTGAGCTTCTGCATCCCTATGCCCCCACCCAGTCCCTCAGGGCAGCTGAACAGCTGCTTCTGAGGGTGCCATGGTGAAGCGGAATTTCCGAGGGGACAAAGCCTTTCGATCACAGCACCCAGGTTATGGAATGATTTACCTCCGCACATTAGACAAGCATCTTCACTGTCCATTTTAGAACCAATCCCAATCTTAAAACACATGGCCTTCGACCCAGTGTGAGACATTGAGTTTATTCAATAAAGTGGATTTTTATTTATTTGGTTACTTCATTTACCTTTTATGCTATTGCATACCTGCCAACTTTTAAAACCTGAAAAGCCTAGTTAGCTAGGCCCGGGTCCAGGGGGCCCCAGGCCCCGGTAGGTTCCAGGACAAAGTCCTGTGGAGGGTTTCACGGGGGTGAAGCCCCCTGACGCCAAACAAATATTAGCATTAAATCAAGTTAAAATGTGGCTAACAACCTCATATTTCTTCAGTAATCATGTTTCTATTTTTCTTACGAAGAACGTAGAAAGTTTGCCGCTGGTGTCACTGGCATTGGTATTCGACTTGTGTTTTTTCGTTCCCAAGTGGTCTTTCACATCGTTTGATTCCTCCATGTCTGATCGAAAAATCTTGTCTACACAAAGTTGCAGTTGGGGTAATTTTCACCCTTTCTTGAGCGAATAACAATTCCTGAAATGCTTTGGAGTATTCCTTGTGAAAAGACTGTAATTTTCGTTTGGTTTTCACACTCATTTGTGATTTTTCTCTGGCAGATTCCATAATAAAAACGTATACAATGCTGACCTAATTCCTTCGCAATTCCAACTGGAAACAATGGCTCCAGGGATGTGATTTGGGGTTGGGGAAATTATCTGAAAATTTAGCAGGGGGTCTGGGAGACGTAGTCCCCCAGCGGGGTCCGGGGCAGAGCCCCTTGGGGGGGCAAAGCCCCCCGAAGCTCCTGGGTTTTTATGATTTTTAAGTACCAGAACTGTGCTTAAATGACATAAAACAAACAGCTGAATGCCACTTATTACTGTATAATATTGACTTATGTTCCAAGAAGATAGCATTCGTAAAATATTCCAACAAGCATTATCCATCACATGCTTTAACACTTGATCAAATCAAAATCAGTTAATTTTATCTATTCCATAATAGAAATAAAATTCCAACATACCACTACTTTTTATAATTCCAGCATTCATTTCAGATCACCAGTTTCAATCTCCATTGAGTCTTGAGCAGTTCATTTTGCACAATCACTGATGTAGCTAAGTCTTAGAAATATTCAAAAGTTATGAGTCAATGTCCACTGTGCATTGTCAATTTCAAACTGTTTGGAATCATAAAAGTAATCTAACTAAATTGTTTTGCTATTTTTTCTCCTCAACATCAATGTCAGGGCGCTGCAGGAGTTTTTGGGGATGATTAACTTTTATAACCGTTCCCTCACCCGCGCAGCCCAGCTCATACAGCCGTTTTAGCCACACTCAAGAAACGGAAACCGGCGGACAGAGTCAACTGGGCTCCTGAGCGGGAGCAGGTGTTCTGAGGTTAAAACAGCTCTGGCGAACGCTGCACTACTGGCGCACCCAGACCCAGTGGCTCGGATAGCGCTCACTACCGATGCCTCGGACATGAGCTAGCGGCCGTCATGGAGCAATACGTCGCCGGTTCTTGGCAGCCGCTCACCTTTTTAGCAGGTTTTTGCACTACAGTGAGCGTAAATACAGCGTGTTCGACAGAGACGCCACTTCCAGTTCTGGCTGAAAGGGCGCACCTTAGGCTCAGACCTCTCGCACATGCGCAATACACCTACAGGAAGCAGTGCCGATTGCCTTTGTTCTAAATTTAGATACAATTCCTAGCGATCTCGTGTTTGGAATTGCTTTCGTGTTTTTTTACGATTGAAAATTTTTGACTGAATTTTTAGTGAAAAACCGTAATTTTCATTAATAAAGCCGTAACCCGGAATGGGGTCTTGAAAACCGGAACCATTACGGCAAAACCGGAGTAGTTGGCAGGTATGCTATTGACTCTATTGACTGTGCTTTCTACTTGTGCTGATTTATATTGTCTTGTTGGTTTTATATTGTTTTTGTGCTAGTGTCCTGCTCTTTGCTTTTATGTTTTTATGTGTTCTTGTTGTACAGCACTTTGTGTAGCAAGTGTTGGTTTTTAAAGTGCTTTATAAAAAAAGTTGATTGTTTGATTCATATTATCTCCAGGACTACCAGAGTGGATTCTCTCCTTGGTGGAACCCTGGATCCGGATTCCCCATATCCCCTCTCCAACCCCCAAGTAAGTCGACTTACCAGTGTGCACAAAATTTATGCCCTCACTTCTCTCCCCTAAGCACAACCCCTCATGCAGTGATTCCACTCACCTTGCTGGGCTCAGTTCATCACGTCGAAGAGTCATCAAGGGAGACCTGCCACCACTGGGTTCCCTGGCCCAACCTGTAAGCATAAGAGAACATTATTTATGTCATAAACCTCCGTGCACCATGGCTCAGCACACAAGAGAGAGAATGAATAACCCAACTGTGAGAGTTGATGGTGCACTTTATTAACTACTCAAAGAAATAAGTCCATTCATTCATTCATCTCATGCATCTTCTTCCGCTTAATCCTTTTTGGGTCGCAGGGGGGCTGGAACCTATCCCAGCATCTTTGGGCGAGAGGCAGGGTACACCCTGGACAGATCGCCAGTCCATCGCATGGCCAACACAGAGATTCGGCCAACCATTCACTCTCACAGTCATACCTAAGAACAATTTAGAATTCCCAGTTCAGTCATAACCAAATACAGTTCAGTTCAATGACAGAAATACAGAGAGGTGTAATGGCAAGGTTTGGCCACCAAACAAGCAGGGCGCCAAATGCTCAACAGCCTGGTCTAATGGAGCCCCGTGCTGCAGGGCTGCTTAAAGCACAAAAGGAAAGGTGTACGGCCTCATGCCACAGGGCTGCAGAGCACAGGAGAAAAGGCGAAGAAAGACACTTACTGAGCTGGAGCTAATCCAGGGCGAAACCAAGCAGTCCAGTGGAAAAGGGGTAGAATCTGACGCAGCCGCGAACACCCAGGAATAGATCGTCTGCAGATGTCGGGCTGAGTACTTGAAGGGAGTGGAACGTCATACATGGAGAGGTTGCTGCCATGAACAAGGGTGAATGCCCCGACAAACTCTTTCCTCCGGCGCAGCAAACATGTACTCCAAAAGCTAACAAGGAAAGAGATTGCCGGTGTGAAAATGCGTGGGCAGGACTGATTAACACCAGGTGTGAGAGTATGTGAAATGAGAGTGAATGGAGCGTGTGCATGTGTGTGTGCGCATGTGGGTGCGTGTATGTGTGTGAGCACCAGACAGTGCAGCTGACGGTGCTTGAGTGGAGGAGGGGGCGTGCCCGAGCTGTCAGGAGGTAACTAGGTCAAAGCACGACGAGTCAGAATTGGGTTTGACCTCCAAACCCGGATTCATGACAATTTACAGTTGATAACAGCCTGTAATTACTGCAACTCACCCTTCCTCTTCTCTCTCCCTTTGCAAGATTGCCAGACTCTCCATGCACACAACTCAGCATTAAAACCTTCAATATCAATCATTACTGGGGCGGCTGTGGCACAGGTGTAGTGTGGCCGACTACTGATTGGAGGGTCAGGGTTTCGATTCCCGCTCTGTCTGCAGTCTGCATGTCGAAGTGCCCTTGAGCAAGACACCGAACCCCCAGTTGCTCCTGGTGGGTCAGGACAGCATCAGTGTATGGCAGCTCTGCCGCCATCAGTGTGTGAATGCGTGTGTGAATGGGTGGATAGCATGACCTGTAAAGCGCTATATACATTAAGTGAACACCATATACCATTTTACTGTATTGCAACCGTGGTCTCCCATGCTCTCTGCTTTTGAATCTGTTACTACTTACCCTGTCAAAATTTACACCTTCTTTCTCATAAATTTGTAACCTTTTTTTCTCATTAATTTGTCAAATTTTTCTCATAATTGGCAACTTTTTTACCCTTAAATGATCCATTTTTTAAAACTTTTTTCTCAAAAAAATTGTCAATTTTTCTCAGAAATTTTGCAACGTTTTTCTTGTAAATTTTGCAACGTTTTTCTTGTAAATTTGCTTATTTTCATGAAAATTGGAGCAGCACAGTGGCACAGTGGTTAGCACTGCAGCAGCACAGCAAGAAGGTCACGGGATCGATTCCACCCCTGACCATCGTGGGTTCGATCCCACCCCCAGACCATCGATGACCCTTCTGTGTGGAGTTTGCATGTCCTCCCCATGTCTGCATGGGTTTACTCCGGTTTCCTTCCACAGGCCAAAGACATGCAGGTTAGGTTAACTGGGGATTCTAAATTGTCCTTGGGCATGAATGTGTGAATGTGAGAGTGAAAGGTTGTCTGCCTCTGTGTTGGCCCTGCGATGGATTGGCGATCTGTCCAGGGTGGACCCTGCCTCTCGTCCAAAGATGCTGGAATAGGCTCATGCACCCCCCCCCCCCGTGACCCGAAAAGGATTAAGTAGTAGAAGATGGATAGATGGAATTAGTGTTCTTTGATATCTTTGCACTTTTATTCTTACAAATTTGGACTTAATTTACATTTGTATGTTTACACCTCATACTAAATTTGTGAATACCCATCCCCTTTGTTAAAAACCAACAAATCACCTGCTGCTTATTTGTATTTCTTGCCATAGTCCTCTCCTTTCCTCGGATCAGTTCTTCTGTGCCTCCCGTCCTGTCATTCAATCTCACTTAAAGTCAGACATCCAGTCAGTCACCTCGCCATCTGGCTGTTTACAGGAAGAAAGGTCAGGGCGAGCTGAAGAGAAGATGGCCCTTGAGGGTTGGAGGGACGGCTTTTGTGAGTGGTTCAGGTGAGCAGGGAGGAAGAGAGGGTCACGTCTGTCGAGGAAAACAAAAAAAAAAAGCGTTTGCCTTTCAGTAACTCACCTGTTGAGGTTTTGATTGTGATTTCTGATTCTCAGAGTCTTTAAAGAGAAACTCCTGATTGTCACCCCTTTTAGCCTTGGCATTTCTATACTCTGGTCTCCATCTACAACAGGGGTCACCAACTAAAACTGCAAAAGGTCCAATAAGTCGGTCCTAATCCCCAGCCAAGGTCAGAGCAAGGTGTGGGAACCTTTAGGCATCTCATGATTCCATTATGATTCAGAACTCCTACTTGAATCTAAAACCATTCTCAATGCACCTTGATGCATTTCTTTTCAGATCAAGATTTTTCCCTCCCACTGTGTGACAACTTGGCTGTTTTAAAGCCAGTATTTGCAATGACCCATGAATTTACTTCCAACATCTTTTATCAAAACAAATGGAAGAGAAATCTGACACATGGTGGGCAGTGGTGGCCTAATGGTTAATGATGTGGACT
This sequence comes from Pholidichthys leucotaenia, assembly GCA_020510985.1. Classification (NCBI taxonomy): domain Eukaryota; kingdom Metazoa; phylum Chordata; class Actinopteri; order Cichliformes; family Pholidichthyidae; genus Pholidichthys; species Pholidichthys leucotaenia. Next base: position 411,376,585 of record CM035841.1, on the reverse strand, counting down.
GGTGAGCGGATGGCCGCAAGTTTGATCCCTGGACCGGCAGGATTAGATCTGGGTGGGACAGATAACATAACAGTGTTTATCTCATCCTCTTTAACCCCACTGTGGTGCGCTTAACCCGAGCTACTCAGTGGCCACAGGTCAGTCTGTGATTTTACTGGGCAGCCTCCTGGTGTGAATGTGTGTGTGAACAAGGCATCCTTGAAAAAGAGAGGTTGCCTCTCAATGGAACTACCCTGTATAAATAAAGGTTAAACAAAAACATGTACAAATTTATCTAAGAACTGACATTCTTCAAGAAGACTACAGCTGTCTCCAGACAGGCCAATATCTGTCATGGTTATTTAAGCTGACAGCTCACATGCATGATGTAACAGCACAGGAAAGTAACCACATGAAGGGGCACATTTGAAAGTTTATTAATTTGCAAAATAAGCACACAGCTAAGGAAACAGTCACTTGCCAGGGGAATCCACATGTAGACAGAAGATGAGAGCTGTGAGCAGAGGAACGGAGTAAGGAGAAATGGGGGAGCCAAATTGCCACTTGCTTGGGTTCCGGGGAAGAACCAGCAGGACTCCAATGGGGAATAGACGAACCAGCAGAGTAGGGGGAATGAGCTGATGGTGCCTGACCGGGTGGAGGTTGTAAGCTGGGGAATAATGGAGATGTGGCAGGAGAGCGTGCTCAGTCCTGGAGTCACGCTCGCATGATGGCAGCAACCTGAAAGAGGAAAACAAGGTTAGACAGTGTGTCAAAACTTGTTGAGAAGATACTTGCTTTTCTTTGGACGGGCAGTATACCCAGATGAGCCAGCGTTGAATGTGCGGAGAGAGCCTCCTTAAGTATGCTGACTGATAAGCGGGCGCAGGTACATCTCCTGCCTCAGGTGCAGTGATGAGTTGATGAAGGTGAGGCAGGATGGGAGGGGCGCACTCTCGCTGCCCATGACAGGGCCCCCCCTTCTAGGAGCGCCTCCTGGCAGTCCAGAGGGCTTTTCCGGATGAGCTCCATGATAGGCCCGAAGCATTTCTTTGAGCAGGACCGTGACGTCGGAACCCAGGAACGCTCCTCCGGGCCATAGCCCTCCCAGTTCACCAGGTACTGAAGGCCCCGGCCCCGACGGCGAACATCCAAGACACAGCGTACAGTGTAGGCGGGGTGGCCATCGATGATCTGGGGATGAAGAGGCGGCTTTGGGGGTGGGGGGTGAGGGGGCTGGCTGAGAAGGGGCTTAATGTTGGCGACATGAAATGTGGGGTTCACCCGCAGGGTCGATGGCAGCTTCAGCTGGACCGACACGTCGTTCACCACCTGTGAGATGGTATATGGGCCTAGGAAGCGGGGGGACAGCTTCTTGGATTTCTCTTTGAGAGGAACCTGGCTCTCCGCCAGCCAGATCTGCTGCCCAACGACGTACTTGGGAGCCGGGACCCGCTTCCTGTCAGCCCGGGTGCGTTCCATGGTGTCGGCCAGGGCTGGCCTGGGTAGACCTTCAGATGTGCCGGCAGGGATGAGCATGGGCCCCCTACGGATGGAACCGTGACCTCCCTCTTGGCCATGGGTAGTAGTGGCAGTGTGTACCCCAGCAACGCCTAGAACGGGGTGAGTCTAGTAGCAGTGGAGACAGCACAGTTCATAGAGTATTCCACCCAGGTCAGGTGTGTGCTCCAGATGATGGTTGTTGGCGCTACACACTGCAGTGCGGCCTCCAGGACTGGTTGTGCACACTCTGCCTGACCGTTGCTTTGCAGAATGGTTACCAGAGGAGAGGCTCACCGTTGCTCCCAGAGTCCTGGCAAATAGGCCCTCCAGACCTGGGACGTGAATTGAGGACCCCGGTCAGACACAATGTCTCAGGGAATACTGTGGATCCGCATCACATGGTTGTTGAGGAGGACCGCTATCCCCAAGGCCGAGGGGAGCTTCGGAGGCCAACCAGATGCACTGCCTTGGAGAAGCGATCCACAATGGTGAGAATCACCATCTTTCCACGAGAGGGCGGAAGTCCGGTGACGAAGTCCACGGTAATGTGTGACCACGAATGACCAGGGGTGGGGAGGGGATGAAGGAGACCAGATGTGGGAGGAGGAGGAGTCCGATTTTCTCAGACGTAGGTCTGACAGGCTTTAACATACTCCCGTACGTCCTACCACAGCGTGGGCCACCAGAACGTCTCGCTGGACGAAGTCCACAGTTCGAGCAATACCAGGATGGCAAGCGAAGCAACTGATGTGACCCCACTGGATGACATCGCTGCGGAGGGCGGGCCGGGACGTACAGACGAGTTCCGGGGGCAACCTACTGGCACAGGCTCCTGGGACTGGGCCTGGTGGGACCCTCCGCTCGATATCCCAAGTAAGGGCTCCCGAGGATGCGCGAAGGCGTAAGATGGCTTGGAGGGGGGGAGAGGGGGCGCTACCTCCCTCGGAATCAAACTGGCACGATAGCGCGTCTGGTTTGGAGTTCGGAGAGCGCCAGGCTGGTACATGATGGAAAAGTTGAACCTCTGAAAAAACAGGGCCCAACGAGCCTGCCTGGCGTTTAAGACAGCGGGCCGATCACAAATACTCAAGGTTTTTGTGATCGGTTCACATGATTGATGGGGTGGAATAGCCCCCTCTAGCCAATGTCTCCATTCCTCCAGTGCCAATTTAATGGAAACCAGCTCTCTGTCCCCTACGTCGTAATTCCTCTTGGCCGGCATAAGCCAGCGAGAGAAATATGCGCACTGGCGGAGCTTCTGATCAGCGGGTGTGCACTGCAACAGCACAGCGCCTACCCCCAAGTCAGATGCGTCCACCTCGAGGACGAACTGGAGCTGCGTGTCAGCCTGAGCCAAGATTGGTGTTTCTGTGAACAGCCGCTTTAATTTCAAAAATACGCCTGTTCAGCTGCCTCGGTCCAGTGAAATGGGGACCTTAATGGAGGTCAGCTGCATCAAGGGCAGTGCCACCCCCACTGTAGTTCCGGATGAACCGGCAATAGAAATTCACAAACCTGAGGAAGCGTTGAAGCTCCTTTCGGGAATGGGGAGTTGGCCAATCAAGCAGTGCCCTCACCTTAGCCGGGTCGGCAATCAGTCTCCCTTCAGCCACTATGAAGCCCAAGAAGGTGGTTGATGTTGTGGAGAACTCACACTTCTCGGCCTTGACATAAAGCTGGTTCTCCAGAAGCCATTGCAGGTCAGACCCTGACGTGGGCTTCATGTTCCTCTGGCGACCGGGAGAAAATTAAAATATCATCCAAGTAGACAAAAATGAATTGATAAAGCATGTCACGAAGGACATTGTTAATTAACCGTTGAAAGACGGTTGGTGAGCCCAAATGGCATCACCAGGTGATGGCATCACCCTGGTGAGTTTTAAATGCTGTCGCCTTCGCGACATCACCTTCATCGCCATCGCTTCATTCGCCTTCGCGAATGCAGATCAGGTGGTACGCATGGTGAATACCCGTGAGCGCTGAACCTGAAGGAGAGAGGAAAACAAGGTTAGACAGCGGGTCAAAACTTGTTTGAGAAGATACTTGCTTGTCTTTGGACGGGTAGTACTGTATACTCAGACGAGCCAGCGTTGATGCGGCAGAGGGAGCCTCCTTAAGTATGCTGGCTGATGAGCGGGCACATGTGCATCTTCTGCCTCAGGTGGCAGTGACGAGTTGATGAAGATGAGGCAGGACGGGAGGGGGCGCGCTCTTGCTGTCCATGACAATATCATTCAAGTTGCTTTCACACAATATTTTATTAAGCTCACATTTGGCTAGTTTTTAGCTCTATATTAATTTTTAAACAAAAAATGTTAAAATGAATTCTTCAGTTTCAGGACAAAACATAATATAATTGTTTTTTAATACAGGAGAACACTAATGTTTTGTTTGACTCCAAATAAATAGGTCTAAACTTCTATAATCTTCAGCTAAAATCCTAAAAATGTTTTACAGGAGAACACAAACTAAATTGTATTGCATAAAAAAAAAGATAATATCTAAAAACACAAAATTCTCAAAAAAAAACACCACCTCTATCATCTTATTCCTGAGGGTGCTGCTGTAGAAACGATTATGGGGGCAACTTCTGGTTTTGGCTGAAGTAGTGTTTAATCAGTCAGCAAGATTTGATTATGTGGGTGGGCATTTAAAATAGCGTTTGTTAAAGGTTTCTAATTTCTTTTACATGTGTAGTCCACATACCTGTTTTGCATTAACAGTGGCAGGTAATTTCAGCACTTCTACTTTTTATATTTTTGAATGTTTTTGCGTAGTTCTGTACTTGCTGCTGTCCGTGCTGTGAGGCTCCTCACAAATCAGCACAGCTAGATCTGTGGCTTCAACAGTAATGTGCAGATCATGCACTGAAGACTAAAATGGACTGTTGATGTGATCGGTGGTACAGATGCAGGACAGACACAACAGCGCCAGGTATGTTTTCACTTGTATGAATGTCACAGATCTGACATTTATATGTCACCAGATGCAAGGCTGCATGAAGTAAAATATTAAATAAAAAAATAGTAACAGTTTGCTTCCTAAGGCTAAACGATTTAAAAAAGATAACAAATAGGTGTTTTGTTTTGTTTTTTTTGCATTCATTGCACTGCATTGGAATGATATGGACTTGATATTAGCAGCTTCAGCATGCATTACTTTTTAAATGATCACAAAATAGAGATCAATAAAATTTTGAACAATTGCCAGAAAAGATCTGTATGTGTTATGTTAAATAACAAGCATTCATGGCATAACATCAGCATGAGCATTTTAATTTCAGGGTAAAACAAACAGCTGCAGCTGTCTGTATTTACCCCGACATTAAAACAACCAAGCATGGTTTAATGGTTCTTTGTGGCTCTGACTACATTCTATGTCTGCTCTGAGGTAAATCTGGTTATATCGAAAATCTTTTAACAAAATGCATCCAACTTTATTGCAGTGGAGACATTGATATATCTCAGAGCATTTTTTTTTTTGTTTACAGTGTTAGCATTTGAGCAGCAGAGATAACTAACGGAGCTACTGTCTGTGAGGCCACTTTTTAAGGTCATCTTCTCATCCCTCGATAGTCGTGGGAAGTGATATGATTATATTACTCTTTTTGAGGAACAAAACATCTTGTTCCCACATTTTTGATGCCGAAGTCCTTGTTTTTTTAACAAGGAAAAGTGTCCTGTTTCCATGACAACCCCACATTCTAAACTATTACTGGAAGTTGTGCACATAATTCACGCAAGGCATCATGGGGGCTAGGAATAAGGTGGATACAATATTTTCAGTGCAGAAAAAACTGCTTCAAACTAAAACAGAAAAAAATGGACACAAAATATAATTCCAGAACCATTCATCCATCCATCTTCTACTGTTTTACTGGAGGTCCGGGTCGCAGAGGCAGCAGTGCAAGCCCAGACTTCCCTCTCCCCCCGCCACCTGCTCCAGCTCTTCAGAGAGGAAACAAAGATGTTCCCAGGCCAGCTCGGAGATGTAGTCTCTCCAGCAAGTCCTGGGTCTGCCCCGGGGTCTCCTCCCAATGGGACGTGCCTGAAACACCTCAAGTGGGAGGCATCCAGGAGGCATCCTGATCAGATACCCAAACCACCTCAACTTATGATGGTCGGGCGAGCGTGATCCCCCTCCCCTCCTGTCTGTCTGTTCGGCTCTGGAGAATTGGGCACACCTGCATGACTATACGGCTGCTGAATCCTGATGACCAGCGTATATAAGAGCCAGCGTGTGGAGCAGCCATCGCTGGATCATTAGGTTTGCTATAACAAAGTAAAATGTTCTTAGCCCATTATTCTGTCCATTACCTGTGTTACCCATTTGTCCTCCTGTCTGTCCAGGTTTGCTGCCCACCTCCGTTGTGTGTCTACCAGAGCTGATCACGCTCGCCTAGCCGTTGAAGATACTGGACAATCCACCCAGGTCAACGTCTTTCCCCTGTCTCCTCTGGTCCGCGCAAGAGTTCCATGCTGGGCTCCTCTGCTCCTGAGTAAGTGTGCTTCCCCAAATTACTCTCCTCATTGGGGAGAATCTGTCCCTTATAATCTCTGTGTGGTCTTTCCCCTGTAGGCAGCATGCTCTCCAGCAGGAACCAGTTTTGTGTGGAAAATTTGTGTGTTTTTGTGTTTCGTTTTCCTTAGTTCTGCACTTTCATGTATCGTTGTGTATTTATCTTCATTTTCTGTAATAAACTGTTGTGCTTTTACTCCCGAGTCTGAGTGTTTGTTCTGGCAGCCCAGCGTTTGAGCCTCACTTGCCTGAATGACACAGCTGGCTCCTTTCAATGTGGAGCAGCAGCAGTTCTACTCTGAGCCTCTCCCGGATAACTGAGCTCCTCACCCTATCTCTAAAGGTGAGTCCAGCAATCCTACGAAGAAAGCTCATTTCAGCCGCTTGTATCCGCAATCTGATTCTTTCGGTCATTACCAAAAGCTCATGGCCATAGGTGAGGGTAGGAACGTAGATTGACCAGTAAATCGACAGCTTTGCCTTAGAACTAAGCTCCCTCTTCACCACAACAGACCGGTACAACGTCCGCATCACTGCAGATGCTGCTCCAATCCGTCTGTCAATCTTTCACTCTATTCTCCCCTCACTCGTGAATAAGACCCTGAGATACTTAAACTCCTCCACTTTGGGAAGGAGCTTGCCCCCAACCGGGAGAGGACAGTACACCTTTTTCCGGCTGAGGACCATGGACTCGGACTTGGAGGTGCTGATTCTCATCCCAGCCACTTCACACTCAGTGGCAAACTGTCCCAGTAAGACCTGTCCCAGTAAGACCCATTACTGGATGAAGCCAACAGGACATCATCTGCAAACAGAAGAGGTGAGATCCTGTGTTCACCAAGCATGACAACCTCCGTTCCCTGGCTGCACCTAGAAATCCTGTACATAAAAACTGTGAACAGGATCAGTGACAAAGTGCACCCCTGGTGGAGTCCAACTCTCACTGGGAATGAGTCCGATCGAGTGTTGGCAATATGAACCAAACTATCACAGTGGTCGTATAGAGACCGGGTAGCTTGTAACAACAAGCCCGATACCCCATACTTCCGAAGCACCCCCACAAAAAACCATGAGGGATGTGGTTAATGCCTTCTCCAAGTCCACAAAACACATGTAAACTGATTGGGCAAATTTCCATGAACCCTCAAGGATTCTCGAGAGGGTAAAAAGTTTGTCCGATGTGCCATGGCAAGGATGGAAACCTCATTGCTCCTCCTGAATCTGAGGTTCGACCAACGGTCGGACTGTCCTCTCCAGTACCTTGGCATAGATCTTCCCAGGGAGGCTGAGGAGTGTGATCCCTCTAAAGCTCGACCACACCCGCCGGTCCCCTTTCTTGAAGAGAGGAGCCACCACCCCGGTTTGCCATGCCAAAGGCACTGTCCCCGACCTCCACACAATGTTGCAGAGGCGTATCAACCATGACAGCCCTACAACATCCAGGGCCTTGAGGTACTCAGGGCAAATTTCGTCCACCCCGGGGCCCGTCCACCAAGGAGCTTTTTAACCACCTTGGCACTCTCAGACCCTGTGATTGGAGAGTCGTTCCCCTCATCCACAAGCCCTGCTTCCTCTGTGGAAGGCATGTCAGTGGGATTGAGGAGATCCTGGATGCATTCCTCCCACCGCCTGACAATATCCCTGGTTGAAGTCAGCAGCACCCCATCCGCACCATACACAGTGTGGACAGGGAGGTGCTTCCCCCTCCTGAGCCGCTGGACAGTTTGCCAGAATCTCTTCGAGGCTGACCGAAAGTCTTGTTGCATGCCCTCACCGAACTCCTCCCACACCTGAGTTTTTGCTTCAGCTACCACCCGAGCTGCACTCCGCTTGGCCTGCTGGTACACCTCAGCTGCTTTGGGAGTCCCACAAGCCAACCAAGCTCGATAGGACTCCTTCTTCAGCTTAATGGCCCCCCTCACAACTGGTGTCCACCACTTGGTTCGGGGGTTGCCACCATGACATGCACCGACAACCTTGCGGCCACAGCTCTGGGCAGCCGCTTCACTGCCAAGTCAAGTAAGGTAAAGGTAAAGCCAACTTTATTGTCATTCAATTCATACAGCCAATCATGTACAGTAGAACGAAATTACGTTTCTCTTATCTACAATGTTAATCACATCTAGAATCAGAGGGGTCACTGCCATCCAAGGCGCTGCCACAAATTTTCCCTCTTCCGTTCCATTATTGCTGAGCACCAAGCTTGACGGCAGGAAGTTCCACTTTTATATGGTCTTCGGCATGACCCGACTGGGATTTGAACCCAGGCCTCCTCGGTGTGGGGTGGATGCGCTACCAACTAGGCCACCACTCCAGTAAAGTAATTCCAGAACACAAGATATAATTCCACAGGACAGAATTCATCCGACATTTTTTTTTTTTTTTTTTTTTTATCACAAAAGCCAACTCTGTTACATTATGGATGGAGCTGAAACTCCATGGTTACAGGGAGAGGGGAGGTAGATTTTTTTTAGTTTTTAAGTGATACCAGCAAAGGTAAATGCATCCAATTTCACAACAGCACTTCTTTTTGTCCGCCAAGGTCTCCGCCTTTGACCGTCACCTAATCCACCCTTGTTCAGTTATTGGACTTCTGTGCTAACCACAGTCTGTCCATAACGAACACCATGTTCAAGCATAAGGGTGTCCATATGTGCACCTGGCACCAGGACACCCTAGGTCGCAGGTCGATGATCAATTTTGTTATCGTATCATCAGACCTGCGACCGTATGTCTTGGACACCCGAGTAAAGAGAGGTGCAGAGCTGTCAACTGATCACCACCTGATGGTGAGTTGGATCCGATGGCAGGGGAGGAAGCCATTCAGACCTGGTAGACCCAAACGTATAGTGAGGGTGTGCTGGGAGCGTCTGGCTGAGGCCCCTGTCCGGGAGGTCTTCAACTCCCACCTCCGGAAGAACTTCAACCACATTCCGAGGGAGTCTGGAGACATGGAGTCTGAATGGGCCATGTTCTCCACCTCTGTTGTTGAAGCGGCGGCCCAGAGCTGCGGCCGCAAGGTGGTCGGTGCATCTTGTGGTGGCAACCCCCGAACCAAGTGGTGGACACCAGTGGTGAGGGGGGCCATTAAGCTGAAGAAGGAGTCCTATCAAGCTTGGTTGGCTTGTGGGACTCCCGAAGCAGCTGAGGTGTACCGGCAGGCCAAGCGGAGTGCAGCTCGGGTGGTTGCTGAAGCAAAAACGCGGGTATGGGAGGAGTTCGGTGAGGCCATGGAACAAGACTTTCGGTCGGCTTCAAAGAGATTCTGGCAAACTGTTCGGCGGCTCAGGAGGGGAAAGCAGCTCCCCGTCCACACTGTGTATGGTGCGGATGGGACACTGTTGACTTCAACTGGGGATATCGTCGGGCGGTGGAAGGAATACTTCGAGGATCTCCTCAATCCCACTGATACGCCTTCCACAGAGGAAGCAGGGTTTGGGGACGAGGGGGATGACTCGCCTATCACAGGGGCTGAGGTCGCCAAGGTGGTTTAAAAATCTCCTTGGAGGCCGGGCCCCGGGGGTGGATGAGATTCGCCCTGAGTACCTCAAGGCCCTGGATGTTGTTGGGTTGTCATGGTTGACACGCCTCTGCAACATTGCGTGGAGGTCGGGGGCAGTGCCTTTGGCATGGCAAACCAGGGTGGTGGTTCCTCTCTTCAAAAAAGGGGACCGGAGGGTGTGCTCCAACATTAGAGGGATCACACTCCTCAGCCTCCCTGGGAAGGTCTATGCCAAGGTACTGGAGAGGAGAGTCCGGCCGTTGGTCGAACCTCGGATTCAGGAGGAGCAATGTGGTTTTCGTCCTGGCCGTGGCACATCGGACCAGCTCTTTACCCTCTCGAGAATTCTTGAGGGTTCGTGGGAGTTTGCCCAACCAGTTTACATGTGTTTTGTGGACTTGGAGAAGGCATTTGACCGCGTCCCTCGTGGATTTTTGTGGGGGGTGCTTCGGGAGTATGGGGTATCGGGCTTGTTGTTACGAGCTATTTGGTCTCTGTACGACCGTTGTGAGAGTTTGGTTCGTATTGCCAACACTCGGTCGGAGTCATTCCCAGTGAGAGTTGGACTCCGCCAGGGCTGCACTTTGTCACTGATCCTGTTCATAATTTTTATGGACAGGATTTCTAGGCGCAGCCAGGGAATGGAGGGTGTCATGCTTGGTGACCACAGGATCTCATCTCTGTTGTTTGCAGATGATGTTGTCCTGTTGGATTCATCCAGCAATGACCTACAGCTCTTGCTGGGATGGTTTGCCGCTGAGTGTGAAGCGGCTGGGATGAGAATCAGCACCTCCAAGTCCGAGTCCATGGTCCTCAGCCGGAAAAAGGTGGATTGTCCTCTCCGGGTTGGGGACAGGCTCCTGCCCCAAGTGGAGGAGTTTAAGTATCTTGGGGTCTTGTTCACGAGTGAGGGGAAAATGGAGTGAGAGATCGACAGACGGATTGGAGCAGCATCTGCAGTGATGCGGACGTTGTACCGGTCTGTTGTGGTGAAGAGGGAGCTTAGTTCCAAGGCAAAGCTGTCGATTTACCAGTCAATCTACGTTCCTACTCTCACCTATGGTCACGAGCTTTGGGTAATGACCGAAAGAACGAGATCGCGGATACAAGCGGCTGAAATGAGCTTTCTCCGTAGGATTGCTGGACTCACCTTCAGAGATAAGGTGAGGAGCTCAGTCATCCGGGAGAGGCTCAGAGTAGAACCGCTGCTCCTCCACATTGAAAGGAGTCGGTTGAGGTGGTATGGGCATCTGATTAGGATGCCTCCTGGACGCCTCCCACTTGAGGTGTTTCAGGTACGTCCCACTGGGAGGAGACCCCGGGGCAGACCCCAGGACCTCGGTGGAGAGACTATGTCTCCCAGCTGGTCTGGGAACGCCTTGGTATCCCCTCTGAAGAGCTGGGCAGGTGGCTGGGGAGAGGGAAGAAGTCTGGGCTTCTCTGCTTGAAACTGCTGCCTCTGCGACCCGGACCTCCGGAAAAAGCGGTAGAAGATGGATGGATGGATGGGATGGAACTTCTTTTTGTGTGTACAGACCTGAAACAGTCTGTCCGGGATGATGTCCTGGCTGTCTGGCCTTGTCTGTGTGTGTGTGTGTGGTGGGGGGGGGGGGTTGCACCGCCACAGTGAACCTGATCTTGCAACCCACTGCATATTCTCTGGAGTGGCTGGAATCTCAGAGTCTCTGCAGAGAGTAGCATTCTTGGAACAGCAAAGAGGGAAGTCTGCATGCAGTGAGGACAATGTGTAAGGGCCTGCCTATATTATGTAGGTGCAGTTGCGATGTAGCAGTTCAGTTCTGCTTTTTTTTCCCACACCAAAATAAGTCTCTCCCTTTTCCCCAAATTGTTTCAAAAGACTTCGGAGTCCGGACGAGGACTCTCGTGGTCCGGATCCGGTACTGGAGTCCGCCAGTCGGTGAACCCCTGGTCTACAACATTAGCATCTACCAAAAAGCAGAAGAGGCCATGCAGATTGTTCCTTCACATTTATCGAAAAAAAAAGTTGGAATGTTTTTTTGAAAGAAGTTGCAAATTTACAAGGGAAACAGTTGCAAATGTATGAGAAAAGTTGCAAATTTAGGGAAAATGTTGCAAATTTATAGGAAAAAAGTTGCCAAATTTATAAGAATGTTGCAACTTTATAGAATAGGCTTTATTGTCATTGTACAGTTGCACAGCACAACGGAATTGTGGGTGCTCCATCAGGCTACTGCCCAATAAAGTAAGAGAGAAGGATTAGATAAAACACGGTTACAGAACACACGATATTAAACACAAGACTGACATAAATAGAATAAAAAGAAAGAAAATAAGAATAGCCCAGGATTATGGAAATATACACGGGTATGGTAGTGGCTATGTGAGGTGGAACTATGTACATACGAGTGCAGAGTGCTAGACACACAACAACACACAATTGAGTAAAACGGCCAAGGATAATTATGGAAAATATACACAGTAGGTGTTCCACAGATGGGCCAATCAACATGAAAGTGTGGAGTGCAAAGATCAGGTGAGTGTGATAAATTAAAAAAGGTGCTCAGTTCTGAGCATGTGAGCATTGGAGGGAGGGGTGGGGGCTGGCTCTGACTGTTGGCAGTTTGGATGGTCCAGAAAAAAGTTGCAAATTTTTTGAGAAATGTTGCAAATTTTAAAGGAAAAAAATGCAAATTTATGAGAAAAGTTGCCAATTTGTCAGGAAGAAAGTTGCACATTTACAGGAAAAAAGTTGCAAATTTATCAGAAAAAAGTTCTACATTTTTGACAAAAGTGGCAAATTTACAGAAAAAAAATGAAAATTCATGAGGAAAAAATAGCAAATTCATGAGAAGTTGCAAATTTCATTTACAGAAAAAAGTCTTTTTTTAAAATTGCAAATTTACAAGGGAAAAAGAAAATTTACAAGAAAAAAAATAGCAAATTGATTTTTCTTGTAAATTTACAAGGCTCACCTGGATGTTGGTTATTTTTTTTTTAATTTTATTTCATCTATGACTTTTTGAATTTTTAAGTTTGCATATGTTGTCATATTTTTGTAATTTTATTCTTTCCAATTTGAACCTAATATTTATCCGTTTGTACCTTATGCTAAATTTATGAACACCAGCCATCCCCATTGTCGAAAAATAACAAATGACCTGCTGACCATAGACAGACAAAAGGTAAAAAAAAAAAAAAATCTTACTGTGCAGGGTTTTTTTTGGGGTTTTTTTTGTTTTTTTTCAAAAATACCCTTCTGTAGTTTATGACCGACCACCAAGCTTTCAGTGAGCTCCCAGCGCCCCCATCAGTGATGATGAGTCAACACTGGGACTTTGTAAACTGGGACAGTCATGATTTGCCTCACAATGGCAGCATTTTTTTTTTTTTGTCTGTTTTTGAAAGGCATAACTGTCTTAGAGGAGTCTACTGTACACCATCAAAAAGAAGAGAAAAACCAGGGAAACCTTTGAACGGTCTGACTTCAAAATGCAGCGGTTTATCGCCGGTTTGTGTTTGGCTGTCTCCACCTCAGAGACCTACAGGGAGCAGAAAAGCAGGCAGAACGTCAACATCTGCATCGATAAAATTGTGTTTCTTCAGGACAGACTGTTAAACCCTGTAAAGTAATCGGCGCTGTCATCATTAGCCATGCTATTGGTATTCTGACGTGTGTGTGTGTGTGTGTGTGTCACCTTGGAGAGTAATAGCAGCTGTGTAATCTCAGAGGCACAATTACATTTTCCCCATGTTTTTTTTTTAAACCTTTCTATTATTTTAGCTTAAACACTTTTCTGTAATCTTGCTGTTTTTCAACTAACACTTTATCTTCTCAGTTAACAAGAGGAATGTCTCTGTTCAACACCATGTGCCTACTAGGAAAAACCAATCAGCGGCAGTCATTTGTCAGAGTGAGTTATGGCTATGGGAAAAAAACAAAGATCTACATTTGCATTTAAACTGCATTTGAGCCGCATTAGAAAAAGTACTGTGGCACGCCACCAACCAAAAACTGTTACAAAATGACATTTTGTAGCCTATTTGCAACTTTTTTTTTCAAAAATTTGCTACATTTTTCCTATAAATTTCAAATTGTTTTTCATACTGTAGATTAGAAGTTTTTCTTGTAGATTTGAAACTTTTTTCATTGTACTGTATAACTGTACAATGACAAAGCCTATTCTATTATGTTTTTTCTCACAAAATTGCATAATTTTTCCTGTAAATTTACAACTTTTTTCTGAAAAATGTAAAACTTTTTTCCTGTAAATTTGCACTTTTTTTCCCCTGAAAATTTATCTTTTTTTCTCAAAAATTTGCAACTTTTTTCATAAAAATTTGCAACTTTTTTCTTGTAAATTTGCAACTATTCTCTCAAAAAATTTGCCACTTTATTCCTGTAATTTTTCAAATTTTTCTCACAGATTTGTCACTTTTTTCTCATAGATTTTCAACTTTTTTCTTAAAAATGTGCAACTTTTTTGCCTGTAAGTTTGAAACTTTTTTCTTTTGAAACTTTTTTCTCTCGCTGATGTGAGCACATGTGCACCTGCATCTCATGACCCTAGGCCCTGTTAAAAAATCCACTTGACACCTGGTCAACACAGCCACCCAGTGTGAGATCCCGACAACCCCAGGAGTGAGCACCAACAATAGATAACACAGTTTGAAAATCAGACTGCCAAACACCAGAGACAGATGGACTGGAATGCCACTGATGAGGTTTGTTTCCATCCGTGTCATCCTGCCAGCCCACTGCCGGTCTGGCAATGAGGGCCAGCAGCCCATGATAGTGGGACACCGGCCCTCGTGTCCAGTGCTGGGAACAGTCAACACCAAGAAGCGCCCCAGTTGTGCGTCCCTCCAGACAGTGCAGTGAGCTCAAGCATGATGGGATTCCCTTGAGATTTCCGTGGCTGCGCTCATATGAGCAGAACAACTCAACTCCCCACCCAGCACCCGATCCAAATGCACTTTGAAACAATAATTTTTTTGGACCAGTTAAGGAAAGTTAGACAATTTCCTGCTGCAGCCCTGATGGTCTGTCATGGTAAATGAAAATTGTTACTTTAAAAGATACTGGTCCCTTTCATGCTCTCAGTCAAAATTTGAATAGTCAGCTCTTACATATCAGTGTGAATCTTGGACCGTCATAGCAGAAATCTGCCGAAATGTCAACACGGCAAAAATGTGGTTTCATTGCCGCATGCTAAGGCTCTTCTCCATGGATCGTGTCACAAATGAAGAGGTTCTACAGTGAGATGGACTAGATAGAGAGCTGCTACAGATGAGACAACTGAAGCTTCTTGGCTGCTCAGTTTGAAAAAAGGCACTTTAAGGCCTGAGTTAAGTGGAAAATTCAATGAAAAACGCAGCCTTTGTGGGCAGAAGAATACCTTCCTCAACAACTTTGATCTTGGTTGTGCAAGGCGCATTTGGAATGACACAAGAAACAGACCAAAGTGGCGGACAGTCGATCAAACATGGACAACTCCATGAAGGCACCAATACAACCATGGTCCCTTCCAGATATTGATCATTGCCAGGATGTCAGGATGGTCTTCATGGTGCACTTGTGGTTCCTTTGAAAGTAAAGATTACCTGAAGCTAGGGGCAACAAATGATGCCTCTTGGATGAGAATCAGATTGCTTCAGGTGTTGCCTTCAGATCCTGCTGTGGGTTTGAATCGGGTTCTACTGCAAATCCAGTATGTGCCTACAGAACCCATGGACCAATTAAAAAGTGAAATAAGATATCTTCCCACAGGAACCTGAATGTACCAGGGCAATCTGGTTGAAAAACACTGCTCTGACATATTCTCTTTATGAGGGTGGAGTATGGCAGCTTAACCATGGGAGATGTTTTTTGATCATTTTGCAAAGCCTCCCTCAGTGATGTGCACAGACACGTCAAGGGAAGGTGCTCAATTCCCCCCCCCCCCAAACAAAAGGGAACTCCTATATACTGGAAAAGGTAAAGTTACATAAAATCAGTAGGTGATTTGATATTTTTTGATTTGATATTTTTTAACAAAAGCGATGGGGGGGTATTCACCAATTTAGCATGAGGTACAAATGTATGTCAATTAGGAACAAATTTGCAAGAATAACGATGCAACAATGTGATAAAAGATGTCAATTTAAAAACACTGAAAATGCCCACAAATTACAATTTAATTACACAGAATTAAAAAAAAAAAAACAGCATTCAGACCAACGTTGCAAATTTATAAGGAAAAAGTCACAAAGTTCTGAAAAAAACATTGCAAATTTCAGAAAAACAATGAAAATTTACTGAAAAAGTTACAAATTTATGTGAAAAAAATTGCAAATTTCAGAAGAAAAGTTAGAAATTTCAGAAAAAAAAGTAGAAAATTTACAGGGAAAATGTTATAAAGTTAAGAGAAAAAAGTTTCAACTTAATGAGAAAAAGTAAAAAAAATTCCAAGAAAAAAGTAGAAAATTTCAGAAAAAAGTTGGAAATTTTTGAGAAAAAAAGTTGCAGTTATACAAAAAAAGGATAACGATTTTATAGAAAAAAAAGTTGCAACTCTGCAAGAAAAAGGTTAAAAATTTCAGTAAAAAGTTGCAAATTTAAAAGAAAACTGTTGCAGATTTAGGAGAAAAAGTTGCAAATTTAAAAGAAGAATCACAAATTTTGAGAAAAAAGTTGCAAATTTCAGAAAAAATTGCCAATTTATGAGAAAAAGTCACAAATTTTGAAAAAAAGCTGCAAATCTACAATAAAAAATTGAAAAATAAAAAATGCAAATTTATGAAAAAAGTAGCACATTTTTGAGAAAAAGTTGCAAATCTACAAAAAGAGTTGCAAATTTCAAAGAAAGCTGCAAATTTATAAGAAAAAAGTCACAAAGTTATGAGAAAGATATTGCAAATTTCAGAAAACAGGAAAAAATTTACAGGAAAAAAGTTGCAAATTAATGAGAAAAACAATTAACATTTACTGGAAAAAAAAGGTTACAAATTTATGAGAGAAAAATTGCAAATTTCAGAAAAAATTGAAAATTTAAAGGAAAAAGTTATAAATTTAAGAGAAAAAGTTTTAAATTTATGCAACAAAGTAAATTGACAATTGGCCCATAGGCAAATCAGATCACAGCATTGTTCTGTTATCACCCAAGTATGTTCCCCTTGTGCAAAGGCAGCCTGCTTATACACAAACTGTGAGGAGGTGGACACAGGAGGCTGCTGATGCACTACAGGACTGCTTCAAGACAACGGACTGGGGCATACTCTGTGAACCACATGGGGTGGACTTAGACAATATGACTGACTGCATCACAGAATACATCAGATTCTTGATAACGCAGCCCATGCCAGCTCAGACTGTGCACTCTTTCCCCAACAACAAACCATGGGTCACCAGTGACCTGAAAGCACTTCTGAACAAGAAGAGGGCCTTTAGATTTGGAGACAGGGAGGAACTGAGGAGAGTGCAGCACACTGCGAGTGATGCTGAGGAGGTGTAAAGACAATTACAGGAGGAAGTTGGAGGATAAACTCCGGAAATACAATACTAAGGATGTCACGAGCCCATTTGCACCTGGATGGCAGAAGAGACACTGAGAATCACATTCTTTGATTTCTCCAGTGCCTTTAACACCATCCAGCCACTGCTGCTGGGTGAGAAGCTGCGGGTGATGGGGGTCGACAGCTCTGTAATCTCCTGGATTTCTGACTACCTGACAGGCAGGCCACAGTTTGTCCAGCTGGGCAGTGTCTTGCCTGACGTGGTGGTTAATTATACAGGAGCTCCACAGGGGACTGTGCTTTCTCCTTTTCTCTTCACCTTATACACCACTGACTTTCAGTACAACACCAAGTCATGCCACCTGCAGAAATTCTCTGACAACTCGGCTATTGTTGGGTGTTTAAGAGGGGGAAAGGAGGGGGAGTACGGGGCACTGGTAGACAGATTTGTGGAGTGGACAGAGCAGAATCACCTGAGGCTGAATGTCAGCAAGACCAGAGAGATGGTGATAGACTTCAAGAAGAAGAGGACACCTTCACAGCCATTGCAGACTGTGTGTGTGTGTTGGGGGGGGGGGGGGGGGAGGTAGTCGAGGACTACAAATACATGGGTGTCATGATCAGCTATGGACTGGACTGGAAATCCAACACCAATGTTGCGCACAAGAAGGGGATGAGCAGACTCTACTTCCTAAGGAAGCTGAGATCTTTCAATGTGTGCACCAGGATGCTGGAGCTGTTCTACCAGGGTGTTGTCACCAGCGCCATCTTATTTACTGCTGTCTGTTGGGGTAGCAGTATCAGAGCCAGCAACATCAACAGACTTGACAAGGTTATCAAGATGGCTGGCTGTGTAACTGGTCTCAGGCCAGAGACCTTTGAGACAGTGGTGGAGAAGAGGACACTAAATAAACCGCGATCCATTATGGACAATCCTGATCACCCCCCCACCACCACCACCACCACCACCACATGCTGGACAGACAGCGGAGCACTTTCTCCAGCAGACTGCTACAACTTTGCTGCCGAATGGTTAGGCATAGGAAATCTTTCCCGCCACATGCCATTTCACTGTACAATAACTCACTCTGATGTTGTACTCTGATCACAACTATGCTGCCATACTGCACCTTACAGTCTAATTGGTGCCTCACATTTCACCCTTAACCTAATAGTCCTGCATTATACAGCAGGTATGACTCATATCGCTATATGGGTCACCATCTATTCATCTATAATGTATATGTTATTTAGCAGTTTTATTTTCCATGAGTAATCCCTTTGTCTATTATGCTGTGTGTGTTTCTGTTGTTTTGGTCAACTATTGTCATGCTGCTGTTACACTGTAATTTCCCAGTTTTAAGATAAGATAAGATAAGATAAGCCTTTATTAGTCCCCACAACCGGGGAAATTCCAGGATTGCAACAGCACAGGGATAGCAACACTCAGAGCAACAATCAGAAGGCAAGAAAAAAAACAAGCAAGCCAAGAGCAGCCTAATAAACATATGTACGTATTACTATAAAATATATATATATACACACACCACACAGACACACAGTGCAGAGCATTGTAGCTGGATGGAATAAATATATGAATATATGAACACACAGTGCAGAGCATTGTAGCTAGATGGAATAAATATGTAAATATATAAACACCCACAGTTACGGTGCATTGCAGCTAGTGGAATAAATATGCAAGTATAAAAACACACCACATGCTGAGCAATGTAGCTAGATGGAATAATATGTAGAATATTAAATAATATAAACACCACCCAGTGCTGAGCATTGTAGCTAGATGGAATAAATATGCAAATATATAAACACACACAGTGCAGAGCATTGTTGCTAGATGGGCTCATCTAGCAATAATAGTCTGGGTAATTAGTCTGGGTAAAGTCTGGGTAATAATAATAATCTGGGTAATTTTGGTGCTCAATAAAGTCCAGTAAAGTAAGTAGCATCTATCTATCTATCTATCTTTCTATCTATCTATCTACAGTCATGTGAAAAAAGTGTTTGCCCCCTTCCTGATTTCTCATTTTTTTGTGTTTGTCACACTTACATGTTTCAGATCATCAAACAAATTTAAATATTAAACACAGATAGCACAAGTAAAAACAAAATTTCAGTTTTTAAACGAAAGAGTTCATTATTACTGGGGAAAAAAATCCAAACCTACATGGCCCTGTGTGAAAAGTGATTGCTGCCTAAACCTAATAATGGTTGGGCCACCCTTAGGAGTAACAACTGCAATCAAGTGTTTGCGATAACTGGCAATGAGTCTTTTACAGCGCTGTGGAGGATTTTGGCCAACTCATAATTGCAGAATTGTTGTAAATTCAGCCACATTGAAAGGTTTTCGAGCAGAACCACCTTTTTTAAGGTCATGCACAGCATCTCAATCGGATTCAGGTCAGGACTTTGACTAGGCCACTCCAAAGTCTTCATTTTGTTTCTCTTAAGCCATTCAGAGGTGGACTTGCTGGTGTGTTTGATCATTGTCTGCTGCAGAACCCAAGTGCGCTTCTGCTTGAAGTCACAAACAGATGGCCCAGACATTCTCCTTCAGGATTTTTTGGTAGACAGCAAGAATTCATGGTCCACTTTACCACAGCAAGTCTTCCAGGCTCTGAATCAGCAAAACAGCCCAGACCATCACACTACCACCACCATATTTTACTGTTGGTATGATGTTCCTTTTTCTGAAATGCTGTGTTACTTTAATGCCAGATGTAATGGGACACCACACCGTCCAAAAAGTTTAACTTTTGTCTCATCAGTCCACAGAGTACTTTCCCAAAAGGTCTTGGAGATCATCAAGATGTTTTTCTGGTAAAACTGAAATGAGCACATTTATGCACAACAGTGGTTTTACATCTTGGAACTCTGCCATGCAGGCCAATTTTTGCCCAGACTCTTTCTATGGTGGAGTACTGAACACTGACCTTAACTGAAACATGAGAGACCCTGCAGTTCTTTGGATGTTATTGTGGGTGTCTTTTGTGACCGCTTGGATGAGTCGTTGCTGCGCTCTGGGGTAATTTTGGTTGGCCAGCACTCCTAGGGAAGGTTCACCCACTGTTCCATGTTTTCGCCATTTGTGGATAATGGCCTCTCACTGTGGTCCTGCTGGAGTCCCAAAGCTTTAGAAAATGGCTTTATACCCTTTTCCCAGACTGATAGCTCTCAATTGCTTTGGTTCTCATTTGTTCCTGAATTTCTTTGGATTTGCAACATGATGTCTAGCTTTTGAGGATCTTTTGGTCCTACTTCACTTTGTCAGGCAAGGTCCTATATAAGTGATTTCTTGATGAGAACAGGCTGTGGCAGTAATCAGGCCTTGGTGTGGCTAGAGAAATTGAACTCAGCTTTCCAAAGATGTGATAAACCGCAGTTAATTTATGTTTTAACGACGGGGGGGGGGGGTGTCACTTTTTCACACAGGGCCTGTAGATTTGGATTTTTTTTCCCTTAATAATAAACACCTTCATTTAAAAACTGCATTTTGTGTTTACTTGTGTTACCTTTGTCTCATATTTAAATTTGTTGGACAATCTGAAACATTTAAGTGTGACAAACACACAAAAAAATGAGAAATCAGGAAGGGGGCAAACACTTTTTCACATCACTGTATCTAGCTATCAATCAATCTAAAAAAGTTGAAAATTTCAGAAAAAAGTTGCAAATTTATGAGAAAAAAGTTGCAGTCATGAAAGAAAAAGGATGAAAAGTTTATAGGATAAAAGTTACAACTCTCCAAGAAAAAGGTTGAAATTTTCAAAAAAAAGTTGAAAATTTAAATTAAAAAGGTTGCAGATTTATGAGAAAAAGTTGTAAATTTCAGAAAAAAATAGAAAAGAAGTCAAATTTTGAGAAAAAAGTTGCAAATCTATAAGAAAGAATCAGAAATTTACAAGAAAGAACTTACAAATTTACTAGAAAAAAATGGAAAATTAAAAAAAATGCAATTTTATGAAAAAAGTAGAACTTTTTGAGTCAAAAATGTCACAAATTATTAAGGAAAAAGTTGCAAATTTACAGGAAAAATTTTGCAAATTAAGAGAAAAGTCACAAATATTTAAGAAAAAGTTACAAATCGACAAGAGAAAAAAAAGTTGCAATAGATGAGGAAAAAAAAGTTCCTAGCTCCTGTACATGTCCACAAAAATTATAATTATTGGACATTAAAATGCATTTGATTGGTAACTGGTGTCTCTGTGGGGGAAAATTAAAATCTGTAATACATTAAAAAAAAATGAAAAAAAAAAAAAAAAAGCTCTCCACAAGGTCACTTTGAGTGACAAAGGGCAAAGGGGCAGGTCTTAGAGCTTCACTTAATGTCAGTCTGTACACATGTCTGGTCCTCATTCATTCCCCCTCAACAACACTGGTCTTAACCCAAAAGAATGTATTTGCCATTTCCAACATAAGACACAGTTCCTGTAATAATTATGATAAAATAAATTTACCAGTATTGTGAAACACACACCACCCTCCACCCAACCACCAGTGTAATTATACTGTGCTACAGTGTTCATTCTCTGAAGGTTGGATATCCTATACAGCCAGAAGCTGGAGTAAGTATGGCTTGATCCTATTATTTACTTAACTTCTTAAAGCTATCAGCTAGTCTAAGTCGTCCGTTGAATATTCCGTATCCACGTCTTATCCCAGATTACTCCCAAACACAAGGAGGGCTTTTGCACATGTGTGCAGCGCATTTCGTTCCCACGGATTAGGTTGATAACTGAGGAAGGGTTCAAGACGAGCGGTATGCCTCCAACCTTATTGCAACCCTTTCTATGAATTGCTGGCATGGTTATTTTGGGGCACTGTAAAACAGAGATGTGAAATCAAATGTCCGTGGCGCAGTGCATGCACATCCCTTAGTCAGATGAAAGCTTTTATTTACATCATTTTTTTCACTGGTTCACATACCACCATTTTTCTTAGTAATGCTGAAAAATCTTTCTCATCCAAACTTTTTCCACATAAAGAATCAATCAAGAATCCATTTGGAGATTTAGATGATGCTTGTCTTTGCCACCCCCCCCCACCATTATTTTAATGGGTTATGTAGATTTTTTGAGTTATTCCAAGCTCTGAAAATCCAAATGGCCCAAAGTCTTCCTGTGTGGGAGTTTTCTTCTATCACTGAAACTAGCACTACAAATTCTAACTGAATGCCTTGTTTCGATTGGCTTGTTCTCTTCTGTGAGGTCATCACATCATTTACTTAACAGATCTGACATGGACCTGCCTCCAGGATAGTCTGGTACACCCTCTACTAAGGGCGCATTCACACAGCCACTGTTTGGTCCGGACCACAGGACTATCGCCCTTTGTTCGTTTGGTAGCCGTTTGGTTTGTTTGGTGTCGTCTTGAACGCGTGTTCGAACTGTGCTGTTCACCAAACAAGTGAAGTCTGGTCCCCCTTAAAAACAGGGGTCTCGGATCATATGCAAACGAAGTCTGGTGTGCGTTCACTTGCAGTATGCATCCAAAACTCAGACTCTCCAGTAGACCAAAGGGCTGAAGTCGCCCTCGGTGTTTGTGTAATCATAACACAAGGTAGTCTGAGACCAGGAAGTGGCATTTATCATAGCCATTTTGGGTAGAAACTAACAATAAGGACAACTGCACGGATCCAAGAAATCCTTTGACCACAGAAAGACGAGGAGAAAGTTAAAACATGTCTAGTTTGTGGCAGACAACAACCCGGCTGAAGGAAACGGATGTCCGTTTTCGGTCTGGCCAATCGAATACGCCGAGATTTTTTCTTATTCGCTGAGACTTTTTTTCTTCCTTTCAGTGGTGGTTTCGGCTACAGCACCTCAAAGAGCAGGTGTTCTAACTGCGTGATGTTGGTCCAGGCAGGTTTTGTCATTGTCCAGGCAGTTCATTTTGCTTATATTGCCAAGATTAGGAGCCTCTTGTCTCAGAGTGATGCTGAGAAACTGATCCACGCTTTTGTTAGCTCGAGATTAGATTATTGTAATTCTTTCTTATCAGGCTGTCCTAAAACATCTTTAAAAAGTCTTCAGCTGATCCAAAATGCTGCAGCAAGAGTTTTAACAGGTACTAGAAAGAGAGATCATATCTCTCCGGTTCTGGCCTCCCTTCATTGGCTTCCCATAGAGATTAGAATTAAGTTTAAAATCCTTCTTCTTACTTACAAAGCTCTAAACAATCAGGCTCCTTTTTATTTAAAAGATCTGATACTACCGTATTATCCTAACAGAGCACTACGCTCCCAAAATGCAGGATTACTTGTAATACCAAGAATCTCCAAAAGTACAATGGGAGGCAGAGCCTTCAGTTAAAAGCTCCTCTCCTGTGGAACCAGCTGCCAATCTGGATTCGGGAGTCAGACTCGATCTCTGTTTTTAAGAATAGGGCTAAAACCTACCTGCATTCACCTTTCCCTCTATCCTGACTAGTCTCCCAGTTCCTGCTGCTGAAAAACATCCCCATAGAATGATGCTGCCCCCACCATGCTTCACTATTGGGATGGTATTGGCCTGGTGATGAGTGGTGCCTGGTTTCCTCCAAACATGATGCCTGGTATACACGCCAAAGAGTTCAATTTTTGTCTCATCAGACCAGAGAATTTTGTTTCTCGTGGTGTGAGAGTCCTTCAGGTGCCTTTTGGCAAACTCCAGGCAGGCTGCCATGTGCCTTTTACTAAGGAATGGCTTCCGTCTGGCCACTCTTCCATACAGGCCTGATTGGTGGATTGCTGCAGAGATGGTTGTCCTTCTGGAAGGTTCTCCTGTCTCCACAAAGGAACACTGAAGCTCTGACAGAGTGACCATCGGGTTCTTGGTCACCTCCCTGACTATGGCCTTTCTCCCCCGATTGCTCAGTTTAGATGGCCATCCAGCTCTAAGAAGAGTCCTGGTGGTTCTGAACTTCTTCTATTTACGGATGATGGAGGCCACTGTGCTCATTGGGACCTTCAAAGCACCAGAAATTTTTCTGTACCCTTCCCCAGATTTGTGCCTCGAGACAATCCTGTTCCGGAGGTCTACAGACAATTCCTTTGACTTCATGCTTGGTTTGTGCAGTGACATGCACTGGCAACTGTGGGACCTTACATAGACAGGTGTATGCCTTTCCAAATCATGTCCAATCAACTGAATTTACCACAGGTCAACTCCAATTAAGCTGTGGAAACATCTCAAGGATGAACAGTGGAAATAGGATGCACCTAAGCTCAACTTTGAGCTTCATGGCAAAGACTGTGAATACTTATGTACATGTGATTTCTTAGGTTTTTTTTATTTTTAATAAATTTGAAAAAATCTCCAAAAAACAAACAAAAAAACAACAACAACATTTTCACGTTGTCATTATGGGGTATTGTATGTAGAATTTTAAGGAAAAAAATGAATTTTATTTCCTTTTGGAATAAGGCTGTAACATAACAAAATGTGGAAAAAGTGAAGCGCTGTGAAAACTTTCTGGATGCACTGTAATGGAGCAAAAAAGTGGGAAAACCTCCAAAACTTAAAATGAAACTCTTAATCATGGCTCTAGACAGTGCTATGATGACAAATTAGATTTAATCGAGAAGAAGGACCCTGACTCTAAGATGAGCGGAACAACACTGTGGTACCCAGTGGCACACTTCCCCGGTGATGCTACCTTCCGCCCGGTGTACGGCAAGGTGCGCTACGAGGCAAAGCCGACACTGCTGGCTCAGAGAAAGAGCATCAACATGGCCAAGTGTGTGGCCATACAGAGCTAGCTCCGAGCACATCGATCGTAGGAGGGCAGGGTGAGTGGGTTTTGTCTTTTCAGTTGGGGTTGGTCAAAATTACAAGGTAACATTTAGGTTAGGTTTAAGGTTGCTCAGTGAAACATTGTCGGAAGATTGTTTTGAACGGTTACTGTGGATTAAAAGAACATATCAGTTTGTCCCTCCTATCAGTATTTGTACAGCCAGTGTCATACAGTGGTAGCACTACAGCTCACCACATTTACCACCATATCCAAACGTAGAATACAGTCTCAGTGTTGCAGAAAAATGTGAGCAAAATTCAACAAATTAAAAAAAAATGTATAGATGAAAGCTCTGTAAAAGATTTCCATATTTCATCATTTAATACTACACTGTGTCCCTGTTAGTGTACCTCTAGATCAGTATTCTTCCTTTGACACTGAGACTCTGGCCTGTCAAGGTCAGTTCCAGGAGACTGCTAGGCTCCATACTCCCACAGAACGTTCTCATATGGGCCGTATTACAACGACGTGGTCATTTAGTCAATTGTCAGTGACACAGAACATGTTTATGGGTGTTTCCAAGTTCACTTTCTTATCACAACGGTATAAAAACAAACTTTCTGCTGGCACATGACACAAAGCGGCCGGTCTAATCATTCACAGGTGTGTTTTGGATAATCCAATCCAAAATGCTGCTTCCCATCCTTTTAATGCAAAGAGGCACATTACGAACTGTAATCTTGACAGTTTAAGATGAGTTTTGCGCTGACCAAAACCCATGTGTGTGAACCAAAATGCATGCAATAATAATGCTGCTTGGTAATAAAGAACATATCAATCACAGCTGATGCCCAGTTAGTTATGTTAGAAAGAAAAAAACAGACAAATGGGCTGAAAAATCAGCTGAATAGTTTAATGTAGAGCGTACGGATGCAACACACAGACATGAAAGGTCTTGACACTTTAGGAAAAGAGGATGCCCATGCAAACTTTCATAAACGTTCATTAATGATGGCACAGAAGTCGCTCCGTGCCAACATTTCCTCCTTTCCTTTCCTCCAGGAGGAGATCTGGCACAGCTTCCCGTCTGCTGTGACCCCAGCCACGAAGCAAGCCCACTTTCGGAGACTTCTGCCAGCCCCTGATGGGTGACAGTCGGGGGCTTGCTGGTGGAAAACCACAACCCTATGCATGGTGGGCGCCAGCTGGAAACCCGGGGTGCACAGCCGATGCAGATGTGGACGCATCTCCTGTCTCTCTTGGGAGATACAGTGAAAAGAAAATGTTGCACACTCCTTGTTCATTCATTTATTCCCCTAAAAATAAACACATTAATCCATATTAAGTTTGTGATAGCTCAAGTAGGTTCATTTTGTCTTCTTTTAATTATTTATCTTTTGTTCTTATTAAAGACAAGAATAGAAAGGAGATGTCTTTACCCTCTTAAGAAGGTAAAGACAGGGTTCAGTTTTGGGGCCATTGTTATTCAACATGTATATAAATGATATATGTAAAGTTTCAGAAAAAATGGATTTAATATTGTTTGCTGACGGCACTAATTTATTATGCAGTGGAAGCAATTTGGAACAACTTTTGGATACACTCGGAAAGGAATTAGGAAAGCTCAAACTGTGGTTTGATTCAAACAAATTAACGCTCAATTTAAGTAAGACAAAATTTATAGTTTGTAACAACCA
Organism: Pholidichthys leucotaenia; assembly: GCA_020510985.1. Taxonomy (NCBI): domain Eukaryota; kingdom Metazoa; phylum Chordata; class Actinopteri; order Cichliformes; family Pholidichthyidae; genus Pholidichthys; species Pholidichthys leucotaenia. Next base: position 411,350,179 of record CM035841.1, on the reverse strand, counting down.
TCACAACAACTTAGTATCTAAACTCAGTGTAAATGGTGTAGAGATTGAAAGGGTATCCGAAACTAAATTTCTTGGAGTAATAATTGATAATAAACTGTGTTGGAAGTCACATATTAATTATATTAAAGGTAAAACATCCAAATCAATTGCAATACTACACAGAGTGAAATATTTGCTGAATCAACCCACACTATATACCTTGTATCATTCATTAATACTCCCATACATGACATATTGTACTGAAGTATGGGGAAATACATATAAAACAAACATTTCTCAAGTCTTTATGCTTCAGAAGAAAGCTATTAGAATAATAAACCAAGCTGCTTGCAGGGAACCAACAAACCCACTTTTTCTTAAATTAAAAGCTCTCAAGTTGAAAGATCTGGTTGACTTTAAAACTGCAGTAATAATGTTTAAAGTGAAGAATCTATCACTGCCCGCAAATATCCAAAAGTTGTTCCAAATAAGGGAGAAACAATATCATTTCAGAGGAACATGTATATTTCAATAACCTTCAGTGAGAACTACCACCAAGCAACACTGTGTTTCAGTGCAAGGAGTAAGATTATGGAACGATTTTGGACCTGAATTAAAATCATGTACAACGCTTGGACAATTTAAACAAAAACTAAAGGAAGAAATACTCCAAACATATATACAAGATGACATGTAAAATCACATAAGGATTGTTATATCCAGTCTGCGTTGTGTTGTAGCTTAGTTTTTTTTGTCACATTTTGTCTTAGCTTTGTTCTGAATTGTAATCGCTCTTGTTTTGTTTTTCTTTTGAATTCTTGGATGGAATATGGGTGGGCAATATAAGCTGCGGCTTCAGCCATCACCCATTTCGGATAACTTATGTTGAACTGTATAATCAGAGGAGTTATTGTCTAATTTGACCTTGTTGGATTTTCTTCCCCCTTTGTTATATTATTCTGTTTCTTTTAATCTGTACTTTTATCTATCCAAAATAATGATTCATTCATTCATTCATACATTCATTCATTCATTCATTGATTCAAGGTAAAGACATCTTTCTATTCTTGTCTTTAATAAGAACGAAAGATAAATACGTTTGTGATGAAAACAAAAATGTGAATGGAATACAGCTCGTCAGACTTACCCCCCCACACACATCACAGTGCCTGTTCATTCATTCATTCATTCATTCATTCATTCAATCATTCATTCCCTTAAAAAAAAATCCTACATTAATGCCTAATCTATAGATTCCAATGGTAAGTCTATAATTAAAATGAAAGTTTGGATGAAATTAAAAAAAAAAAAAAAGTAGTGTGTGATCATCATATCATACAGAAAGAGTCTGTAGTACTCTTTTGGTAGTGCAAGAATGAGTACTACAGATGCAATGTTTGCTCTAAGAGTGTTGATGGAGAAGTATAGAGAAGGTAAGAAGGAGTTACACTGTATCTTTGTGGATCTAGAGAAAGCATATGATAGGGTGCGAAGAGAGGAAGGGTGGTACTGTATGAGGAAGTCAGGAGTGGCAGAGAAGTATGTGAGGGTGGTGCAGGACATGTATGAGGACAGCAAGATGGTGGTGAAGTGCACTGTGGAAGTGTTCGATGGGCTCAAGGTGGGGGTTGGATTACATATTGGGAGGGACTTGGAGGGACAAGATTAGAAATGAGTTTAGCAGAGGGACAGCTCAGGTTGAGTGGTGTGGAGACCAAGTAAGAGAAGCAAGCCTGAGATAGTCTGGACATGTGCAGAGGAGCAATAGTGGATATATTAGACAAAGGATGTTGAAGATGAAGCTGCCAGGCAAGAGGAAAAAAGGAAGACCACAGAGAAGCTTTATGGATGTAGTGAAGGGAGACATGGAGAGGACTGGTGTTACAGAGGAAGATGCAAGGGATAGGTGAGATGGCGACCCCTAATGGGAGCAGCCGAAAGAAGAAGTATGTGATCATCATATAATATGATGACTGTTACAACTCTATTAAAAGAAGATCCCAGCGCTTCCATTTCCTCAAGAACTCTTTAGCTACACAATTTCAAAACACGCCTCTAAAATATCATTGAACAATGGGCTTCTGATGATAGACCTCCTTTTTCTTGATCAAAAGCGGAAGGATTCCCATGGAATGCACTATAATAGTAATTAGATTGTGTGCTGCCACACCTCTTTGAAATGAGCCTCCACCTCCCAGTGCAGAGTGAATGTACTGTCTACTGGTAATTTGATGGTGTGGCGCAAAGCGTAAAAAACTAACAATGTGCTAACAAAAACTAACCAAAATACTGGAGCACATAGGAAAGTCTGATGAAAAGTGTAAGATAAGATAAGATAAGCCTTTATTAATCCCACAATGGGGAAATTCCAGGATTGCAACAGCACAGGGATAGCAACACTCAGAACAATAATTAAGAAGATACGAAAAATAAAAATAAGAGCAGTGACTATACATACGTACACATAAATATATAAATATATATACAAAGTACGGAGCATTGTAGCAAGATGGAATAAACAGCATAACCGTCTACTTAGTTATCCTACATAGTATGAATATGTACCCATATATACAGTGGGGTAAGAAAGTATTTAGTCAGCCACTAATTGTGCAAGTTCTCCCACTTAAAAGATGAGAGAGGTCTCCAATTTTCATCATAGGTATACCTCAACTATGAGAGACAAAATAAGAAAAAAAAATCCAGAAAATCACATTGAAGGATTTTTAATGAATTAATTGGTAAATTCCTCGGTAAAATAAGTATTTGGTCAATAACAATAGTTCATCTCAATACTTTGTTATATAGCCTTTGTTGGCAATGACAGAGGTCAAACATTTTCTGTAAGTTTTCACAAGGTTTTCACACACTGTTGCTAGTATTTTGGCCCATTCCTCCATGCAGATCTCCTCTAGAGCAGTGATGTTTTGGGGCTGTCGCTGGGCAACACAGACTTTCAACTCCCTCCAAAGATTTTCTATGGGGTTGAGATCTGGAGACTGGCTAGGCCACTCCAGGACCTTGAAATGCTTCTTACGAAGCCACTCCTTCGTTGGCCGGGCGGTGTGCTTGGGCTCATTGTCATGCTGAAAGACCCAGCCACGTTTCATCTTCAATGCCCTTGCTGGTGGAAGGAGGTTTCACTCAAAATCTCACGATAGATGGCCCCATTCATTCTTTCCTTTACACAGATCAGTCATCCCTGTACACCAGACAAGTACAGAGGATGGCCGACTCGATTTTAAATGATGACTCCCACCCTTTGCACTGCAACTTTCAGCTTCTTCCCTCCAGACGGAGGTTTGCTGTCCCAAAAAGTAGAACCCAGCGCTACAAAAACGGCTTTGTCCCTGCTGCTGTCAAAGAGTTGAACAAGCTATAAAAAATTATATTGTACATATTTTATATTTACCTATTTTGTAAGATGTGTGCCTGTGTTTGTGTCTATGTTGAATGTAATTAGTGGCTTGTAAATATGGATGTCACCAACTGCAAAACAAATCTACCTACGGGTACAAATAAAGTAACCTGAACCTGAACCTGAACCTGTCCTGGTCCCTTTGCAGAAAAACAGCCCCAAAGTATGATGTTTCCACCCCCATGCTTCACAGTAGGTATGGTGTTCAGAATCAGAATCAGAATCAGAATCAGAAAAAGATTTATTGCCAATTGCATTAACAGATCACTGATAACATACGAGAGAATTTGACTTGACACAGAAAATGAACCTGCATTTCCAGTGACACGGCTGCATCGGGAACGCGCCTGCCAACAGGATGGTACAGATAAGAAATCATACAACAGGAAGGAGCAAAAAAATCATTGCATTCAGAATATTACTAACTAACTAACTAACTAACCTGCACTTATATAGCGCTTTTCTTGACACAAAGACCACTCAAAGCGCTTTCATTAATACTAACCCTCTATTCTAAGGGCCTATAGGAAACAAATATCTAGGGACAATTTAGAACAGCCAATTAACCTAACATGCATGTTTTTGGCATGTGGGAGGAAACCGGAGAAATCCCGGAGTAAACCCACGCAACACGGGGAGAACATGCAAACTCGACACAGATCACTGTTGGTCGGGGGCTGGGATCGAACCCACGATCCCACGATCCCCACAATCCCCCGGCCAAGGGTAAACTGTGCTGCCGCAGTGCTAACCACTGCGCCACCGTGCAGCCCCCCAAAAAATATTGACCATAAGTAATCAATATTATGATTACAAAGACAAAAAAAGCCCACGATGCACATTCAAGACCAGTGTTCTTTCTCCTCCAAACATGACAAGTTGAGTTTTTACCAAAAAGTTCTATTTTGCTTTCATCTGACCATATGACATTCTCCCAATCCTCTTCTGGATTATCCAAATGCTCTCTAGCAAACTTCAGACGGGCCTGGACATGTACTGGCTTAAGCAGGGGGACACGTCTGGCACTGCAGGATTTGAGTCCCTGGTGGCGTAGTGTGTTTCTGATGTAGCCTTTGTTACTTTGGTCCCAGCTCTCTGCAGGTCATTCACTAGGTCCCCCAATGTGGTTCTGGGATTTTTGCTCACCGTTCTCGTGATAATTTTGACCCCACGGGATGAGATCTTGCGTGGAGCCCCAGATCGAGGGAGATTGTCAGTGGTCTTGTATGTCTTCCATTTTCTAATAATTGCTCCCACAGTTGATTTCTTCACACCAAGCTGCTTACCTATTGCAGATTCAGTCTTCCCAGCCTGATGCAGGTCTCCAATTTTGTTTCTGGTGTCCTTTGACAGCTCTTTGGTCTTGGCCATAGTGGAGTTTGGAGTCTGACTGTTTGAGGTTGTGGACAGGTGTCTTTTATACTGATAACAAGTTCAAACAGGTGCCATTAATACAGGTAACGAGTGGAGGACAGAGGAGCCTCTTAAAGAAGAAGTTACAGGTCTGTGAGAGCCAGAAATCTTGCTTGTTTGTAGGTGACCAAATACTTATTTTACTGAGGAATTTACCAATTAGTTCATTAAAAATCCTTCAATGTGATTTTCTGGATTTTTTTTTTCTCATTTTGTCTCTCATAGTTGAGGTATACCTATGATGAAAATTGGAGACCTCTCTCATCTTTTAAGTGGGAGAACTTGCACAATTGGTGGCTGACTAAATACTTCCTTGCCCCACTGTATTGCCACCCTCCGTAGCGACTGATATTGTCCTAGTTGTATACTGGAGGGGACTATTTGTGTAAGTCTGTTGTGTCTTTTGCATTCAATACTATTAGGTCGTCACATTTTTTTGTTATCTCTGCGAGCAGCCCTGCTTAGGTTATACAGTCTGACAGCCGTAGGTAGGAAGGACCTGCGAAACCTCTCGGTTGCGCACCTAGGATGATGTAGTCTGCTGCTAAATGAGCTCCTCAGTGCGTTCAGTATGTCCTGCATAGGGTGGGACTCGGACTCCAGCAGAGATGACAGTTTAGCCACCATCCTTCTCTCTCCCATTTCCTCCACTGGGTCAAGGTGTTGCCCCAGGATGGATCTAGCTTTCTTGATCAATTTGTTCAGTCTCTTCCTATCGGCTGTTGTTATGCCGTTGCCCCGGCAGACCACTCCAAAAGTGATGGCTGATGCCACCACCATGTCGTAGAATGTCTTCAGCAGCGCCCCTTGTACACCAAAAGACCTGAGCCTCCTCAGTAGGAACAGCCTGCGCTGTCCCTTCTTGTAGAGTGCGTTGGTATTGTGTGACCAGTCTAGTTTATTGTTCAGATGAACACCAAGGTACTTGTAGGATGTCACCATCTCAATGTCCGTTCCCTGTATGTTTACTGGTGCTGTGAGGGGTTGTCCTTGCCTGCGGTAGTCCACCACCAGCTCCTTAGTTTTCCTCGCGTTGATCTGGAGACAGTTCCGATGGCACCAGTCCACGAAGTCCTGGATAAGTCCTCTGTGCTCAGCTTCATCTCTGTTGGAGATGAGGCCGATGATCGCAGAGTCGTCAGAGAACTTCTGTAGATGGCAGTGTGTTGTGTTGTGTGAGAAGTCCGCAGTATAAAGGGTGAACAGGAAGGGAGCCAAAACCGTTCCCTGGGGGGCCCTCGTGCTACCGATGATCGTGTTGGACACACAATCTCGGGTTCTCACAAACTGTGGCCGGTTAGTGAGGTAGTCCAGGATCCATGATAGCAGGTGCTGGTCCACCCCTGCGCACAGCAGCTTGTCCTTCAGGATCATCGGTTGAATGGTGTTGAAAGCACTGGAGAAGTCAAAGAACATGATCCTCACCGCATTCCTGGGCTTCTCCAGGTGGGACAGAGAACGGTGAAGGAGGAAGATCACTGCATCCTCCACCCCAATGCCTTGCTGGTAGGCGAACTGGAGTGGATCCATCACTGGTCCCACCAGGGGGGCGGAGGTGAGCAAGGAGCAGTCTCTCCAGGGTCTTCATCATGTGGGACGTCAGGCCCACTGGTCTGTAGCTGTTCAGATCTTTGGGGTGGGAAGTCTTTGGTACAGGTACCACACAAGATGTTTCCCACAACTGTGGTACCCTCCCCAGCTTCAGGCTGTGCAGATGATAATCCTAATAGCGTCCATTATCTTGATTTGTTTCACGGTATATTTTGACTGTGAATATTTCTGCTGAACTGCTGTACAGAATCTTCCTCTTGATCAACAATAAATACCCAGAAAAGGCATCTTTGACTCTGTACCTTATTTAAACACCAAATCAACAATGGACATTTTGGCAGCTCATATTAACAATATTTTTGTGATGAGACCATATAAATCCCAACTTCCTAAGTGTGAACATAGAGGTTTTATTTATTCCCCTCACTCCCAGCCTGCTATCAGTCACTTTTCTTCAGCTTTGGACTAAAGGAGAGCGATATATGACGGTGATTTCCAAAGCCAGCTGACTGTAATGCCACAGCTCAGGCAGCAGGGCATGAAATGAACTACTTTATCATATCCTGGTGGATAATTATTTTTGTTGTGGCTTTCAGTGGCTTTTTGCAGAATGGTGCAAATGTGGGTGTGAAACCAAGAAGACCATAGCAACAGCTGTGATATTTCAGTTTTAATAATTTAGGTCTCATGTCTGGCACACCACGCTAATCTGGTGGTCTTATAACACTGCTTGGGCTGTGTTTCTGTGTGCGGCCCCACAGCTGCATGAGGTGGTGTGAACCTGTGCATCCGTGCATGTTTGTATGAAGGCGTACACGTGGCTGGAGTTATTTCTGTTTCAAAACCACCGGAGGTAGCAACACCTGTGCTTGCTGGAAGCCTGCAGACGCATAATGGATTTTTCTAGGGACTCCGTTAAGAGGGCAGGATCCACGCCAGATGTGCCCCCGATTATTACATCAGCAGCAGTCTAGCTCTTTAGCACGTGTCGGCCTGGTTTTGGCACTTTTACTGAAATTGCTTAGCACACAGCAGATCACAGCATAGATGCTAGATCGGTTTTCAGTCAGCTGAGAGTATTTTACTGTTGGTATTTGACACAATGTCACATCTGATGTACTGAAAGTTTCAATAAAATCAAATTGATGTAAACAGTCATATGCCACCAGTAAGCGCTCCAGTTACAGAACTGTCCAGTGAATGATTTGTTATTTTTTAACGGTTGGTATTCACATATTTAGCATGAGGTACAAATTGATAAATGTAAATTAGGTACAAATTTGGATGAAGAGGTGAAGAATGTGACAAAAATGCCAATTTAAACACTTAAAGAAAATCTTAAATTACAATTTGATTACATAAGATAAGATAAGATAAGCCTTTATTAGTCCCACAATGGGGAAATTCCAGGACTGCAACAGCACAGGGATAGCAACACTCAGAGCAATAATTAAGAAGATAAGAAAAATAAGAGCAGTGAATATACATATGTACACATAAATATATGAATATATATATATATATATATATATACAGTGCGGAGCATTGTAGCTAGATGGAATAAACAGCATAACCATCTATTTAGTTACCCTACATGGTATGAATATGTACCCATACATATTGTCACCCTCCGTAGCGACTGACATACAATAACATACAACAGTCAACAACACTCAAGAACATTTATAAGTCCAAACAGTACTCAATCAGAACCAAGGTAAAAATCTACAATAGTAATGTTAAGTCCGTGTTGCTGTATGGATCTCAATGTTGGAGTATTGTTAAGAGAGACATTCAGAGAGTTGCTGTATTTCATAACAACTGCCTGAGAAGGATCTGTCAAGTCTTTGGGCCAAACAAGATCACTAATGAGGCGCTGTACAAAAAGACCAAATGCAAAAGCATCATCCCAGAGATCAAAAGAAGACTCGAGCGGTTAGGCCATGTACTACGAATGAACCATGATCACATCCCGCGAATAGCTCTCCACTGGAAACTTCAAGGAAAGCGCAGACTTGGACACCCAAGACGAACATGGCAAAGGACTGTTACTGCACAGCTGGAAGAAGCGGGTGATTCAAGGCCACAGGTTAATGCGATGACAAATGACTAGGAGAGGTGGAGAAGCACCATTGCAACCTTATGTCCCATCGGCGATCAACAGAGGATAATAAGAAGAAGAACATACAATAAAAAGTTAATCAGCCTCCAGATGAATGTTTCAAATTTACAATAAAAAATTGTGAAATTTATGGGAAAAAAAAATAATTAACAGAAAAAGTGGCAAATTTATGAGAAAAAAAAATACAGTTTGCATAATGAAGTTTCAAATTTAAAGGAAAAATTGCAAGTTTATGAGGAAAAATAATGAAAATTTAGAGGGGAAAAAAGCTGCAAATCTACCAAAAAAAAAAATACTTTTGATAAAAGTTGAAAATTCATGAGAAAAAAGCTTACAAATTTATGAGAAAAATAATGGAAATTTAGAGGAAAAAAGTTGCAAATCTACCAAACAAAATTAAATTTTTTTATAAAAACTTGCAATACATAAGAAAAATGGTACAAATTAATAACAAAAACGTAACAAATTTATGAGAAGAAAATTGAAAATTTAAAGAAAAAAATTGCAAATTTACAGGAAAAAGCTTGCAAATTTGTAAGAAAAATACTGAAAATTTAGAAGATAAAAAGTTGCAAATCAACCAAAAAAGATTAATATATTTGATAAAAAGTTTCTAATTCATGAGGAAAATAATGAAAAATTTAGCAGAAAAAAATAGCAAATCGACCAAAAAATGTTTTTTGGATAAGTTGCAAATTCATTAGAAAAAAGTTGCAAATTTATGAGAAAAAAAAAAAATTAGAAAAATTTGCAGGAAGAATGTTGCAAATTTACCAAAACAATTTGCAAATTTATGAGGAAATGTTGCTAATTTATGTTAAAACGATGCAAATTTCTGAGAAAAAAGATGTGAAAATTCACAAGTAAAAAAGTTGCAAATTCACAAGAAAAATTTGAACATTTCTGAGAAAAAAGTGCAAATCTACGAAAAAGTTGAAAATTTATGGGTTTTTGCATTTCATTTCTGCTTACAGTTGGTGGTTCAAAGTTATTTTATTCAGTTATGTAACATGATATAGAAAGGTCTGTATAGAAATCTCTGCCCCCCCCCCCCCCGATTGACACCTAGGAATGGGAATGTAGGGGGGTAGGAGGTTAACAAGGAGGAGCTTTTAGGTCATTTTGCTAACAAGGTGGATAGCATTCTCCTCAAGTCCCCTACTGCCACCAGTAAACATTCCCATTATGGCTCTGTCTACATTTGTTTTATATTGTATATTCATACATGTTAGCTATAAAGAGGCCTTTAAAGATTACAACAAAGTGCGTCCACATTTAGTTGGTTTTATTTAATGCCATAAAAATCTATTTGAGTTAGCCGTAATTGTTTACGATACATCTTACCGACCCCAATCCAGCCACTATGCTGTGTCTCCAATAAATACTGTAGCTGCGATTTTATCCCCATCACTGCGAAGATCACTCCTCTGTTCAGAGCCTTAATTTGTCCCTTCCCAGCCAGCATGCCCATGTGGGCCCACAATAGGTTTAAGCTGGGCAGTCTTATGAGTCCCACGTGGGTTTGTCTGCAGGATCCATGTTGGCTCCATCTGTCGTTGCCCACATGGTGACATGGGATTACACTTAGACCCAGGTGCAGACACGGAGGACAGCGTTTAAGGGTGGTGAGGATCTGGCAACCCTGCAGAGGAGATCAGAATTTTGGTGGGGATATGGTAAAAAGACAGGGATGTGATATTTGCATTTATGCTTACAGTTCTCTTCGGATGGAAACAGCGGTTAGTAGATGTAGATCCAGCGGTGAGATTCTCCAGAGGAAGGATCCTGGAGGTGCTGGTAAGGGGCAAAGGGGAAGAGGCTGACCAGGCCTAAGTGCTGGGGAAACAGGGAGGAAGGAGCTGGTGACAGTGAAGGTAAGTCGACTTACTTGTTGGGGATTTGTGTGAACAGTAAAGATAATCAGAATCCAATCCGCAAGGCAGTTTCAGGGGCCCAGAGGCAGGATATGGTCAGGGCATGGCAGGCAAGGGCAGAGTAGACAGATAATTCCAATAATACAGAAAGGCTCAGGGTCAAGAGCTAGGCTAAGGTAAGAACTAGGCAACAAATCACAAACTGTGCTAGAGATACCACAAAGCAGGATGGCGGCAGGATGGAAACAAGGCAGAGTGTAGTGACAGCATCCTACTTGCACTACCCCACTAATTGGCTGCAAGTGATCATTGCAGGTGCAAGGAGAGGTACTCGATTAGTGAGGAGAGAGAGAGGAGCAGACAGGCAGGACAGACAGGAACCCTTACAGTACCCCCCTCTAAAGGGACGCCGCCTGGCGTCAAACAAGGCTTGTCTGGATGACAACTATAAAAATCCTAGATGAGGGTGTTGTCCATGATGAAAGATCTCAGGATTCAGGACCTCTCCTCGTAGCCATACCCCTGCCAGTTGACAAGAAACTGGGTACCGCGACCCCTGCGGTGGGCGTTAAGGATCCAGGTGACCGCATAAACCAATCCTTCATTGACCATCTTCTGAGGTGGTTTCGATGGTGGGCGTAGAAAGCTGGAGAAAATGTGTTTTATATGGGAAATGTGAAAAGTGCTGTGCACCCGAAGAGAGGCAGGAAGGTCAAACCTCACCAGAGTTTACAAACTCCGTGATGGCGACTGGGTCTTCAATGGAAAGTTCCGGGTGGAAAGCCAAACCTTCTGGCCGACTCGGTACTCAGGAGCAGGGTGGGTCCTCTGATTTACCCATCGGCAGTTCTCCTCCGCAGCTCGGAGCAAGGCCGCTTTAGTTTCCTTCCAGAAACTCCTGCACTTGGTGATGTGGGCTGCAACAGATGGTACTGCCACTTCCTCCTCAGCGATCGGGAGGAGAGGTGGGTGGTACCCCAAAGACGCCTCAAACAGGGAGATTCCAGTGGCTACTGAAGTTGCTGAGTTTTATGCATACGCGACCCCATGGAAGGTGGGACTCCACGAGGAGGATCAGCCTCCGTGAAACACCAGAGCATGGCTTCCATCTCCTGGTTGGCCTTCTCGCACTGGCCATTGGACTGAGGGTGGTAACCAGAGGAAAGGCTGACCGTGGCCCCAATGGCCTTGCAGAAAGCTCACCAGATCTTCAAAACGAACTGGGGATGACGGTCAGAAATTATATCCTTGGGGATGTCGTGTAACCTAACCACATGTACTGACAGGAGGTGTGTGGTCTCCAAGGCACATGGGAGCTTCGTCAAAGGGATAAAGTGGGCAGCCTTGGAGAACCTGTCGATGATTGTCAGAATAACAGTGTACCCGTTGGAGGGAGGTAACCCTGTCACAAAGTCAAGTGCAAAGTTAGACCACGGACAGCTTGGGATCGAGTGGGGCAAAAGAAGTCCAGCATGAGGGGGAGTGGAAGTCTTCCCTGGAGACACTGGGGACAGGCCTTTATGTATTGTCAAACGTCCTTCTCCATCGCAGATCAACAGAAGTAGCGCCGAAGGGAAGAAAGGGTGTGCGCTACCCCCAGGTGGAAGGGTAGCTTATTGGTGTGGATCCAGTGGAGGACCTAACCCATGACTGTCTTGGGAACAAACAGCCTGCCCATGAGGGACACTCTCCCCCCCTTCCCTCGGTTCTCAAGGAGGCACTGAAAACTAGACAAACGTGTGACTGATGCTCTTCCAATGACCATAAGAAGATCAGGATGTCATTGAGCTATACAAACACAAATGTATTCAGGAATGTCCCGGAGTATGTCATTAATTATCCGTTGGAATACTGTGGGGGTCATTGGGTGAGCCCGAACGGCATCACACAGTCTCGAACTGACCCAAGTGCGTGGAAAAGGCTGTTTTCCATTCATCACCCTCCCTGATCTGGATGAGGTGGTAAAGCATTCCTGAGGTTGAGTGTAGTGAAAATAGTCGACCCCCTAGAGTTGGCTGAAGGCCCGATTGATAAGGGGTAGAGGGTATTTGTCCCTGATGGTAAATGTATTGAGCTCCTGAAAGTTGATGTGGGGGCATAGTGAACCATCCTTCCTTCCCACGCAGAAAAAATTCTACAACCGGGGCTGAGGAGGAGTGACGGATTAAGCCGGTGCTTAGGCGACTCCTTTATATATTTCTCCATGGTCTCTTTTTCGGGAGCCGACAAGCTGTACAGTGACTGGAGGGTTATTAGCTCCCTGCTGGAGTTCTAATATCACAATCATATGGCCAGTGAGGGGGAAGTGACATAGCATTTGACCTTACAGAAAATGGGGGCTAGGTCATGGTAGACCGTGAGAACTTTTAAGAGTTCAGGAAGCCTCTGGGCAAGGGGGCCTGGGAGATAGGATGGTGAGGCAAGCCACTGACTGGAGACAGGCAGACATATGAAAAGTGCCCCAACAGCGAATGACCCCCCGACTCCAGTCAATGACAGGGTTGTGAGTGTATAACTAGGGCTACCCTAATACCACCGGGAAGGAGGAGGCTGGGATGACAAAGAAGGAGGTTATACAGTTAGGGGACCGTGCGTTTAGTGACTTGAGTGATGAACTGCCAGACAGAGCTATGAGTCTCTGGGCTGCAGTAACTGGGTGCAGGGAATATAATACTCGGTTGCCAGACTCTCAGAAATAAAATTTTGTTCAGTCCCCTGAGTCGATTAGTGCTGAGCCAACAAACTCGGTAGACTGGAGTATTAAGCGCACAGGAAGAACAAGGTGGTTTACAGGGGAAATTAATGGCTTCACCCGACAGCTTGCCAATCTTGACTGACAGGCCTAAGCCGTTTCAATTTCTCTCGGTGCTGTCTCACAAAATGATCAGGTTGACACAGTACAGACATACCCCCGCGTCACACACCGCCGCTGTTTTTCAGCCAGAGTTAGCTTGAGCTGACTGAAAGCCATGGAGGTGAGGATTTGTGATTGACGGTGACTACGGCAAAGCAGGGGCCTGTAAACACGGCAGACTAACTCACATCATAGCATGGAAAGCGTGTAGCCACTTCAACGAGCGTTTGTGAGGCTGTAGTCCAGCTAAACAACTACCCCAAATGGAAGCAAACTGTTAAATGCTTCCTGATGTGAGTTGGCTAACCAAGCTTAACGCTGTTCCAGGACACCGAGTCGAGTTACAACAGTTGTCACGTCTGTGCCTGCTGGGTTTACTTGCTGGTTGCGTGCTGACATGGGAATACAGAAAGGCTCAGGGTCAAGAGGCCGGCTAGGGTCAGAACTTGGCAGAACAAATCACAAACTGTGCTAGAGATACCACATAGCGGGATGTAGGCTGGACGGAAATCAGACGCAACCAGGCAGAGTGGAGTGAAAGCATCCTACTTGTACTACCCCGCTACTGGCTGCAGGTGATGATTGCAGCTGCCAGGAGAGGTGCTCAGTGAGTGAGAGAGGGAGAGAGAGGCAGACAGTAAGGACAGACAGGAACCCCTTATGCATGGACTTTACCTGTGGTGCAGGTCAGTAGGTAGTCTGTTACCCACTTTAAATCCATCTGGGCCCCACATGGATTAAAATGTGTGAAAAGATTCCAGTAATACTTGTGCCATAGGCAAAATTATGCAAACAAGTCACAAAATTTATGAGGGAAAAAAGAAAATTTATAAAGAAAAAACTAACACATTTACCCCAAAAATTGTAGCAAAATTTATGTGAAAAAAGTCACAAATTCCATCCATCCATTCATCTATCTTCTACCTCTTAATCCTTTTCGGGTCACAGGGGTTCTGGAACCTATCCCAGCATCTTTGGGCGAGAGGCAGAGTACACCCTGAATAGATCTCCAGTCCATCACAGGGCCAACACAGAGAGACAGACAACCATTCGCTCTCACAGTCATACCTAAGGACAATTTAGAATCCCCAGTTGATGCCAATTAACCTAACCTGCATGTCTTTGGCCTGTGAGAGGAAACCAGCGTAAACCCATGCAGACAACATGCATACTCCATACAGAAGGGTCACCGATGGTCTGGGGATGGATCGAATCCATGATGGTCAGGGCTGGAATCGATCCCGTGACTTCTTGCTGTGCTGCCACACTGCTCTACTGTGCTGCCAGTCACAAATTCACTAGAAAAAAGTTACACAATTTACTAAAACAAAGTTGCACATTTATGAGAACAAAGTGAAAATTTCTGAGAAAAAAGTTGCAATTTAGAAGAAAAAAATATCAGAAAAGAAAAATTTGGTAAATTTACAAGAAAAAGTCACAAATTGATGAGGAAAAAAATTCGAAAAAGTTGTAAACTAACATAAAAAGTAACAAATGTATGAGTAAACAAATTGAAAAATTATAAGAAAATTATGAGGAAAAGCTACAAGTTTACAAATTTAAAAAAAAGTTATTTTTTGAGAAATTTCCAAATTTACAAGTGTCACAAATTTATGGGAAATAGTCACAATTTACGAGAGAAAGTTACAGGATTACAGTAAAAAAGTGGTAAATGTATGAAAAAGCTCCAAATAAAAAAAAGAAAAAGTTAGCAAATTTGCAAGAAAAAGTCACAATTTTTACCAGAAAACTAACAAATTTATGAAAAAAGTAGCAACTTCACAAGAAAAAAAAAAATCACAAATTTATGAGAAAGTCACATTTTCAAGAAAAATTGATCACATTGGGGGGAAAGTCACAAATTTACAATAAAATAGCAAATTTATGAGAAAACAATTTGAAAATAGGTAAACAGGTAAAGTCCACATGGACAAACCACAGATGAGCCAAATGGAACCCACAGACAAACCCACATGGGACCCATAAAGCCGGATTCATGCTGCACCTCCGCTGTCCTCGTACGTGCAACCGGAAACCTCGTATGCTGAAATTTACGTCATCGGTCTCCACTCCGCGAGTGTACACAGACTCTACTGCGGATGACCACGTGCAGCCCAAATTTTATGACTGCACGGCCTGCCACGATCTGAACATGTTGACAGAGCATGAGCAAGGCTGAACGTCCCCCACTCACGAGGTGGCGCTACCAACACAGCATACAAAGACAAAGTAGACGAGGAAGACGAGGAAGATGAGAATAAACATACATGAATCCTTTTGCAGCAGCAGCACCTTGAGCGGAGAAGAGCACTGTGAAAACAGTAATTCCTCCTTTTCCTTGAAACGACGTCATTGTTGTTGCTACAAAAAAAATGTGCATCACTCTTGTGTTTTTATAGCAGGTGAACAAACCATCATGATTAGCGCATTTGCACTACCCCATAGGGCTGGGGCGACACTACAAATAACAATTGTGCACATACATCAACTGCTTGGCCTGGTAGACCAAAAAAGTTAGCATGTACAACATCGCGTCGCGCCGGGCTTGTCCAAAGCGTACACACACCAAAGCAGACCAGAGGGGAAATGCAGCAGAGACTAATGCTTAAGACAGTCCCTGAATTATGCTTTGGTGGGGCCAGACATGCTGGCTGGGTTATTACCACAGCAGCTACCTCACAGATAACTAGGTGTGTTAGGAGGCCAGAGTCAAAGGTTGTGTGAAGATCTAATCTAGAGAGCGTGTTGAACTACCGACTAACAATTAAATGCAATTAGCTGAGACTGTCAGGATTCGTTGTAGTCTGTCAAGTCTGGGGCCGACGCAATGGAGATGTTTTTTTTCTTTTTTAGGTTCAGTTTGTAGTCAGCATTAATGATTTGAGAATCCAGAATGTTGCTGCGACTGTGTTTATGTGTTTCGGCAGGTGATTTGTCATATAGGCCAGACACAGAGTGGTACATGTCTCCTGGCTCTCTCACATCACAACCACCCTACCTCCATTATCATGGATGATGTGAACTAACCAGGCAGACGGAGACAGGCGTGGACAAGCAGGGGGGTGGGGGTGGTGGGTGGCAGGAGAGAATGACTGACTAGGAATGAGCTCCATATGATACTCCACTATGTTTGGAGTGCCACATTTAGACCCCTATATCTGTCCTCTCCACCTCTGCCGATGATTTCTCAGCAGCATTTAAACTGACACACACACACACACACACATCACACACACACTGTAGCTGCGCTCAAGCACACACACAACACCACACACACACACACCGCCGTCCCTGAAAGCTAACCCGCTGGTTACTGCTTCACAATTTCACAACCCAGCTACTGACTGACCAAACTGCAGTCTCTTAATTTCAAAGAAAAGGGGGAAAAAAACGGTTTGGCACTAAGGTTGAGGGAATCTGTGTGTTTTTCTTTCTGTGGACTTACTCCAACTTGGATATAGCTTCTTTAGAGCTAAAAAAAAAAAAAAAAAATCAGGCTGTAAATGTCACTACCTGCTTTAGTTTCATATGCTGTGCACGCTCCGGGGCAAAGTAAGGCTCAAGGCCAGAAGTGTCACCAGAAGTGGACAACCTCGGTCTGATGGAAAGAAGAATACAGAAAGAAAGGCAACACACCACGGAGATAAAGGAGGTGAGGGAAGGTTGAAGAGAAGAGAAGATGCAGGGTGGAGGGGTGTGTGAAAGGAATCTATTGCATGGAAAGTTCTTCACTAGTCAGTGCAGAGAATAGAACTTCTCTGCCACCCACTACCAGTGGTTTGGGAGCCACAGACCGTGGACCACTGTGTCTATAGGACATACAGTCTTCTTCTTTCGATTGCTCCCTTTAGGGGTCACCACAGTAGATCATCTGCCCTCCATCTCACCCTATCTCTTTCCTTTTCCTCTGTAACACCAACCATCTCCATGTCCTCCTTCACTACATCCATGAATCTTCGTCTTTCTCTGTTCCCCCTGACTGGCAGCTCCATCTTCAACATCCTTTGTCCAATATCTCCACCATCCCTCCTCTGCCCATGTCCAAACCATCTCAGCCTTGTCTCTCTTACTTTGTCTCCAAACCGCTCAACCTGAGCTGTCCCTCCGATATACTCATTTCTAATCCTGTCCATCCTAGTCACTCCCAGTAAAAATCTGAGCATCTTCAAACTCTGCCACCTCCGACTCCATTTCCTGTCTCGTTGTCATCTCCAAACCACACATCGTAAGCAGGTCTCACTACCGTCTTGTAAAAGTTCCCTTTCACTCTTGTTGCTACATTTCTGTCACAAATCAACCCCTGACACTCGTCTCCACCCACTCCACCCTGCCTGCACTCTTTTCTTCACCTCTCTTGTGCATTTTCCATTGCTTTGGATGGTTGACCCAAGGTATTTAAAACCCATCTACTTTCACTGCCTCTACTCCTTCCATCTTCACCGTTTACACCTGCCTCACTCTCATTCACAATCAATGTATTCTCTCTTGCTTCTACTGACATTCATTGCTTCTTCTCTCCAGGGCATACCTCCACCTCTCCAAGTTCCCTTCCACCTGCTCCCGATTCTCATTACAGATCACAATGTCATCTGCAAACATCATGGCCCACGGAGACTCCTGCTGACCTCATCTGCCAGCCTGTTCATTCACCATGGCAAACAAGAAGGGGCTCAGAGACAATCCCTGATGTAACCCCACCCCTACCTTGACCCCATCCGTCACTCCTACAGTGCACCTTAACATCGCCTTACTGTCCTCATACATGTCTTGCACCACCCTCACATACTTCTCTGCCACTCCTGACTTTCTTGTACAGTACCACACTTCCTCTCTTGGCACTCTATCATATGCTTTCCCTAGATCCACAAAGACACAGTGCAACTCCTTCTGACCTTCTCTATACTCTCCATCAGCACTCTTAGAACAAACTGCATCTGTAGTTCTCTTTCTTGCCATGAAACTGTACTGCTGCTCACTGATTATCACCTCTCCTCCTAACCTGGCTTAAACAACTCTTTCCCATATCTTCATAGTGTGGCTGATCAACTTTATGCCTCTGTAGTTACTACAGCTCTAAGCATCACCTTTGTTTTTGAAAACTGGTACCAAAACTCCTTCTCCACTCCTCAGGCATCCTGTCACTCTCCAAGATTGTGTTAAACAATCTGGTTAAAAAGTCTACTGCCATTTTCCTAACATCTCCATACCTCCACTGGCTTGTCACCATGACCAACCACCTTTCCATTTTTCATCCTCTTCAAAGCGTTCAAAGCTGCCCTCACTTCTGCCCTGTTAATCCTTGGGACTTCCTTGTTCACCAACTTTCCTTCATCCATCCTCCTCTCTCTCATTTTCTTTATTCATCAGCTCTTCAAAGTACTCCTCCACCTTCTCACATATTCTCATTATTTGTTAGTACATTACCATTTCTGTCCTTAATCAACCTAACCTGCTGCACATCTTTTTCCAGCTCGATCTCTCTGTCTAGCCAGTGGATACAAGTCCTTACTCCTTCCTTAGTGTCCAGCCTCTCATACAACTCACTATATGCCTTTTGCTTTGCCCTTGCCACCTCTCTCTTTGCCATGTGCCAAGATTCAAATATTCATTTAATTTCTTATCTCCTGACTATCCCACTTTTTCTTTGCCAGCCTCTTCCTTGGAATACTTTCCGGTACCTCCTCATTCCACCACCAAGTCTCCTTGTCTTCCTTCCCCTGTCCACTGTATACACCATTTACCTTTCTACCCATTTCTCTCAATACTTTTGCTGTACTTTCCCAGTCATCTGTAATTCTCCCTACCACCAAGAGCCTGTAATCAACTTCTTCCTGAACCTTCTCCTTCTGTAACTCTCCCCCACTTAATTTTTGGGCTCATACTTCACTCTCTTCTCTTCTTGCTTTCCAAAGTCATCCTACACACTACCATCCAATGCTGTCTAGCTACATTCTCCCCTGCCACCACCTTGCAGTCTCTATTCTCTTTCAGATTTCTGCATATGATGTAGTCCACCTGTGTGCACCATTCCTCCACTCTTGTAAGTTCACCCTATGTTCCTCTCTGTTCTTGAAGTATGTGTTCACCACAGCCATTTCAATCCTTTTAGCAAAATCCACAACCATCTGTCCTTCCACTTTTCTCGCCTTAAGACCATACCTACTCAGGACTTCGTCACACCTCTGTTCCCCTTCATCTACATGTCCATTAAAGTCCTTTACAATCACCACTGTCTCACCCCTGGGAACACTCTCTACCACTTCATTCCAATTTACTCCAGAATTCCTCTTTCTCTTCTACCTGACATCCAACTATGTGGGGCATACTTCTGACAACATTCAACATCCACACATCTGACTTCTAGCTTCAAACTCATGATTCTGTCTGACTCCCTCTTTACCTCCTGAACACTCTTCACACACTCTTACTTCAAGATTACTCCTATTCCATTTCACTTCCTATCTACACCATTTAGACAATTTAAATTCCCCTCTAATGCTCCAGCCTTGCTCCCTTACATCGGGTTTCTTGAACAGACCAGTATGCCTACCTTTCTTCTCTCCATCATAATCAGCCAACTGTCTGCCTTTACCAGTCATAGTCCCTACATTTAACATCCCTACTTTCACCTCCACACTTCTACTTTTCCTTTTCTCTCTCTCCTCCTAACATGCCTTCCCCCTCTCCTCCTCTTCAGGTCTTTGACTAACAATAACCCAATTTTCCACCAGCACCCTGTCGGTAAACAGCACCGGTGCGGTTGTTGTTGACCCGGGACTCGAGCCGATCCAGTATGAAAGTCTCATTCGTCATGATCCCCGTTTTATTTGGAAAAGGTTTTACGTCAGATGCCTTCCTGACACAGCCCTCCCCATTTATCCGAGGCTTGGGATTGACCACTAGGGAGTACTCTGGCTTGTGCACCCCCTGTGACTGGTTTTGGACATACAGTGCAGTGGGGAATAAAAGAACGCTGTGTATAATTAATCAATTAAGAAGATGTAAGCAGATTACCCATATGGAACGGTGAAAAGTAAAGTTACGCACAGAGCTACCAGAGGACTGACCCCCCCGCTGTAGCTTTCACTACTTACAGTAGCTGTGTGGCCTAGGGTCAGAGAAACGGAGATAGGCGCCGCCCCATACACAACATGGGGTGAAAGGGAATGAGAAAAGCAGATTACCCGTCTTTAAACCCCATCTGAGCCCCCACATGGGTTTAATGTGGGTGAAACGTTTTCAGTAACACTGGCACTATAGGCAAAAATACAAGAAAAAAGTAACAAAATTTATGAAAAAGTTGTGTAAAATTTACCAAAACAAATTGTAGCAAACGCATTAGGGAAAATTTGAAAATTTAGGAGAAAAAGTTGCAAGTTTTACAAGAAAAAAATAGTAAAATTAATTGAAAAAGCTACATGCAAGGAAAAAAATTGCACATTTAAAAGAAAAAAAAGGTCAAAAATTTTTGTGAGAAGAAAAATTAATTTAGGAGAAAAAAGTTGCAAATTTACAAGAATAAACAAAGTAAAATTGCTCGAAACAAGCTATAAACTTACAAGAAAAAAATTGCAAATTTAAAAGAAAAAGTCCACAAATTTATGAGAAAAATAAACTGAAAAAGTTGCAAATTAACAAAGAAGTAGCAAATATGAGGAAAAAAAATCAAGAATTTACAAGAAAAATGTTACAACTTTATGATTAAAAAGTCACAAATGTATGATAAAAATTGCAATTAACAGTAAAAAAAAGTAGAATTTTTTTTTAGAAATTGGGGAAAAGTCACAAATTACAAGAAAAAGGCATTTTAGATGGAAAAAATGTAACAAAGTCATGAGGAAAAAGTTGCAGATTTACAGTTAAAAAAAAGTGGCAAATGTATGAGAAAGTTCCAAAAGTTACAAGAAATAGCTGGCAAATTTGCAAAAAAAAAATCACAAATTTATGAGAAAAAAAAAATGCAAATTCACATTAAAAAAGTTTCAAATTTATGAGAAAGTTAATGTATCAAATTTATGGGAAAATAAATTGAAAATAGGGTAAACAGGTAACGTTCATGTGGGCAAACTAGATGGGACCAATTGAGGAAGCTGCGGACAAACCCACATGGGACCCATAAAACAGCCCTGATTTAACCTTTGGTGGGGCCCACATGGACATGCTGACTGGGTATGCGCTTCCATCTTTTCTAAATGCATCAATGTTTTCTTGACTTCTAGCTTTCAGAACTCCCCCGAGACAATGAAGTGGAATTGAAATGAATTGATTCCTACCCTATGGTATGCTGACCTCACCAAGAGACTCATATGGAAAAACTTTCGCTTACATTTAGCCCGCTGACCCCGGGGGTCCTGCAACACCAGCGGAGCCAATGAATAGCCCACATTAGTTTCTCAACAATGATTTAGAGGCCAGGTTTTAATTTTCCCATGACCCAGTTTTGGTCCTGAACCAGACTTTGACAAAAACACTGAGGGTCCCAGACCAAAAAAAAATATGAACCGAGTCTGTTTCTGTTGGCCACAACACAGCTGAGGAATGTTTTCGTACTCCAGAGTAGCAGGCTCTATTTAAAGCTTCTACATAAACACCCAGCATGTCAGCATTTCTAAAAGTATATACCGGGGTCCTGAAATGGTCACAGACCTCTCACAGGTCAATTAAAGTGGGGTCCCACTGGCAAAAGGCTAATTGTTTTGACATTGGCTGAAAAGGTAAAGAACCACTGGGGGTAGACAAACCCACCCCGTGACACACCTAGTTAGTATGACATTTCACCGTCCTTAGGGGTGCACGGAAACAGGAACCAGCAGAGAGGAGGGGAGAGGGAGTGCAGACAGATCGAGTATCTGTGATTATGTGAAACCAAATTTGTCCCTGTGGGAATATTAAGCATGGTCGAGAACACTAGCGGAGATCCTGCACAGCTCGCAGTTTGGTCAACGGTTCCCCTCACTTGCACAGGCGTCAGAAACACATGATGGTGAGTTCAAACTCTACGGGTCCCAGAGCAGGGAACGGAGACGGCAATGTGGGACAAACGTTTAGCGCCGGACCAGTAGACCTCCAGTTTGGGGATGCATCGATACTGGTAAATGGCTGCAGGGTTGCTTCTAACTTTTTTGGAGTGGCCTGTGAATGATAGCTATGTTTGGCCCCCCATTTTTGTAATGAAGAAGAGTTCCAACCCTGTACAGCAAATACACAGTGATGTGTGGTGAGTTTCATTTCCGGTGAGGCTTTCAGGGTCAGATTTACAAATCAGATTTTAACAAATAATTTGAACAAAACAAGTGTAAGGTATTTTATTGAATTATCTCTGAACGGAACACACAGAAAAGGCAGTAATAAAAGTCCAATGTCTTCATTTTATAACTCTCCTTTAGTATAGACAATGTGCAAAGACTCTCGGGTTACACGAGTATATAAAGGTATTTTACAAACAACTTTTTGGACACAAAATTCATTTTACTTTGTTTTGGCCAAGGAATAATGTAAATGATAGGGGCTCAGAGAGCTGCATCTCTCTCTGTGTTGCTGCTCCCCAATTTACACTCATTAACACAAACTATTAGTTAGTATTACAACTACTATGCATTCATGGTCTTACCTTTACTCGTAAATGAAGCAAATTTGCCTATCCTTCTGACAAAAACCACTGACTCTGTTAAAAAAAAAACAAAAAAAAAAAACTATGCTTATGGTGAACAATGCACACCCCCTCTCGTTGGGGCAAGGGTACTGCACAGCCTCTGACCGTGATTTTCAGCGTCACCTGCCTCCCGTGAGGCTGGTTATTACCTCCGCCAGGGCCGCAGGCCAGGAGGTTATGTTTTTTTGCCGGGGTTTGTCTGTCAGGTTCTGTCTGTCTTTGTCTGTCTGTTGGGTAGCAAGACATAACTCAAAAAAGTTCTTGGACGGATTTCCATGAAACGTTCCGGCGCATGTTTGGAAATTGGTACAAGGAAGAACTGATTAAATTTTGGGGATGATCCGGATCACTGTCCTGGATACAGGGAATTTTTTAAAGGATTTCTTTAAACATTGTGGAGATAGAGGCCATTGTTTCAAACATGGTGTGCAGGCACAATGGAGTGCGTTGGTCGTCGTGTCTGACGAACACAGAACTCAGTCGGTTCTTCAAAGTTTTGAGGCACAAAAAACACGCTGGGGAAAACTGTGTTGGGCAGCCAGGGCCTCAGCAAGCGTGACCCATGTGTTTTGGCTATATCTGGCAAATAGCCTGAGGACGGGCAGCTGTACCGGCGCGGGATATTGGCAGAATTCCCCGGGCAGCCATAGTGGCTGCGCAAAAAACAAGCTCTCTCCGAGGGAAGCTTCCAAATCCTCTTTTGGCCAGCGGAGCGCAAACGCCCAATAAAAAGCCCACCGCCAACCTGTCTACTTCCAATTTGCATCCATCAGTGAACCCTAGAGTGCTGCTTTCAGTGATCTATGAAAACGGCTTGCATAACCCCATTGCCTGTGGGTTGTACATGGTTGTGCTATGAAATTGATCGACCCTGCCGCAGCCTGGAGTTTGGAGATGGAGGAGATGGACACAACAGCAACACTTGAGTTTATTACCTCCGGGCCGAAGGAGGTAATGCGTATTTACTAGACTGAACCACTAATCCATCATTGTGAATCCAATTGGCTAGTCATATGTTTTCATGGTACAAAGGATATCTGAAAATGTACACACAAACACTGTATGGGGAACTGTGGCGCTTGGGCGAGGTCTGGCACTCTCCCGAGCTGCTTTTCTAGTTTATTTAATTGCACTTGCAATTAAATAAATAAAAAATACTAACTTGGTTAATTTTTCTCTAAAAAACAGAAAAAAATTGCAGTACACAGTATGAAAAATTAAACCATCATCCCATATAAATTTCCCCCAAAAATAACAAATGCTAATTTACAATAAAGAAAATGACAAATTTATGAGTAAACTAAGTCTGAAATTTACAAAAGAAGTCACAAAACCAGACTGATGGGGTAGCTTGTTCCGGCCTGATGAAATCACCCGAGAGTGTTCAGATCTCGTGACCTGTGACCTTTGGTACACCTTCGATGCAGACCCACTTTTGTTATTTTATTTTTACAAGAAAAAAAGTTGCAAATTTAGGAGAAATGTGTGGCTAGGTGCTGATGACAAATTGGCCATAGGTTGTGCTTCACATCATGCTGGATATGGGGGACCAGTCTGGGATGCTGAATCAGTATAGGTATACAAAGGGGAGCAGAAAAAATTATAGTGGTCAAATTTGACAATATGGTTTATTTTTCAACATAGTCTCCCCTTCGGTCCACACACTTCTTCCAACGGTGTTGCAGTGCTTTGATCTCTGCGGTTGAAAAATAAACCACACTCGGTCAAATTTGACCACTATGAACTTTTCAGCACCCCTTCGTATGTATAGATATAGATATAAGTATAGGTACCGATATAGATATAGATACAAGTCTAGGTATAGATATAGATATAAATATAAAGTACAGGTATAGGCATATATACATATAAGTATAGATATACACTCACCGGCCACTTTATTAGGTACACCATGCTAGTAACGGGTTGGACCCCCTTTTGCCTTCAGAACTGCCTCAATTCTTCGTGGCATAGATTCAACAAGGTGCTGGAAGCATTCCTCAGAGAGTTTGGTCCATATTGACATGATGGCATCACACAGTTGGCGCAGATTTGTCGGCTGCACATCCATGATGCGAATCTCCCGTTCCACCACATCCCAAAGATGCTCTATTGGATTGAGATCTGGTGACTGTGGAGGCCATTTGAGTACAGTGAACTCATTGTCATGTTCAAGAAACCAGTCTGAGATGATTCCAGCTTTATGACATGGCGCATTATCCTGCTGAAAGTAGCCATCAGAAGTTGGGTACATTGTGGTCATAAAGGGATGGACATGGTCAGCAACAATACTCAGGTAGGCTGTAGCGTTGCAACGATGCTCAATTGGTACCAAGGGGCCCAAAGAGTGCACAAGAAAAATATTCCCCACACCATTACACACCACCACCACCAGCCTGAACCATTGATACAAGGCAGGATGATCCATGCTTTCATGTTGTTGACTGCCAAATTCTGACCCTACCATCCGAATGTCGCAGCAGAAATCGAGACTCATCAGACCAGGCAACGTTTTTCCAATCTTCTATTGTCCAATTTCGATGAGCTTGTTGCAAATTGTAGCCTCAGTTTCCTGTTCTTAGCTGAAAGGAGTGGGCACCCGGCGTGTCTGCTGCTGCTGTAGCCCATCTGCCTCAAAGTTCGACGTACTGTGCGTTCAGAGATGCTCTTCTGCCTACCTTGGTTGTAAACGGGTGGTTATTTGAGTCACTGTTGCCTTTCTATCCAGCTCGAACCAGTCTGGCCATTCTCCTCTGACCTCTGGCATCAACAAGGCATTTCCGCCCACAGAACTGCCGCTCACTGGATATTTTTTCTTTTTCGGACCATTCTCTGTAAACCCTAGAGATGGTTGTGCGTGAAAATCCCAGTAGATCAGCAGTTTCTGAAATACTCAGACCAGCCCTTCTGGCACTAACAACCATGCCACGTTCAAAGTCACTCAAATCACCTTTCTTCCCCATACTGATGCTCGGTTTGAACTGCAGGAGATTGTCTTGACCATGTCTACATGCCTAAATGCACTGAGTTGCCGCCATGTGATTGGCTGATTAGAAATTAAGTGTTAACGAGCAGTTGGACAGGTGTACCTAATAAAGTGGCCGGTGAGTGTAGATGGAGATATAGATATAAGTATAGGTTGTGGCAACCTGGGGAGTGCATAATGGTTTACCACCTTAGACAGGAACAAAGGACGCGAAGTTAACCTTTTGTGTGTGAGAAGTTTCTAGATGCCCTAGTAACATAACAGGGAGGTGTCAAGGATGAATGGACTGACTGCAGTCGGAAGGGGAGATTATCTTTTGTGTGTGAGAAGAGTCTAGAAGGAGATTATCTTTTGTGTGTGAAAAGAGTCTAGAAGGATGTCATGCTATTTAAGGGAAGAGTTCCGACTTGTATGCCATTCTGTCTATGCTCCTTGTGTGAGTCGTGTAATAAACCGCCTGAACCAAATCCGCCTCATTATTTACATGCTCCACACTGGTGACCCAAGACGAATCATGGAATACGACGGAAGATCCCCGGAGCCAACCTCGACTGGAACCCCCAGCTTCGCGTGTGCTGTAGCGATCAAACTACCTGATTTTTGGCAGCACAACCCGCGCTCCTGGTTCCACCTAACCGAGGCGCAGTTCGCCCTCCGAGGGATATCGGCGGATGATACAAAATTCCACTATGTGGTCACAGTGCTCGATGCCAGCACGGCTCAGCACATCGAGAGCCTGCTCGATCAGCCACCAGCCGACGGCAAATATGACGCGCTGAAGGCTGCCCTCATCCAGCACTACACGCTCTCGGATGGTGAGTGAGCAGAGAGGCTTCTGACGTGGACCGAGTTGGGAGACGGTTCGGCCGTGGACATGATGGAAAAGATGCTGAGGTTAAAGGGCACGGACGACGACCACTTCATCTTCACCCACATTTTCCTCAGGAACCTTCCGACAGCGGCGAGAGTGGCCCTGGCCAATTCGTCATTGCTGGCCAAATGGGACTATCGTGCGCTGGCCCGAGAGGCAGACCGGATCATCGTCGCCACCAAGGCTTTCGTGACCATTGCGGTAGCGACGGAGCCTGGCACGTCGACACGAGGAGGCGAGGAGCCGCCGACGGCAGCAGCAGAACCACCGACGGCAGCAGCAGCGGGGGCCAAGGAACGTGGAGGTGACACGCTTTGCTTCTACCACCGCCGCTTTGCAGAGAGGGCATGCAAATGTATACCACCGTGCCAGTTCAAGCGCTCGGGACGCCAAGACCGGGGGTTGGTAGCAGCCGCGACCATCGGGGAGGAGAACAAGCTGCTCTATTTGACGGACGCACGCTCGGGGAGGCATTTCCTCGTGGACACCGGCGCACAGAAGAGTTTCATCCGGCTGACCTACGCTGACCGGCTGGCAAGACCCAGCGGCCCCGAGATGGCAGCAGCAAACGGCTCAGAGATTAAGACCTTAGGTGAGAGGACTCTACTCTTGTCTCTACATGGTCGTACATTTGAATGGACTTTTGTTGCAGCAGCACTGGATTACCATATACTGGGGGCTGATTTTCTATGTGCACATGGGTTGTTGGTAGATATCGCTAACGGGCGCCTGGTTAATGCACTGTCTTTTGACTCTCTCCCCTGTATAGCTCGAGTGACCCGGCCAACAGCACAAGCCAACGTCACAGCAGCATGCGGTAAGTTCCACACACTGCTCACTCAGTTCCCAGCACTCACAGTCCCGACGTTTTCAGCAGCTATCGCTAAACATGGGGTGGAGCATTTTATCACCACCACCGGGGCGCCCGTTTTTGCAAGACCTCGGTGCTTGGACGCAGCTAAACTGGCCATAGCACGTGAGGAGTTCGCTAACCTAGAGAGGTTAGGCATCATCAGGTGCTCAAACAGCCCATGGGCTTCCCCGCTACACATGGTCCCTAAAGCTGAAGGTTCGTGGCGACCTTGCGGCGATTTCCGCAGGTTAAACAACGCTACAGCGCACGACCACTACCCAATTCCCCACATTCAGGATTTTTTCTGTTCACCTCGCAGGAGCGCGCATTTTTTCTAAGATAGATTTGGTCCGTGGTTGCTACCAAGTCCCAGTGCGCGCTAAGGACATACCCAAAACAGCGGTAATAACTCTGTTTGGTATATTTGAGTTCTTGCGCATGCCGTTTGGGCTTAAAGGGGCAGCACAGACGTTCCAACGCATGATGGATGCAGTGCTGCGCGATCTCCCTTTCGTGTTCGTCTACCTGGACGATATCTTGGTAGCCAGCGCGTCCAAAGACGAACACAAAACCCACCTCACGACGGTTTTCCGAAGGTTGGAAGAGCATGGTTTAATAATCAACCCAGCGAAATGTCAGTTCGGGGTGACGAGGATTAATTTTTTAGGGCACCGCGTCTCTCCCGAAGGAGCGGTTCCGCTGCCTGACAAAGTGCGCGCAGTGACAGATTTTCCCCAACCGCAAACGGTCAGGGCGCTACAAGAATTTTTGGGAATGGTGAACTTTTATAACCGTTTCCTTCCCCGCGCAGCGCAGCTCATGCAGCCATTGTACGCTGCGCTCAAAAAACAGAAACCCGCGAATAGGGTCGAATGGACCCCAGAACGAGAGCAGGCGTTCTTGGAAGTTAAAGCAGCCCTGGCAAACGCCGCATTGTTGGCACATCCACACCCAACGGCCCGCATAGCCCTCACCACTGACGCCTCAGATATGGCCATAGGGGCTGTCGTGGAGCAGCGCGTCACCGGGGCTTGGCAACCGCTTGCCTTTTTCAGCAGAACCTTGCATGACAATGAACGTAAATACAGCGCGTTCGACAGAGAGTTGCTGGCTCTCCACCTGGCCATTCACCATTTCCAGTTCTGGGTGGAAGGGCGCAATTTTACTGCGTTCGTTGACCATAAGCCACTAACATTCGCGATGGCCAAAGTTTCAGAACCTTGGTCGGGCCGGCAGCAGAGGCAGCTGGCCGCGATCTCAGAGTTTACTACCGATATTCAGCATGTGTCAGGCAAACTGAATGTAGTGGCAGACTGCCTCTCACGCGCCGTTGTGGCCCCGGTCTGTGTAGGGATGGATTACGCAGCCATGGCCGCAGAGCAGGCTAGTGACGCGGACGTGCGCGCGCTCCAGTCTGGACCAACAGGGTTAAGGCTGGAGAAGAGGACGCTGCTTAACGGCATTCCCCCCTTAATCTGCGACGTCTCCATGGGTCGCCCACGGCCTGTGGTTCCAGCCGCGTGGTGCCGCCACGTGTTTGAGTCGGTTCACTCTTTGGCACACCCAGGGGTGCGCGCGTCGGTCAAAATGGTAGGAGAGAAATATGTGTGGCAGGGCCTTCGCAAACAAGTGAAAGAGTGGGCAGCAGCCTGCGTGGCGTGCCAACGAGCCAAGGTTCACAGACACACGAAGGCTCCTTTGAAGCCGTTTCGCATCCCGGCTAAGAGGTTCGACCATGTCCACGTGGACCTCGTAGGCCCCCTTCCGCCATCACAGGGGTAAACGCATCTCCTGACAATGGTGGACCGCACCACGTGCTGGCCAGAAGCGGTTCCGCTGGCGGCAACCACGGCCGAGGAGGTGGCGCGCGCGTTTTTAACAGCATGGGTGGCACGTTTTGGAGTTCCGTCGGACATTACGTCCGACAGAGGCTCTCAATTTGTTTCTGAACTCTGGTCAACTATGGCCCGCAGCCTAGGTGTCTCAATTCACCGCACAACCGCGTACAACCCGCAGGCTAATGGGTTATGCGGACGTTTTCTAGGTCGTTAAAAGCGGCTCTGAGGGCTTCACTGATGGATGCAAATTGGGTAGACAGGCTACCATGGGTTTTATTGGGGTTATGTTCTGCGCCTAAAGAGGATCTGGAAGCTTCCCCGGCAAACTCGTTTTTGCACAACCACTCCGGCTGCCTGGGGAGTTTCTGCCAGATAATCCTGCGCTGGGCAGCTCCCCGTCTCAGCTGCTGCAGCATTGCGTAGACTCAAGCACGCTGCCGGGCCCTGCTCACCACAGTTTTCCGCGCGTTTTTGTGCCTAAAGCTTTGAAAAACGCAGAGTTCGTGTTTGTCAGACACGACGCCCACCGCCCCCCACTGTGCCCACCTTATGATAGACCGTTTAGAGTGCTGGAAACAGGGGATAAGCATTTTTTGCTAGACTTGGGGGGTAGGAGGAAAAAAATTGGCATAGACAGACTCAAACCTGCTTTCGTTGTGGCTGACAAGCAAGTGCTGTTGGCGAGGGCCCCTCGACATGGAAGACGCCCACGGGGCGCTTCCCAGAGAAAAGATTCTCCAGAGCACCCACACGGACAGTCAAAAAGTTTTCACCCCCAGACATCAGCCCCCCAGCATGGAAGCGCCATGGAGGCAGCGAATTCTGGCTACAGCAGATACGGCAGAAGACTGAAGCCCAAGCAGCATGCGGACTGATGTTGATTGTTCTACAGCATGTGGACTGATGTTAATGGTTCTATCACAGCATGTGGACTGTTACCCTTTTGTCCTATCTAAGTTGCTGGGGGGGGGGGTGGCAACCTGGGGAGTGCATAATGGTTTACCACCTTAGACAGGAACAAAGGACGCGAAGTTAACCTTTTGTGTGTGAGAAGTTTCTAGATGCCCTAGTAAGATAACAGGGAGGTGTCAAGGATGAATGGACTGACTGCAGTCGGAAGGGGAGATTATCTTTTGTGTGTGAGAAGAGTCTAGAAGGAGATTATCTTTTGTGTGTGAGAAGAGTCTAGAAGGATGTCATGTTATTTAAGGGAAGAGTTCCTACTTGTATGCCATTCTGTCTATGCTCCTTGTGTGAGTCGTGTAATAAACCGCCTGAACTAAATCCGCCTCATTATTTACACGCTCCATAAGGTATAGATATAGATATAAGTATAGGTGTAGATATAGATATTGGTATAGATGTAGATATAAGTAAATGTATAGATATAGAAAGAAGTATCTAGGTATAGACCTTGGTATATGTATAAGGTACAGATATACTAACCTACACTTATACAGTGGGGTAAAAAAGTATTTAGTCAGCCACCAATTGTGCAAGTTCTCTCACTTAAAAGATGAGAGAGGTCTCCAATTTTTATCATAGGTATACCTCAACTATGAGAGACAAAGATGAGGAAAAAAAAAAATCCAGGAAAAATCACATTGAACGGATTTTTAATTGAATTAATTGGTAAATTCCTCGGAAAAATAAGATATTTGGGTCAATAACAAAAGTTAGATAGATAGATAGATTAGTTTATTGACAGGGGACAGTGCAATAAACATAGGCAATTAATCAATGACAATCAATCTGATGTGTTGCACATAGAGTGTATAGCTATTAGCTAATTTGCAACTCAATACTTTTCATCTCAATACTTTGTTATATACCCTTTGTTGGCAATGACAGAGGTCAAACGTTTTCTGTAAGTTTTCACAAGGTTTTCACACACTGTTGTTGGTATTTCGGCCCATTCCTCCATGCAGATGATGTTTTGGGGCTGTCGCTGGGCAACACAGACTTTTAACTCCCTCCAAAGATTTTCTATGGGGTTGAGATTTGGAGACTGGCTAGGCCACACCAGGACCTTGAAATGCTTCTTACGAAGCCACTCCTTTGTTGCCCGGGTGGTGTGTTTGGGATCATTGTCATGCTGAAAGACACAGCCACGTTTCATCTTCAATGCCCTTGATGGTGGAAGGAGGTTTTCACTCAAAATCTCACGATACATGGCCCCATTCATTCTTTCCTTTACATGGATCAGTCGTCCTGGTCCCTTTGCAGAAAAACAGCCCCAAAGTATGGTGTTTCCACCCCCATGCTTCACAGTAGGTATGGTGTTCTTTCTCCTCCAAACACGACAAGTTGAGTTTCTACCAAAAAGTTCTATTTTGGTTTCATCTGACCATATGACATTCTCCCAATCCTCTTCTGGATCATCCAAATGCTCTCTAGCAAACTTCAGACGGGCCTGGACATGTACTGGCTTAAGCAGGGGGACACGTCTGGCACTGCAGGATTTGATCCCTGGCGGCTTA
The DNA here is from genome assembly GCA_020510985.1 of Pholidichthys leucotaenia. Classification (NCBI taxonomy): domain Eukaryota; kingdom Metazoa; phylum Chordata; class Actinopteri; order Cichliformes; family Pholidichthyidae; genus Pholidichthys; species Pholidichthys leucotaenia. The sequence goes on along the minus strand of CM035841.1, from coordinate 411,318,288 downwards.
GTGTGTCACTGATGGTAGCCTTTGTTACTTTGGTCCCAGCTCTTTGCAGGTCATTCACTAGGTCCCCCCATGTGGTTCTGGGATTTTTGCTCACCGTTCTCGTGATAATTTTGACCCCATGGGGTGAGACCTTGTGTGGAGCCCCAGATTGAGGGAGATTATCAGTGGTCTTGTATGTCTTCTATTTTCTAATAATTGCTCCCACAGTTGATTTCTTCACACCAAGCTGCTTACCTATTGCAGATTCAGTCTTCCAAGCCTGGTGCAGGTCTACAATTTTGTTTCTGGCATCCTTTGACAGCTCTTTGGTCTTGGCCATAGTGGAGTTTGGAGTCTGACTGTTTGAGGTTGTGGGCAGGTGTCTTTTATACTGATAACGAGTTCAAACAGGTGCCATTAATACAGGTAACGAGTGGAGGACGGAGGAGCCTCCTAAAGAAGAAGTTACAGGTCTGTGAGAGCCAGAAATCTTGCTTGTTTGTAGGTGACCAAATACTTATTTTCCAACATAATTTGCAAATAAATTCTTTTAAAATCAGGCAATGTGATTTTCTGGATTTTTTTTCTCATTTTGTCTCTCATAGTTGAGGTATACCTATGATGAAAATTGGAGACCTCTCTCATCTTTTAAGTGGGAGAACTTGCACAACTGGTGGCCGACTAAATATTTTTTGCCCCACTATATAGCGCTTTTCTAGTCACAAAGACCACTCAAAGTGCGTTCACTAGTACTCACCCTCTTTTCTAAGGGCCTATAGGACACAGATATCTAGGGACAATTTAGAACAGCCAATTAACCTAACATGCATGTCTTTGGATTGTGGGAGGAAACCGGAGCCCCTGGAGTAAACCCATGCAGCACAGGGAGAACATGCAAACTCCACACAGAAAGGTTCCAACCCCTGCCAGCCTGGGGATTCGAACCAGGAACCTTCTAGCTGTAAGGCAACAGTGCTAACCACTGCTCCACCGTACTGCCCCACAGGCAGATATAAGGCAGATATATATAGATATAAGTATAGGTACAGACACAGGTATAGGCCATCCAGAAAGGTACTACTCTAGAGATCCCTGCCCCCTTATGAAAAAAGTTGTAAATTTACTGGAAAAAAGAAAGTTTAATTCTCCACTCAGAAAATGTTGAGGCTTAACTTGTACCTTGGGGGCCCCTGGCAAGCTGAGGGGCCCTGTGACATTTGCGTACTATGCTTTATAGCTTAAAGCATCTCTGCTTGTACTATATACTTCCTCACACACGATCATTATTATTATTACCTCTGCCAAGGAGGTAATGTTTTTACCAGGGTTTGTCTGTGTCTGTCTGTCTGTCTGTTACCAACGTAAGTCAAAAAGTTATGAACAGATTTTGACGAAATTTTGAGGAAAGTTGTGTAATGGCCCAGGGAACAGATGATTAGATTTTGGTGATGATCTGAGAGTGCATACCTCCACCAAGGGCTTTGTTTGTATTTGTGCAGCAGGCTTACACAAAAAATACTGGATGGATTTGGATGAAATTTTCACCACAGGTGGTTCTTGGGCTAGAGAGGAACCCATTATATTTTGGTGATGATCTGACAATACATACCTCAGACAAAGCTCTTATCTTCTCACGGTGTGTTAGCAACAATTCTCCAAAACTGATGGACAGACTTTGATGCAATTTTCACCACAAGTGGCTATAGGCCTACACACAAACCCATTTACATTTTGGAGGTGATCCATGAGAAACGGAAGGAGCCTTGGCGGAAGTATGCGCTCTATGAGTTGCTTTATCTAGTTCCAAACATTTTGTTCAGGATTTGTCGTAAAAACATCACCATCACTGCAGTTAAATGCTACAACTTATTTATGTTCTTTGTGTAATTCCATCAAAGTTCTGACTGACATTCAGCTGGACGGACAGAGCCCTGTGTTGTTTCTGCATTTAGATGACTGACAGCGCTGCTGCAGCAAGTCTGAGTCTCCTGAAGGACGGGATGCTCACAAATTGTTAGATTGTCACTTCTAATTAACTGCAAAATTGGGGAATTTAATAAAACGCCATCTTTGTGTGCAGGGTTTGTTGGAGCTTTTACCCCACCACCACCATTTTTGGTGATGTCACCGCTTATCACCGCAAACACGACAACAGACTTCCTGCTACTGCAAACTGTGTGACATTGAAAGCCAAATATTTTTTTTTCTTTTTTTGTTTCCGAGCACAGGCTATTTTGTTTTATATCATGAGGGCAGCAGAAAGCTTAGCAACAGAAAATTGACTTTTTGATGATGGGCTGGAATGGCAATTACAGAAACAAAGACAAATTATAAAAAGGAAGGTTGAAAAACAGTTTTCCCCTCCTCACAAAAATTAGTCATTATTCCACTAACTGAAAAACCCCCAAAAAAACATTAATTTTAAATTTAACCAGCACACAGTGAATGTTGGAGATTTGCCAGAAAATGTTTAAAATTTATGAGAAAAATTGCAAATATACAAGTAGATTTGGAAAATTTATGAGGAAAAAAGCTTTAAAATTAAAAGGATGACGTGACAAATGTAATGGAAAAAATGTTGCAGATTTATCATAAAATCTTCTCATTTATGGGAAAAATGTTGGATTTTAAGAAGGTTCAACATTTTCTCAAAAATTTGCAGATTTACTAGAGAAAATTTTGAAATTTTTGAGAAAAGCTACAAATATGCAAGAAAACAATGAAATCTGTTGAAAAATGTGTAGTTTACTGAGGAAAAAGCTGCAAATTTGTAAAACGTTCCATATTAACTTGAAAAAGGATGCAAATTTGCAAGAAAAACTTCTCAAATTTGTGAAAAGAAAGTTGTAAATTTGAGGAAAAAGTTGATTTTTTTTTTTTTTTTTAAAAATTGCAATTTACAAAGAAAAAAGTTTCAAATTTATCAGGAAAAAAGTTGAAATGTATTTGAAAGTTACAAATATATGGCAAATTTTCCATTGTATGTGGGAAAACTTCACAAATTTACAAGAAAAAAACATGCAAATTTATAGATAAAAGTCACAAATTTACATAAAATGTGCAATTTTACAAAAAAAAAAACCTAATTTATGAAAAACAGTCGCAAATATACACAGACCGCTAGTTTGCAAACATGCTACTCACTTTGTACGTTGTTAGTTTTCACATGGGGATGGTTGGTATTCACAAAATTAGCTTAAGGTGCACATGGATGAATGCAAATTAGGTGCAAGTTCGCAAGAATGAGGATGCAAAAATATTATTTCAAAAAGTCATAAATTTCAATTTAATTGCATTGAATAAAATTTAATCAGTATCCAGATGAGCTTTGCAAATTTACAAGAAAGAAATTGAAAATTTACAAGAGAATAAACACAAATTTATTTAGAAAGGTTTTTGCCCATGGGACCTGGCCGGGCTCAGCACAAAGGAGTTACATGGGTCTGCCCTCCATTGGGCTCACCACCTACAGGACGGACCATGGGGGCCCGGTGCTATGTGGATCAGGTGGCGGTTGAAGGCGGAGACCTTGGTGGTCTGATCCCAGGCTTCCTAAAGTGGCTTTTGGGATGTGGAATGTCACCTCTCTGGCGGGGAAGGAGCCCGAGCTGGTGCATAAGATTGAGAGATACTGGCTAGATATAGTCGACCTCACTTCAACACACAGCTCTGGTTCCGGAACCAGTCTCCTGGAGAGAGGCTGGAGCTTGGCCTACCCTGGAGTTGCCCCGGGTGAGAGGCAACGAGCAGGGGTGGGTATTCTTGTATCCCCCCCACCTTGTTGCCTCTATATTGGAGTTTTCCCCAGTGGAGGAAAGGGTTGCTTCCCTGCGCCTTCGGGTTGGGAAATGGGTTCTGACCACCATTTGTGCCTGTGCACCAAATGATTGTTCAGAGTATCCACCCTTTTTGGAATCTCTGACTGGGGTGCTGGAGGGTGCTGCTCTTGGAGACTCCATTGTCCTACTGGGGAACTTCAACGCGCACGTGGGCAATGACAGTGAAGCCTGGAGGGGGGTGATTGGGAGGAACGGCTTGCCTGATCTGAACCCGACTGGTGTTAAGTTATTGGACTTCTGTGTTAACCACAGTTTGTCCATAATGAACACCATGTTCAAGTATAAGGGTGTCCACATGTGCACCTGGCACCAGGACACCCTAGGTCACACGTTAATGATTGATTTTGTAATCATGTCATCAGACCTGCGACTGTATGTCTTGGACACTTGGGTAAAGAGAGGTGCAGAGATGTCAACTGATCACCACCTGGTGATGAGTTTGATCCGATGACAGAGGAATATGCCATTCAGATCTGATAGAAACAAATGCATAGTGAGGGTGTGCTGGGAACATTTGGCTGAGGCCTCTGTCTCGGAGGTCTTCAACTCCCACCTCCGGAAGAACTTCAACCACATTCCGAGGGAGTCTGGAGACATGGAGTCTGAATGGGCCATGTTCTCCACCTCCATTGTTAAAGCAGCTGCCAAGAGCTGTGGCTGCTAGGTCATCGGTGCATCTCATGATGGCAATCCCCAAACCAAGTGTTGGACACCAGTGGTGAGGGGGACCATTAAGCTGAAGAAGGAGTCCTATCGAGCTTGGTTGGCTTGTGGGACTCTCAAAGCAGCTGAGGTGTAGTGGCAGGCCAAGCGGAGTGTCACTTTGGTGGTTGCTGAAGCACAAACTTGGGTGTGGAAGGAGTTTGGTGAGGCCACGGAACAAGACTTTCGGTCGGTCTTGAAGAGATTCTGGCAAACTGTCCAGCGACTCAAGAGGGGGAAGCAGTTCCCTGTCCACACTGTGTATGGTGCGGATGGGGCGCTGCTGACTTCGACTGGTAACTGGGGCGCTGGAAGGAATACTTCAATAATCTTCTCAATTCCGCTGACACGCCTTCCACAGAGGAAGCAGTGCTTGTGGACAAGGGGAATGACTCACCCTTCACAGGAGCTGAGGCTGCCAAGATGGTTATAAAGCTCCTTTGCTGCCGGGCCACGGGGGTGAACGAGATTCACCCTGAGTGCTTCAAGGCCCTGGATGTTGTAGGGCTGTCATGGTTGACACACCTCTGCAACACTGCGTGGAGGTCGGGGACATTGCATTTGGCATGGCAAACTGGGGTGGTGGTTCCTCCCTTCAAGAAAGGGGACCAGAGGGTGTGCTCCAACTTTAGAGGGATCACATTTCTCAGCCTCCCTGTGAAGTTCTATGCCAAGGTACTGGAGAGGACAGTCCGGCCGTTGGTCGAACCTCGGATTCAGGAGGAGCAATGTGGTTTTCGTCCTGGTCGTGGCATATCAGACCAACCCTTTACCATCTCAAGAATCCTTGAGGGTTCGTGGGAGTTTGCCAAACCAGTTTACATGTGTTTTGTGGACTTGGAGAAGGCATTTAACCACATCCCTCATGTTTTTTTTTTGTTTTTTTTTTTGGGGGGGGGGGGGTACTGCGGGAGTATTGGGTATCGGGCTTGTTGTTACGAGCTATCCAGTTTCTATATGACCATTGTGAGAGTTTGGTTTGTATTGCCAACACTCGGTCGGACTCATTCCCAGTGACAGTTGGACTCCGCCAGGGCTGCCCTTTGTCACCGATCCTGTTCATAATTTTTATGGACGCGATTTCTAGGCACAGCCAGGGATTGGAGGGTGGAGGTGGAAAAAGGTATATTGTCCTCTTCTGCCCCAAGTGGAGGAGTTTAAGTATCTCGGGGTCTTATTCATGAGTGAGGGGAGAATGGAGTGAGAGATTGACAGACGGATCAAAGCAGCATCTGCAGTGATGCGAACGCTGTACCGGTCCTTTGTGATGAAGATGGAGCTAAGTTCTAAGGCAAACCTGTCGATTTACCAGTCAATCTACTGTACGTTCCTACCCTCACCTATGGTCACGAGCTTTGGCTAATGACCGAAAGAATGAGATCATGGATACAAGCGGCTGAAATGAGCTTTCTTTGTAGGATTGCTGGACTCACCCTCAGAGATAGGATGAGGAGTTCAGTCATCCGGTAGAGGTTAAGAGTAGAACTTCTGCTCCTACACATTGAAAGGAGCCAGTTGAGGTGGTTTGGGCATCTGATCAGGATGCCTCCTGGAGGCCTCACACTTGAGGTGTTTCGGGAACGTCTCAAAGGGAGGAGACCCCGAGGCAGACCCAGGACTCTCTGGAGAGACTACATCTCCCAGTTGGTCTGGGAACACCTTGGTATCCCCTCTGAAGAGCTGAAGCAGGTGGCAGGGGAGAGGGAAGTCCGGCTTTCTCTGCTTGAACTACTGCCTCCACCACCCGGACCTCCGGAAAAGCTGTAGAAGATGGATGAACTTTCAAATTTGCAAGAATAAAGGTTAAAATATACAAGAAAAAAGTTTCATTATCTGCAAGAAAAGAAGTTGCAAATTTACATGAAAAATGTTCCAAATTTTTGAGAAAAAGCTGCAAATTTCCAAGAAAAAAAGTTGCAAATTTATAGAAAAAATGTTGCCAATATTTAAGAATAAATTTACAAATTTACAGGAAAAAAGATGCAAATTTATAGGACAAAAAGTTACAAATATATGAGGAAAAAATTTGCAAATTTATGAGAAGAGTTGCAAATTTGAGAATGTGCAAATTTACATGAAAAATGTTGCAATTTTTTGAGAAATAAAGATACAAATGTACAAGAAAACAAGTTGCAAATCTCTGACAACCTTTGCAATTTATGGGGAAAATGTCACAAACTTACAGGTTTTTTTTTTTATTTATGAATAAAAGTCACAAATTTAGAAAAAAAAAATTGCAAATTTACAAAAAGAAACCAAGTTACATAAAAAAGTTGCAAATCTACAAAAAGAATAACAAAAATTATGAGGAATTAGGTTACAAATTTATGACAAAAAAGACAAAGGTTATTGTTACGTCCCGCTCCTCTTTGGAGTGGGTCCTCTCTTTGCAAAGTCTCTCCTCTGGCAGTGGGAATCGCATGCTCGCTTCTGCCAACTCACCGCCATTACCAGGGCCTCCCGAGCCAGTTCATGCACCATGTGAAGACATTCTCTCAAGCAAAACAAATAATCCAGCCCTGGTTTGCCCTCCAAATCCAGCTCCGGGGGAGGGTCGAACACCAAGTCCACCGGGGTGCACAGCTTGCGTCAAAACATCAGCACTGCCGGGATGCTCTGGGTGCATTCTTGAACTGCCATCCGATATGCCCACAGGACCAGGGGCAGGTGCAGGTCCTAGTCTTACTGTCGCTGGTCCACTAGGGTGGTGAGCTGGGTGGTCAGGGTGTGGTTAAAGTGTTCAACCAGGCCGTCGCTCTGTGGGTGCTGTGGGGTGGTCCGAGTCTTTGGGACACCCAGCCACTTGCAGATCTCCCCAAAGACTTCTGCCTCGAAGTTCAATCCCTGGTCACTGTGCAGCTCCTCCGGGGTGCCAAATCGACAAAACATCTCATCCACCAGCTTTGATGCTGTGGTGGCGGCACGCTGACCAGGAACCGCATACGCCTCTGGCCACTTGGTGAAATAATACATTGTGACCAGAACATAATTCTCCCGAATTATGGTCTGAAAGGGCTTAGAATGTCCACCCCCACATTCTCCATGGGTGCCCGTACCTGTGTGTACCGGTACCGGTGTGTGGGAGCACTGAGTTGGCCCTTTCTGAGCCTTGCAGGTGTCAAAGCGGTGGACATGGAGCTCCATGTCCTGATGATACCCTAGCCAGTAGAACCGAGTCTTCGTCACCCCAAAATGGCCCACTCCCACCGACCCATGGACCAACTGGAGCCCCCTGGGGCAGTGCCGTCGGGGGATCAGCAGATGTCAGACACCCTCATGACAGCAGAGGTTGGACCACTTGGAATGCAGAGGTTTGGTCTCTGTGCCCAACGCAGACACAGCCTCCCAGGCGGGCCGCTGGTCCATGTCCAGCCACTGCTGGACTCGGTAGACAACAGGATCTCCATCCTCTTTGATCCAAAGCTGCTGCACATCAAGGGCCTATGTGACATCATCACTGGGAAGAGCTGGCTGATGATCTGAGGAAGAGCTGTGAGCAGTTGTACTTTCCCTGGCTGCAGTGGTCTAGAGAGCAGCAGCGTGTGAGACTGCTAGGTCATGATCCTCAGCCTGCTGGCAGTGCTGACAGTCCTCCACAGCACAGGGGCATCAGGACAGTGCGTCAGCGTTGGTATGGAGGTGGCCTGCTCAATGCACAATCTGAAAGTCATAATCATGCAGTGCCTCTAACCATCTCACTAACTGTCCATCCACCTCTTTAAAGTTCATTAGCCAGGTCATGGAAGCATGGTGCGTTCTGAGCTGAAACTTGGGAGGAAATGACAGAGCCCTTGGATGACTGCCAGCAGCTCTCGGTGGGTGATGCAATAATTCCTTTTGGGTCTGCTGAGAGTGTGGCTGAAAAAGGCAAATGCCTGCTCTCCATGTTCTCCCTCCTGGGATAGCACTGCCCCGATGCCCTGGTTGCTAGCATATGTGTCTATGATGAAGGGGAAGTTCCGGTGGGGATATGGCAGCTTGGGGGCTCCGATGAGCGCTGAGCAGAGCCTGGAAAAAGCAGCAGCACAGTCCTTGCTCCACTCGAACGTGTGGCACTTTGTGTCAGATGATGCAGCAGGCTGCCGATGGCGGCGAAATCCTTCACAAACCTCCTATAATAGGAGGCCAGTCCGAGGAAGCTCTGCAGTTCTCTTATGTCCCTCGGGACTGGCCAGTTTCTCACTGCTGCAACAATCTCTGCGTCAGTTGCAACTCCCGCAACATTGAAGACGTGGCCCAGTGTTAGAGAAATTCAAACTTAGAGGAATAAGCTGAGGCACCAGCATTTGCAGTCAGAAGAGAAAAAAAAGGTTTATTCCTATGCAGAGACACAATTTCACACCCAGAAGTACCAAGTGGTAAATGCATAAATATTCTCACAGAGACACTGGCCTTATATGCCACTGTTTACATATATAATCTATGACACATGACTACCACAGACGCATGAAGCGCCAGCCTTCTTTGTCAGAAGAATCACAAGACATAAGTGTACAGTTAATTTACACACGTGGACAAAATTGTTGGTACCCCTCTGTTAATGAAAGAAAAACCCACAATGGTCACAGAAATAACTTGAATCTGACAAAAGTGGTAATAAATAAAAATTCTATGAAATTAACCAATGAAAATCATACAATGCTTTTGAATTGTGGTTCAACAGAATTATTCTAAAAAACAAACTCATGAAACAGGCCTGGACAAAAATGATGGTACCCATAACTTAATATTTTGTTGCACAACATTTTGAGGCAATCACTGCAATCAAACGATTTCTGTAACTGTCAATGAGACTTCTGCACCTCTCAGCAGGTATTCTGGCCCACTCCTCATGAGCAGACTACTCTAGTTGTCTCAGGTTTGAAGGGTGCCTTCTCCAGATGGCATGTTTCAGCTCCTTCCACAGATGTTCAATAGGACTTAGATCAGGGCTCATAGAAGGCCACTTTAGTCCAATGTTTCGCTCTTAGCCATTCTTGGGTGTTTTTAGCTGTGTGTTTTGGGTCATTATCCTGTTGCAAGACCCATGACCTGTGACTGAGACCAAGCTGTCTGACACTGGGCAGCACATTTCTCTCTAGAATACCTTGATAGTCTTGAGATTTCATTGTACCCTGCACAGATTCAAGACACCCTGTGCCAGATGCAGCAAAGCAGCCCCAGAACATAACAGAACCTCCTCCATGTTTCACAGTAGGGACAGTGTTCTTTTCTTGGTATGCTTCATTTTTGAATCTGTGAACATAGAGCTGATGTGCCTTGCCAAAAAGTTCCAGTTTTGTCTTGTCTGTCCATAGAACATTTTCCCAGAAGCTTTGTGGCTTGTCAGCATGCAGTTTGGCAAATTCCAGTCTGGCTTTTTTATGATTTGTTTTCAACAGTGGTGTCCTCCTTGGTCATCTCCCATGAAGTCCACTTTGGCTCAAACAACGACAGATGGTGCGATCTGACACTGATGTACCTTGACCTTGGATTTCACCACGAATGTGTTTAGAGGGTGTTCTGGGCTCCTTTGTTACCATTCGTATTATCTGTCTCCTCCTGCAGCCATGTCCAGGGAGGTTGGCTACAGTCCCATGGATCTTAAATTTCTGAATAATATGTGCAACTGTAGTCACAGGAACATCAAGCTGCTTGGAGATGGTCTTATAGCCTTTACCTTTAACATGCTTGTCTATAATTTTTTTTATAATCTCCTGAGACGACTCTCTCCTTTGCTTCCTCTCGTCCATGTTTAGTGTGGTAAACACCATGTCACCAAACAGCACAGTGACTACTTGTCACCCTTTAAATAGGCTGACTGACTGATTACAAGTTTGTAGACACCTGTGATGTTGATTAGAGGACACATCTTGGTTGAACATGTCCCTATGGTCACATTATTTTCAATCTTTTCTAGGGGTACCATCATTTTTGTCCAGGCCTGTTTCATGAGTTTGTTTTTTCAAGTAATTCTGTTGAACCACAATTCAAAAGCATTGTCTGATTTTCATTGGTTAATTTTCATAGATTTTTTTTTTTATTACCACTTTTGTTAGATTCAAGTTATTTCTGTGACCATTGTGGGTTTTCCTTTCATTAACAGAGGAGTACCAACAATTTTGTCCACGGCTGTAAGAACGCAGTAGTACTCTTTGATATTTCTCTTTCATATCCCAGAGACTAACTGGCACCAGGTTTTTAACTAAGGAGAAGCAGGGTGTGTTGACCTCAGAAAGCACATTCTAGTCACAAAATCAGTTATACAGAAGAGTACACACTCAATACAGAGATTGAAGGTCCACATGGTCAAATGCAAATTCAGAATAATGATTAAATGTCATGTCATACCAATATCACAATAACATAATTAAAAATAGACTACAAATATGATTTCTGTATCCTCCAGGAAGGTGGTTTCTTGCTGAAACAGGTGGCATTTCCAAGGGTGGAGCTGCAGCCTGGCCCGGCGTCCAGCACATTCTGGAGGTTGGACAGGGCACCACCAAAATCAACTTTGTGAACCAGCAGGTCATTGAGATAAATGATGCAGCAGCTCCGGGGGACGTGAGCCAGCACTCGCTTCATTAAGTGTTCAAAGGTGGCCGGGGCATTGCACAGTCCAAATGGTATCACCTTGAAGTGCCACAGTCCCTGACCAATAGAGAAGACTGTTTTCTGGCAGGCTGCTGGTGACAGCTCCACCTGCCAACAGCCGCAGTAGAAGTCAAGCAAGCTGAAACAGCTGGTGCCGGTGAGGTAATCTAGTGTGTGTGTCATCAATGTGGGGCAAAGGGTCGGGGTTCTTATGTGTGACATCATTCAGGTGCTGGTAATCCACGCAAAACCACCACAAACTGTCCTTCTTCTTGACCAGAACCACTGGTGCCACCTAGGGGCTGCTTGAGGGTTCAGTGACATCTGCCTCCAGCATCTCCTGAATCTTTTGCTCTGCCGCCGCCCTCCTCGAAAAAGGAAAACGGCAGGGGCAGAGCTGGATTGGCCTGGTCTCTTGTACTTTTACACTCCTCATCCCTGGCAGTAACGATGTCGATATAGCAGTCCAGCAGCTCCCACAGCTGTCATCTCTGCCCCAACTCTAATCCCCTGCAGCTCCACTAGAATAGCTCCTTGATCGCCTGCTGGGTTTCTGATGATGTGGCAATTCGTTCTGCTGGTGGCCTCGTTGTTGCTGTCTCTAGCGGTGATGACGATCCCTCCGCTCTCGCTGGTGGTGCTGCAGTGGTCTGCTCTGGTGGCGATCCCCTCAGCTCGGCCTGCGCTTATTGCCCTCGATCATGCAAGTCCCCTGGTTCCCCATCTGCCCCTTGCCGCAGAGCGTCATGGTCTTGGCCTCCAGAAGCAGATCTAGTCCAGTGATGCAGGGGTCTTGGATGTCAGCCAGCCAGAATCGGTGGCTTGTGTCCTTACCGGCCACTCCCATGACAAGGACTCATCGCCCTCCCAATCTGGCGCACTCACTCTTTGCTGTGATGATGCAGCCCCAGGTGGGTTCCCACCCCTGTGATCTGAGTTCATCTGTACCGGGCAGCGCCCTTGGTCAGGGAGATGGTGGAACTGGTGTCGATCAGGACCCAGATTGGAGTGCTGTCCAGGCTGCACTGCAGGGACAGCCCTGGCGAGTGTCCAAGTTGGCCCAGACGTGGTGAGAGTTCATTGGGAAAACTGTCTGTGAGAGGTGCCAGGTCTCTGTCTGTGCCACCTCACTCTAGTTTAAAGCTGGTGAGGGGGCTGGTTGTTGTGGGGTAGGTAAAGGACAGTGGCGAGCAATGTGGCCTGGCCCCCTGCTGCGGAAGCATCCCTCCTTGCACAGCCGTCATATTCTCGCAGGCTGTGCAGCTGTGGTCTGACGCAGCACCTCCTCATCCTTGCTCTCAACTGTGGCCGGGAAAGCTCTCTGTTTGGTGATGAAATGTCAGCCGCTGGCTCGACCATCGGCTCCACCCACTCCGCCTCTGCCACGGCCGTCTTCCAGCTGCTTGCAGCATGAGTCCGGACGTGTTCCCACAGCTGGGCTAGGCTGAGCCCTCGGATGAAACTCTGAAGGGCGAGCTTCTTTACACCTCCGCCTCGAAGTCCAGATAGCCGCGCTGTGTCAGCAGCCAGACATCTGCTGCATAAGCCCCCAGGCTCTCTCGGGTGCATTACCGGCAGCTGGCCAGCTGTTCCTTGGCGTGGTCAGTGTGGATAATTCTCCTGAACCCCCTTTGAAGTCTCCCTGTAGCGCGGAGATCAGACAGTGTACAGAGAGCTCTGCCCTCCAGAGTCAGTGCGACCTGCACAGCTGTTTCTCCAGGTGTCCATCCGTTGAGTGTGGCAACCAGTTCAACCTAGATGAGGTAGTCATTGAGGGAGGCTTTTGCCACCAAAACAGGGAAGCTTGGCCGGTTGGCAGTACTGGGGTTGGAACAGTTGCTTCCGTGCTGATCACTGCCCTCAGCTTCAGTGGGATCTCTGGCTTGTAGTTTCCCAGCTGGCGCTCCCCGTACTGCCTTGAAAAAAACGAGAAATGGGACTTGCTCCGTCCAGCCCGCTTCCCCATTCTTTGCAGTGAGCAGCTTCGGGGACTGGCGTGTTTGCTCTGCTGCCCAGCTCCACCTGGGTGATGAGCTGTTCGAGCTGTCAAATCTCTGCCTTGATCCTTGCTTCCATCTCTCAAAATCCCACTCTTGACACCAGTGTGACATTTCAAGGGTTCACACAATAATGAGAGAGGATTTGGAACATAGCAAGCATTTATTTCCACTCCCTGATTACACAGAACAGAGGGGAGGTCATCCACACACACACACACACACACACTCACTCAGGGTGGCACAGACACGTAATCTCTCACATGCAGGGCAAACAACACTATCACAACCAGACTTATAACACAATTATAACACTACAACAGTAACACTCAGAACACAAGAATTATAACTGTCTATGAGTCCCCCGAGGCGCAAAGCATGCCGGGAGAATCCCCTGCCCCTTATCACAGCCCCAACATTACAATATATCAAAGAAAGTCAAAGCTTAGTTTGTAGGCAGTTAACGCTCTTCTGTGTTTATCTGCATGTTTGTGTGGTAACTACATTAAAGTCTCACAGCCCAGCAGTTTGAAAATCTAAAATAGTGCGCAGTTAAAGTAGATGATGTGAAAGGTCTTAAAAAATGACATCAGAGCTTGCCGGTTTTGCATGTCTACCATTTTTTTCCACTAACTTGGCTAATGTGAGGTGGTGTGAGCATGAAAGCCTAACAACCAAAGAGAATGTGTTGTGTGTGTTGGTGGGGGGGTTCAGTAAAAGGATTAATTAACACTAAATGGCTGTTTTAAGATAAGAAGACTGTTTCATACTGAGGCCAAACGGGTCTGTTTGATCCAATGTCTCACCCTAGCTCAGCTTTTTCATATGTGAGAGGCTGCGTGTTTGTGCCGGGAGAGCAGAAATAAGTGGAGCAGATCTGAAAATACATATACATGAAAAAACAAAAAAAAACAAAAAAAAAAACAGGAACAGCTTTCTCATGGCTGTCCAAAACAGCAAAACATCCTGTAAGTCGTCCAGCCAGTGACATGCCAGAGGAAACGGTGACGGCCGTCACTCCAACCTTGTTCTCAAAACGTACTTAAAAAATGAAAAATCCAGGAAATAACTGATGGAGAAATGGTGAGATAAAAGGTTTCAGGCTGCTATAAATCTCCATATTTTAGATGTAGGCAAATGATACGACACCTTTTTGAGTGGGTGTGAGAATTAACCCCTTGCACTCTGGTCAATTTCCCTAAAAATGCCAAAAAATAACGTACCCAAAATAAATCAAAAGCTGTTCTTCAACCCTTTGCAGCATCTTCATGGGGTTGGGCTCATTTAAAAGAAAACACTTTGAATTTTTTGGCAAAACAGTCATAATCTCTCTAAGTGCTCCTGCCACTGAGTAACAGTCATCTAAACATACTGAACTTGAAGAAAATAAATTTCACCTGGGTGTGTTTTTGGATACAAATGCTTGCAAATAACACACAGCTGTCAGATCCGGGCTGGAAAATGCAACAGAAATGTAGAACTAAGTGTTATCCAGCTGAGGTCAAAATTTTGTAACAATACCACAAAAAATGAATATATTACAAAGATTTTTTCTTAGGTTGGTCCCAGGCGTTTTTGAACTGTGCCAAATTGTGCCAAAAGGCACAGTTTGGAAAAACGTCTGTTACTTTTGAATGATTCAATATAGAAGCTTGATGTTGGGCTGTAATGAAAGGTGAAGGGCTGTGTGTGTGTGTGTGTGTGTGTGTGGGGGGGGGGGGTTGTTTATTCATTCATGAATGAATGAATGAACAAACAAGCCCCCACACACAAAGAAGCATGCCACGTAAAAAATGTGTGGCTTTTTTTTACAAGAAAAAATAACCTACAGTGCACTAAAAATTATACTAGAATATCTGTAATGTAGAAGATAACAACTCCCCCCCCCCGCTACAGAGGACAGACATCGCCCATCGCTACATGACGGAAAGCGGTGACGGCGCGCCGCGGTCTAATATGCACAGTTGCACTAAAATATCTGCAATATATCTGCAATCCGCTACAGAAGAGTAGCGGGGGGGGGCATTCACAACATGACGGGGGGGCTGTTTGCAACATGATGGACCTGGACCGGAGCGGTCCGGGTCTGTCATGTTGCGATGACGCATAGTTGTAATTTACCGATCGGTCAAAAGTCATTTGGATTACAATTTTCAGGGATAAAGAATAATTTAGCTTATAACACTTACCTGTCCACAACAGCAATGTCGCTGGCGAACTTCTCTTCCTCATTGTCAGACGAACATGACGCTGGTCAGCTTGTTACAGACTCGTGGTTCTGGTCATGTGACCCGGTCAAACCATAATTCCATTATTGCGGTTTTGCGCTTCCATGATTGCGGTTTTGGCGAACGATTTTTCAAAACAAATAAGAACAGTAGTTAGAAAAAAAGACTGGCGAACGCCTGTGTGTCACCCAGCCTTACACAAAACAGCTTTCGAACTTCTGTGCTTCAATTAGCTGGCTGTATTCGCAGCTGTTGGTAGGCGGGTCCTTCTTGCTAGGTTTTCAGTCATTGGTTCTTCAACGTTTCAGAAACCCAATTCAAGGCTCTTATTAGTCGAATGAGAGGTCAATCACATCTAAACCAATCAAAGCACTCCTTTGGCTTTCTGTTCGCGGCTGTGTCTGTAGTGGAAGAACGGAAATGCAGCTTTTTTTTTCAGTGCGCTCTAGGATGTAGCGCCCTCCTGCGCCCTTGTGCGCCCTCGTGCGCTCTAGGACGCAGAGATGTGTCCGCCCGCGGTACACCGGAGTGCAAGAGGTTAAATAGGGTGCTCGGAATAAAAAAAGTTGGAAATTTAAAAGAAAAAAATTGAAAATTTATCAGGAAAAACATTGCAAATTTATTCAATTCAATTCAATTCAACTTTATTTATATAGCGCCATTTCACAACAACAGTCATCTCATAGCACTATCAACTGTAGGGGGGAACCCCTACAGTTGCAGAAAGACCCCAGCAATCAGGCGATCCCCTGTGAGCAAGCACTTGGCGACGGTGGAGAGGAAAAACTCCCTTTTAACAGGAAGAAACCTCCAGCAGAACCAGGCTCAGGGAGGGGCAGTCATCTGCTGCGACTGGCTGGGGGGTGAGGGGATAGAGAAGAAGAAAAGAACAGACATGTAGAGAGCAAACAGCACAATGGGGACTCAATCTATGGGAGAGAACAAACAGATGTTAATGACCAGCAAAAAAAAAATATTTCATAGAGAGTGAGGAAAGGAGTGAGGCCCAGTGCATTACTGGAGGTCCCCCGGCTGACTAAATCTATTAGCAGCATAACTAAGGGAGGGTTCAGAAACACATGATCCCTCCCTAATTGTAGGCTATATCAAAAAGGTAGGTTTTAGCCCTATTCTTAAAAACAGAGATCGAGTCTGACTCCCGAATCCAGATTGGCAGCTGATTCCACAGGAGAGGAGCTTGATAGCTGAAGGCTCTGCCTCCCATTGTACTTTTGGAGATTCTAGGTATTACAAGTAATCCTGCATTTTGGGAGCGTAGTGCTCTGTTAGGATAATACGGTAGTATCAGATCTTTTAAATAAAAAGGAGCCTGATTGTTTAGAGCTTTGTAAGTAAGAAGAAGGATTTTAAACTTAATTCTAAACTCTATGGGAAGCCAATGAAGGGAGGCCAAAACCGGAGAGATATGATCTCTCTTTCTAGTACCTGTTAAAACTCTTGCTGCAGCATTTTGGATCAGCTGAAGAAAAAAAGTTGCAAAATTATGAGGAAAAAAAGCAAATTTACAGAAAAAAGTTGCAAATATTTGAGAAAAAAGTTGCAAATTTACAGGAAAAAAATCCAAATATTTGAGAAAAAAGTTGCAAGTTTACAGAAGAAAGTTGCAAATTTATGAGAAGAAAATTATAAATTTACAAAAACTAAAGCTGAAATTTCTGATAAAAATTAGCAAATTTATGGGAAAAAAGCTGCAATTTTTGCAAAAAATTTGCAAATTTACAAGAAAAAAGCAGAATATTTACCGGATAAAGTTGCATATTTATACAGAAAATAGTTGCAAATTTATGAGAAAAAAGTTACAAATTTACAAAAAAAGGTGCAAATTTATGAGAAAAAACTGCAACTTCACCAAAAAAAGTTGCAAATATTTGAAAAAAAAATGCACATTTACAGGAAAAGAGTTGCAAATTTATAGGGCAAAAAGTTGCAAATTTATGAGAAGAAATTAGCACATTTTTGAGAACAAAGTTGCAAATTTACAAAGAACCAATGACAAAATTTGCAATTTAATGTCGTATTTACTAGTAAAAAGATGTAAATTTTAAAACAAAACAAATTTGTTAAAATTTGCAAATTATGAGAAACCGGAGCTGTGAAAAGGTGTCAAAAGTTTATACTGTTACAATGGTTTCAGCCAAAGAATTTTTGTACTTTTTCCAGAATTTTTGGACTACATCAACTCTAAAGGAGGGTATTGCCTTATCCTAGTCCAGGGGTCTTAAACCTGCAGCTCTGGGGTCACATGTGGCTCTTTTGCCCATGGACAATGGCTCCCCAAGGCCTTGAGAAAAAAAAATCATACATTTCCAAGAAATCGAGGTTCCACATTCATGAGAAAAACATCCTAAAAAGCAGAAAATGAGGAAACCCGAGAATTCCTCCAAAAATTTGGGGGACTATTTGCAATTTTCTGAAGAAAACACACAAAATGTCCATGAAAAAAAGTCACAAAAGTTTTAGAAAAAGAATCACAAATGTATTGGAAAAAGTTGGAGTTTTTGAGAAAAATGTCATAAGAAATGCTGCAGTTTTACATGTGAATGGTAATTAATTTACCAAAAAAAATATGAGAATAGCCGAAAATTTATGCTAGAAGCCCTCAAAATTTAGGGAAAATGTTGCATTTTTATGGGAAAAAAGTTACAAATTAGTAAGAAAAAAAGTCATAAATTTACCAGAAAAAGCTAGAATTTTATTAGAAAAAACTGTAAATTTATAGTATATGAAAAAGGCAGTATTTTTACCTGAAAATGGAAACAATCAGTTCTTATGAGAAAAGCACAAGATTATGTAAAAAAAAATATCAGTATTTATGAAAAGAGCTTACAACATTATTGGGAAATATAAATCACACATTTACATAGAAAAAGTCTTGAATTTGAAAAGATAAATAAGCTAATATAAGAAAAAAGGAAAACACATTCATTCCAAAAATACAATGACAATTTTTTGGGCAGGGAAATGCAGTTTAATTACACACAATTTTGCAAGAAAAAAGAAACTTTTTACAAAAAAAAAAAAAAAAGAAAAAGAAAATTACCAGAAAAAGTTGTAATTTTATGAGAAAAAGTTAACATATTTACAATTAAAATAACATGTAAATTTATAAAAAAAAAAGAAAACCTGTTAATTCTGATGTCGGGCCAGATTGTAGTTGTAATTCTGCTGTTTTACTTTAGTTTTTAGGCTCAGAAATTTTTGTGGCTCCATGCAGATTTTTTAAATACAAAAATCACTCAGAGCGGCTCTCTGTGTAGTCCAGGTTGCCGACCCCCGTCTTAGTACTACTGTGATAGTAAGGCAGAGGAAAATATAACATAGACGTAAAGGCATTGGCTGACTGAGCACAGCGGTGCAGGTGAACCTCATTATACTACCGCAAAAGTGAAGGTCCATCCTGGCAGTTTTCAGCAACAAACCGTGCTCACCAGGCCAACTCCATAGCAGGCTAGCAGACACTGTATCTCAGGGTCACAGCACTGACATATTTCAGTCTTCTGCACCTTTTCAGGTCCTCTGCTGGCGGTGTCGCTGAGCAGACCTGTTTATCTTTACAAAATCCTCCCGATAGAGCAGTGGCGAGTGGGAGAAGGAAGGGGTGCGGAGATTAAACTATTGCATATGCACGCCGTTTCCTGAGCATTCTGAATACACCCACCGCTCAGCCTGTTTAACATTTAAAGAAGATGCAGTACACCAACTCCCATACTAATTACAGAAGTAAAATATAGGATGACGCGGGGACGGAGCATTACTTATTTAAGTCGTACGCACCCCAGATAGGTTTGCTGAGCTTGCATGCTGATTTCAGGAACACCTTGCTTTGCTTTCAATAAATTACTCACTCACACACACACACACAAACACATACTCCCCAAACAGGCTGTCTTCAGCTGTCCTCATCTGCTCGAGGCTAAAGCAGGTGGAGCTTTAATGCTGAAGATCGTGGAGACTCAGAGAGCCTGATGTGGAACTGAAGGGTTTAACCTCTTACAATACCGGTGTCCTGCTGGCAGGACGTTTTACTGCCACTGAGTGAAGAAAGAATTTGATTTTCTTCACGTAATTTAAAACTTACAAGAAATTCAAAATTTATGAGAAAGAAGTTGCAAATTTATTGGAAAAAAAATTAGCAAATTTTGGGGAATAAAGTTGCAAAATTGTAAGAAAAAGTTGCAAATATGCAAGAAAAAAGTTGCATTTTTTTTAAAAAAAAGTTGTAAAGTTACAAGAAAAAGCTGCAAATTTTTGAGAAAAAAGTTACAAATTTACAAGGAAAAAAAAATGCAAACTGAGGAGAAAAAAAATTGCAAATTTAATATTCTTAATAATCTAGTGGTCCGCCAGTGAGACGCTTCAAATTTTCTACTGCCACTCAGTGAAGAAAGAATTTGATTTTCTTTGCATATGCTATATTTAGGAAAACTGGCTGGAAAGCTAAAGGGTTAAAAAGGCTGTGCCTGACTTTATTCTTATCCGACACAGTTAAAGCAGCGGTACGTGAGCGTAAGCAACTTCAGCGGAACTCCAGTTTCCTCAAACAGTCCAAAAACATGCCTTTGCTGTGGTCACACAGTATATGGCAAACTCCAGCTTTACAATGTTCACACACGTGGAAGGTTGGCATTCAGGCTGAAAACCTCCCAACGAGCCGCCCAGTGGGCCACTTTTGGTAAGCAGAACTGGCGCTGCGGGATGAACCCTTTCATTAATGGCCCTCTAGGGACTGTTATGTGTTTATTTGACCTATTTTCCAAGTGCATATACAGCCAAAGGCATTGACTCTGTTTTTACATAGTTACATACATATTAACCCTGTACAAATTATAATGAACTTCCAAATTTATGAGGGAAAAGCTGCAGATTTACAATAAAAAATTGTAAATTTATGATAAAAAATAGCAAAGTTTCACAAGAAGCATTGCAAAGTTGCAAGAAAAATATCACAATTTATAAGGAGAATTTAATTTCATAATAAAATTCACAACTCATGATGAATGCTAGAACAAGGATTCAGTGTACCCCGCCCGGTATGGGGTACACAGTGGCTATGGATATGGAATGCAGACAGCAATACATAACATACGCATAAGCTGTGGTACCTAGACCCACAGAGAGGGAAGGACCGAGCCGGAGAAACCAAGCTGGCTCGGTTCCTGACAACAAACAATACAAGAAAATTTGAAATATCTAAGGACAGAAATAATACAATTAAAAGAGTAATCAAAATTTTCAGAATTTTTTTCCATAAACAAACATTGCAAGTTTTGAGGGGAAAAAAAGTTGCAGATTTACGAGACAATATCATATATCAAATCAAATCAAATCAAATTAAATCAGATCAACCTTTATTGTCATGTTGCTGTACATACAACTGTAGTGCGGGCAAAATGAAATTACATTTCTCTAGGAATCCATATATGTAAAAAGAACATAATTTGAAACACACTCACTCTCCCCCCCACCCCAACACAGCCATTCACACATCCCTGACACATTTAGTTATTACAGTCATATTAACTTATTACAGTTGCAGTTTAAAGTGATAATAACCACCTATGTATAAAATACCAATTAAAGTGGCTGAGTGAGTCAAAGTGGCTACTTGAAACTAACTAGATCTATAATATACATAAATATACATAATGTCCAGAAGGTGCAGTAGCATCTATGAAAGATTCCGGCTCAACTGTTCAGTATCCTAACAGCTTGTGGAAGGAAGCTGTTAATCAGTCTGGTGGTTCTGCCTCTGATGCTCCGGAATCGTTTACCAGAAGGCAGCAGTTCAAAGTGTTTATGCAGAGGGTGAGAACGGTCCTTGACAATGTTGAGTGCCCTGCTCCTACAACGGCTCTGAAAAAGTTCTTGGACAGAGGGGAGGGAAACTCCAATTACCCTCTCAGCCCCCTTGACTATCCTCTGCAGGGCTTTTTTGTCTGACATACTGCAGCTGGAGTACCATGTAGCAATGCAGTACATCAGAACACTCTCCACCACACCTCTGTAGAAGGTCCAGAGGATGCAGATGGGGAGAGAGGCCTGCTTGAGTTTTCTCAAGAATTGCAGTCTCTGCTGGGCCCGCTTCCTGATCCCCGAGGAATTCTTGCTCCAGGTCAGGTCCTGCGAGATCTGTACTCCGAGGAACTTGATGTTCTCCACTCTCTCCACCGAACGGCCACTGATGCTGAGAGGGACGTGTTCAGGCCATGACTGCCGGAAGTCGATAATCATCTCCTTTGTTTTGTCCACATTGAGCACCAGATTGTTCTCCCTGCACCAGCCCTCCAGGTCTCTAACGTCTTCCCTGTACATAGATTCCTCATCCCTCTGAACAAGTCCCACCACTGTGGTGTCGTCCACAAACTTAATAATCTGGTTCCCCTCATGTCTGGACACACAGTCATGTGTTTGAAGTGTAAACAACAGTGGACTGAGTATGCAGCCTTGAGGGGATCCAGTGCTCAGCGTGATGGAGTTGGAGATGTTGTTTCCAACACGGACAGACTGAGGTCTCTTGGTCAGGAAGTCCAGGATCCAGAGACACGTGGCGATGTTCAGACCAAGAAGGAGTAATTTCTCCATCAGTCTCTGGGAAATAATGGTGTTGAATGCTGAACTGAAATCAATGTACAGGAGTCTGGCGTAGGTGTCTTTCTGCTTCAGGTGGGTGATGACAGAGTGCAGGGTGGTGACTATGGTATCCTCTGTGGAGCGATTTCAATGATACGCAAACTGGAGCGGGTCATGTGATGCAGGGAGGCAGGCTGTGATGTGTGGTTTGACAAGCCGTTCAAAACACTTCATCACAATTGGTGTCAGTGCGACAGGACGATAGTCATTCAGACAAGACACAACTGGTTTCTTTGCCACTGATAGAGGTCTTAAAGCATCTGGGAATGATGGCCTGGCTCAGGGAGATGTTATACAGCCGTGGACAAAATTGTTGGTACCCCTCTGTTAATGAAAGAAAAACTCACAATGGTCACAGAAATAACTTGAATCTGACAAAAGTGGTAATAAATAAAAATTCTATGAAAATTAACCAATGAAAATCAGACAATGCTTTTGAATTGTGATTCAACAGAATTACTTTAAAAAAACAAACTCATGAAACAGGCCTGGACAAAAATGATGGTATCCCTAGAAAAGATTGAAAATAATCTGACCACAGGGACATGTTCAACCAAGATGTGTCCTCTAATCAACATCACAGGTGTCTACAAACTTGTAATCAGTCAGTCGGCCTATTAAAAGGGTGACAAGTAGTCACTGTGCTGTTTGGTGACATGGTGTTTACCACACTAAACATGGACCAGAGGAAGCAAAGGAGAGAGTTGTCTCAGGAGATTAGAAAGAAAATTATAGACAAGCATGTTAAAGGTAAAGGCTATAAGACCATCTCCAAGCAGCTTGATGTTCCTGTGACTACAGCTGCACATATTATTAAGAAATTTAAGATCCATGGGACTGTAGCCAACCTCCCTGGATGTGGCCGCAGGAGGAGACAGATAATACGAACGGTAACAAAAGAGCCCAGAACAACCTCTAAACACATTCATGGTGAACTCCAAGGTCAAGGTACATCAGTGTCAGATCGCACCATCCGTCGTTGTTTGAGCCAAAGTGGACTTCATGGGAGATGACCAAGGGGGACACCACTGCTGAAAACAAATCATAAAAAAGCCAGACTGCAATTTGCCAAACTGCATGTTGACAAGCCACAAAGCTTCTGGGAGAATGTCCTATGGACAGACAAGACAAAACTGCAACTTTTTGGCAAGGCACATCAGCTCTATGTTCACAGACGCAAAAATGAAGCATACCAAGAAAAGAACACTGTCCCTACTGTGAAACATGGAGGAAGTTCTGTTATGTTCTGGGGCTGCTTTGCTGCATCTGGCACAGGGTGTCTTGAATCTGTGCAGGGATCTCAAGACTATCAAGGTATTCTAGAGAGAAATGTGCTGCCCATTGTCAGACAGCTTGGTCTCAGTCACAGGTCATGGGTCTTGCAACAGGATAATGACCAAAAACACACAGCTAGAAACACCCAAGAATGGCTAAGAGCGAAACATTGGACTATTCTAAAGTGACCTTCTATGAGCCCTGATCTAAGTCCTATTGAACATCTGTGAAAGGAGCTGAAACATGCCGTCCGGAGAAGGCACCCTTCAAACCTGAGACAACTGGAGCAGTTTGCTCATGAGGAGTGGGTCAAAATACCTGCTGAGAGGTGCAGAAGTCTCACTGACAGTTACAGAAATCGTTTGATTGCAGTGATTGCCTCAAAAGGTTGTGCAACAAAATATTAAGTTATACTATCATTCTTGTCCAGGCCTGTTTCATGAGTTTGTTTTTTAAAATAATTCTGTTGAACCACAATTCAAAAGCATTGTCTGATTTTCATTGGTTAATTTTCATAGAATTTTTATTTATTACCACTTTTGTCAGATTCAAGTTATTTCTGTGACCATTGTGGGTTTTTCTTTCATTAACAGAGGGATACAAACAATTTTGTCCACCTGTGTCAATGTCAGTCAGGACATCCGCCAACTCACTCACACAGACTCGGAGCACACGTCCCGGGATGTTGTCCGGACCTGCAGCTTTACATGGGTTGACCCTGATTAGGGTCCTCTGTGTGTCCGTTGCGTTGATGGTGTTAGCTGGCCCAACAGATGTTGGAGATGGGCCAGCCCTCCCTCTGATTGTCGGGTTTGATGCTTCAAAATGAGGAAAGAAGTTGTTGAGCCTGTCTGGAAGCGAAGCGTCATCATCATCGACCCCCTGCCTGGACTTATAATCCGTCAGTGCCCAAACTCCCTGCCACATCCGTTTGGTGTTCCCTGTGTCACGGAGGTGTGCCTGGATTTTCTCCGCATAGGCGCGTTTCGCCGTCTTAATTCCCTTTGAGAGCATAGACCTAGCTGAGCGGAGGGCAATCCTGTCCTTCGCTCCGAAGGCTGCATCTCTGGCTGTGAGCAGCGAGCACACCTCTGCAGTCATCCAGGGTTTATAGTTGCCCCGTGCAGTGAAGGTCTTCACTATAGTGACATCCTCTGTGCACTTCGCGATGTAGCTGGTGACCGTTTCAGCGTACTTCTCCAGATCTGTCCTGTCTCCCTGGGAGGCTGCTATTTTAAAAACCTCCCAGTCTGTATGCAGAAAACAGTCCTGAAGTGCCAAGGCTGCACCCTCTGGCCAGGTACTGATTTGTTTCTCTACTGGCCTGCTGCGCTTCAGTAAGGGTTTGTAGGCAGGCACCAGCATCACGGATAGGTGGTCAGAATGGCCGAGGTGGGGGCAAGGTGCTGCCTTGTATGCATTTGGGAAGTTTGTGTACACCAAGTCCAACATATTCTCTCCTCTGGTCTTAAAGTCCACAAATTGTTTGAACTTGGGGAGCACAGTCTTTAAACTGGTGTAATTAAAATCCCCTGCAGCCAATACAAAACTGTCCGGGTGTGAAGTTTGAAATTCACTGATAGGATCGTGCAGCTCTCCGAGTGCCTCGTTAGCATTAGCTTTAGCATTAGCGCTCGGCGCTATGTAAACAGCAGCTACGAACACGTTGGTGAATTCCCTCGGCAGATAGAACGGCCGGCAATTCACGATAAGGAACTCCGCCAACGGAGAGCAGTGTTTAGTTGCAAACGTGGTGTTAACACACCAGTTCTTGTTAATATAGATACATAGCCCCCCCCTCCTTGGCTCTTACCAGAGCTAGCAGACCTTCCTGTCTGCACGGAACGATGTCATCCCTTCCAGCTGAATGGCCGCGTCAGGGATGTTGTCGTGGAGCCATGTCTCCATGAACGCAAACACACAGAAGTCCCTCCACTCTCTACGGGTTTCTCTCAACAGACGCAGCTCGTCCAGCTTGTTGTCGAGGGAGCGGACATTGGAAAGTAGGAGCAACAGTACTGCTGGTCTGGAGGGGTTAGCCTTTAGCCTAACATGAATTCCGGCTCTCTTTCCTCTCCTTTGTTTGCATTCATGCCGCTTACGCTTCCTCCTCTCCCGGGTAGCTGCCAGTGAAACCCCCGATAGTATTCCATGCTGACGTAGAATGTCCAAATCACACCCGAGCACCGCAATTCTTGCAGTGTACGTTACCTTGATGCTTAATAAGGTCTCTCGGTTGTAAGTTTTACAGAATGTACGTCTGTGATGATTAAAACACTCAAAACTCTCACACTCACTGATGCCTAGAGCTGCTGCAGCATCCATGCGCGCCACCATCTTTATAGTGTAAAGATATATATTTAAAAGGAAATATATATTTTGCGGCTCCATGCAGATTTTTTGGGGACAAAATTTCTTTAAAATGGCCCTTTTCATAGTAGAGGCTGCAGATCTAGAAGCAGAAATTTGCAAAAGCAAAATTACGCTTCAACACAAACCAGATGGAAGCACTAAAGAAATGATCCTAAGGATGTTATCACACCTTAAAGTCTGCACCAAGAGCTGGAACAAGGATCGTGTTTTACATTTCTACATTTGATCCGGTTCGGTTTAGTTTCACACTGCTGCTTTTCCAAGCAGCTAAACAACGACGTTTGACAATGTTTGTGTTGTTAGCACAGGCCACTAGTTAGCAAACATGCTACTCACTGGGCAATTTGTTAGTTTTCAGCAAGGGGGATTGGTTGGTATTCACAAATTTACCATGAGGTACACATGGATGAATGTGAATAAGGTGTACATTTGCAAGAATGAAGGTCCAAAAATATTATATCAAATGCCAATTTAAAATTTCCAAAAGTCATAAATTGCAATTTAATTGCTTTGTATAAAATTAAACCAGCATCCAGATGGCTGTTGCAAATTTGCAAGAAAAAAAGCTGAAAATTTACAATACAATAAATGCAAATTTATGAGAAAAAAGTTGCAATTTTGTGAGAAAAAGTTGCAAATATATAGGAAAAGAGTAGCAAATTTATATGGAAAAAAGCTGCAAATATATGAGGAAAAAGTTCCAATTTTTGAGAAAAATGTTGCAAATCAAGAAAAAAATAAGTTGACTTTTTATGTTTGTTTTGGGTTTTTTGCATTTATGCTTGAAATTGGTACTTCAAATTCATTTTATTCAGTTATGTAGGGTGATTAAAAAAAGGTTTATGATGATACTGGGGGGAAGGGCAATTTTGTATTTTTTCCAGGCTGGGAGAGGAAATGTATGATTTATGCCTATGAATGGGGAGGAGGGGATGGCAGATTAACAAGGGGCAAGATTTTGGGTCATTTTGCTCACAGGGGAGGCATGGCCCCTGATCCCTTCAAATCACCAACTGATGCTACTTCCCCTCCAAGGTGTTTTTTTGCAGCGGCTCACATTGATAACCACACTTTAAAGGGTACCTGTACAGGTTGTTATAACTAATTGTGCTTTAGGTATTACTCATAAACAAAAGATATGCTTATTCAGTAAAAATAACTCTACAAAGGCAGTATACTGAATAACTTTGTCCAATGAATTAACTGCTTGGTTAGAACCGATGGGGAACAGCCACTGCCGGCTGGAAGTGACGTAAAGTCGTTGATTCCGGCTTACCGCGGACAAGTAAATGTGTTCAGCAGATTCTCAGTGGGTCAAGAGCCAAGTTTTAAACAATGCAAAATCTGCACGAACATATACCACACAAACCGTCCTTGGAAATGGCCTCCATTGACGGCATGATCCGCAGGTACCTCCGAGGACCAGCAGCTGAAGGGTACCTGACGAACAGGCAAGTTCCCAGTCAAGTAACTTCAGAACGCATTGAATAAATCTTGATATACTAGAATTTTATTTCATTAAATTATACGCGGCTAGATTTGCATGTACATGATTGTAAAAAATTACATAGTCAACAATGTTTTAACATTAGAATTTTATATACTGCAGCCCAGTCAATTGCACAAAGCAGCGACTGTTCACCACTACTGTACTGAAACTGGCCATGGAGGAGACAAGATGTCGCTGACCATGACTGACTGATGGAGCAGTGACTTGAAACTCACTCGTACTTGACAAGGATTCATGACCAACATTACCAGATGGAACCAATAGTATCATACTTGATATCTGAAATAGCTATTTATTAAAATTCACTATGGGGGAGGGGCCTGAAAAGTTCATAGTGGCCAAA